>JBBPBR010000001.1:21256296-21275747 GCA_037974775.1 Cicer pinnatifidum | reverse complement strand
GAATAAAACTAAACGGGACCTTTGGTTTGTGTATAATTGTCAAAAAAATTTCGACAAGATGTATAATTGTCAACTTAACAATTAATTAATCAGCTTGAGACAAAGAAGATAGATCATCCTATCTATTATTTTGACAAAATACATTATCTTATATTTTTTTTGATATAATTATTTTTTGCAAAGAAAAAGATTATATTATCCTACATTAATTTTTGACAGATATTATTTTATATTATTATAAGATATGTTTCTTTTAAAGTAAAAAGTAAATAGAGCGAAAAATGATAATATAATAAATAAATAATATTAAAACTAATTTATATTAATTTAATCATTAACGAATGATATTATTCACTGGACCGCTCTTCTTAGAAAATAATATTATACTACATTATTTTAATCCATTATTATGATATTGTCGAAAACGCAATTTTATACTACATTATTTTCGTAATTATTCAATGTAGGAATCATGGAAGACGAAATCCAATGACATATTCTCACATGTACCAGATAAACCTTCCCCACACACAACTCACGTTGAATTCAACGAAACAAAAAGTATTATAAAAGTTGATATTATTCATTTGTTGACAGCTCCCTTTCCTTTTGAAAACCTTTTTTTCTCTTTGTTATTGTTCATAGTGAAATTCAAAATAATTCAAACCCAACATCAACAAATTTCAATTCTCTTTATTCTTCAATATTCCAATTCTGATTCTAATAATATCATGGTTCTATTTGGATCCAACGCAAATCACCAACATTGAATCTCCAATATTTCAATCCTAATTTCATGGTTAGGTTATAAAGAGTGATTAACAATAAAAGAAAAGAAGAAAATGAGAGTCTCAAAATCTCAGGTGTGGCAACCCTGTAAGAAGAAGAGACTCTAATATACGGAGTGAATACTTTTGAAGATTGAATATAGAAAAGAGAAAAAATGCGTTCGTCGCAGAGTAGCGGCAGTCTTAGCAGCGTCGCCAGTAGCGGCGGAAAGACAAGAGTTGGGAAGTTCGAGCTTGGTCGGACGCTAGGCGAAGGAAATTTTGCGAAGGTGAAGTTTGCTAGGAACGTTGAAACTGGAGAACACGTAGCTATCAAGATTCTCGATAAGGATAAAATTCTAAAGCACAAAATGATTCGTCAGGTTATTTTTGTGTGTTAAATCAATTAATTTGATTTTTTTGTGACCAAAACTCAATTAATATTGTTAATTATGTCAATTTTTTTGGTTTCATTGATGTCGAGTATTATTTTATTTCTTGTTTAATTTTGTTCTAATAAAAAATAACAAGCACAAAGTGATTATTATTAATTTAGATAGATGGGATTACGCCCTTCTTTCCTGATTCCACTATTGGAGCAAGTTCATCTGTGATCTCAGTTGAAAGAACCATGATTTCTATCTGTTGAGATATTGATACTATTGATATTGATTGCTATAAGATTTGTTAGTATCCTTTAGAATCATGATAGGATCATTGATATTATGATTAATTAAAAAAAGTTAATGTAAATGTGAGCATTTAGTTTGGGGTAGTTTATGGGATCCATTTTGAGTTCTTAATAAATGGCTGCACCGTTGGAGTAAAAGGTTTGTAGATTTTTTAAATAAAACGTGAAACACTAGGGCTCACCAAAATATAGATAATACCAACCAGAACACCACTGGACATGCTAATGAGTTTGACATTTGTTTGTTTTTGTGCATGTTTTGTTTTACAATGGGATTTTCAAAACGGTGAGCCACCTATTCCGTGATGTTTGCAGTAATTAATGTTATATGTATTGAAAGTTCGGTCATTTTATTAGCAGGATAGAGGTTTCAGACTTTGTTTGATTGAATAGTTTTTCTGTCTTTGAAGATTTTTGAGATTATTTCTGTTGAAACATTAACAAGTCTTGATTCTTGAGTAGATCACCACAGATAATTCACAAGCATAACTTACCACGGAAAAAAAAAAAAAAGAGAATTCACAAACATAAAAAAATTGAACAGAGAATTTATGAAACTGAATGTTGTGCTGAAACTTAGTTTTCTTATTTATACCTTTGTTCTTTACAAAACTGCAAAAAGGTTCTTCCTCACATCAACATCCTCGTTACCATGCAGAAAATAAACAGTTTACAGTTTCTGAGTTAATTCTTCTGCTCACAGAATATATATGTTAGAGAAAGTGTGGCCTGGCTTTTGAGGCCGTTAACTCAGAAACATTTCAGTTTTGTAAATTCTTGAATACACTTCATTTTGTCATTCTTGAGTCTTGACCTATGATTCTGTATCACATTAGTACTGATCAGCACTGTCTCTGCAGTAAGATCTATCTATTCATCCTATTTCAACCTATTGGCACATTTGATGGTATAGACTTACGCAAAGTAAGCTGGAAACAAAAAAGTATTTCTTAAGTCCAAACTCTCCCATTTGAACTGGTTTAGAGAATAAAATTAGAATTAGGTAAGAACATGTTAGATATTAAGATACTTTCTTAAACATATTAGATATTAAGTCCAAACTCGCAGCAACTTAATAGTGTCTCTGGTTACTCAAACTTTGACAACAGAAAAATCCAAAAGTCTGAATATTGCTATAGAACAAATTTAACAGGTGAGTAATGCAACGAAGAAATTGATGAAAAGTATAAAGGAACTTTACAGACCCAAACTTCAATTAAAAGAAACCAGTGGGTCTACATGAAACATATCCCTGACAGTATACTGAAGCCTGTTTTTCCATTTCATTAACCTTAACCTTATTTATGTCATTATTGTGGCCTAAACAAAGGTGGTCTCTGTCTCTGGGATGGTTCTCTTCCCTTTTCCACCTTGGTTCTCATTTATTATGATTCTGTCCTGATTAATTATATAAAGTATTAGCTTGATTAATAATATCTCATATAAATATTAGTATTTGCAAGAATTTTTAATAGTATTATTTACTTGCTTTTAATTGTTGTATGTGTTCTGCCACCTGTTAAACAGGTTAACTATTTGAGTTTAATACTGTGTTTTGTGTGGTGTTGGGAAAAAATGGTATATTATTATTAGTTTATAGTTTTGTGTTGGTGTGAAGAACTTCTGCTTAGTTTCTGGGTTTTTTTCTTTCTGAAGCACGAATACTCAAGTCTTTCTTGATATTCTGTTGTTCACTGTTATGCAGATAAAACAAGAAATATCAACAATGAAACTCATTAGACATCCAAATGTCATACGCATGCATGAGGTTAGAAGGCAGTAAATGATTCCTTCCATGCTTGATTTATTTCTATTCTTATATTTTCCAGAGTTTTATTCTTTCAGTCTTTTCTAACTTCCCTCTGCATTGTTAACTACAAATTCCTTGTGTAGGTAACAGCTAGCAAAACAAAGATATTCATTGTTATGGAACTTGTGACCGGTGGGGAGCTTTTTGATAAAATTGTAAGGCGGTTTTTCCCCTTCTTTGTGCTTTGAAGGCCAGAACCCTTTATATTATTAGCATTGTTCTTTTATTGTCTCTTATTTTTGTGCTTTTTTCTGTCATTAACTTGTTCCAGGTACGCAGTGGGAGGTTGAAAGAAGATGAAGGAAGAAAATATTTTCAAGAGCTTATATGTGCTGTGGATTACTGTCATAGTAGAGGTGTTTGCCACAGAGACCTAAAGGTGTATATTGCTTTGTCATTTACATTTTTCCTTTGATTTCTATTTTAGGGAGGGGGTGTTGTTGTCGGGTTCAAATTACGGGTTTCTGAATAATTTCAGCAATGCATTCTCAAGAATTTAGTTTTTTTTGCAAAGGGAACTTACATACCTAACCATGGACAGCTTGTGTGTGTGTGTGTGTGTGTGAAAGAGATAGATGCATGGAAAAAAAGAATACAAATTTAACATGTTACTATGTTTCATCTATTAAAGCCTGAGAATTTGTTGCTGGATTCTAATGGAAGGCTTAAAGTATCAGATTTTGGATTGAGTGCGTTGCCTCAACAAGTTCGGGTGAGTTAGTTGACTAGTTCTTAAAAATGAATAAATAGAATTATGACTAAGTCTACACAGTTGCTGATTATCATAATATATTTATTAATAGGAAGATGGGCTACTTCACACAACATGTGGTACGCCAAATTATGTCGCTCCAGAGGTATTTTAGCTCAACCTGCTACTTTCCATTGTTTCTTTAACTCGACATTTTTTTATCATTGCTTCCTTATTATCTAGGTAATCCACAACAAAGGATATGATGGTGCAAAGGCAGATCTCTGGTCATGTGGTGTTATTCTTTTTGTTTTAATGGCCGGCTATTTGCCCTTCGAAGAAACCAATCTTATGGCTTTATATAAAAAGGTGATTTTTACTTAATGTCTGCTTTCATCATTCCAACTGTTCTCAGTCCAACTTTCCGATTGTGGTATTGTTTGATTCATGTAGCCGACCCTGTCTAATGAGATAAGGCTTGGTTTTGTTCTCTTTTGGATTATTTTGGTGATATTGATACTGATAGTATTTTTATTGATTTGTTGAACAAATATAGTATTTTTATTGTGACGTTTTCTTGTCATTTGAACAATTTAGCTCTGTGATGTTATATTATAATAAAAAGTCTTGTTTTATATATTTTAAATTTGACGTACCCTATAACCTTGATTTAAAAAAAAATGCTATATCTGTACCAATACTCATATCTACTATCTGTACTGTTCTAGTCCCTATGCATCTTAGCTACTATTGCAACTATAAAATATGCTGCCTCCAGTGCTCTGTGTCTACAGAATAATCACACAGCAGTATAATTTTTTACTTTAATTCTCAGAAAATATGACCTGGTCAGTTTGTTTGATTGGTTACACTGAGACTGGTCCAAGGTTTTCTTATGTAACCAAACTTACTCATAACAATGAAAGTTACTGGCAACGTTTAAATATGTTTGATACCTTACACAAGCAAGCTTATTACCAACTGATTGACTTACTATTGGTTGATGGGTGAGTGATGCACAATTACTTCCTCTACAACATTTAGTTAACCTAGTCGGGCACTCTGTATAGAGAGGATGTAACTGTATATTAATTTGTACATCTTTCCTCAAATGCAATCCTATATATTATGTTCCATAATAGTGCTGCCTAATGTGGGGTTTTTACCTATGATGAGTGACAGATTTTCAAGGCGGAGTTCACCTGTCCTCCATGGTTCTCTTCAAGTGCAAAGAAACTAATCAAAAGGATCCTTGATCCCAATCCTAATACAGTATGTGTGACTTGTGTTATTTTTGTTTAATCTCATTGTACTCTGCTGCTACTCTGGCTTTTAGTAAATACTCCTGTTTTCCATGTCTTTAATGTGAAATCTAATATGTGAAACCAATCTGTATATCTTTCTCTGTTAATGATTTGAGAAACAGCGGATTACAATTTCGGAGGTCATTGAAAATGAGTGGTTCAAGAAGGGATATACACCTCCTGTGTTTGAACAGGCTGATGTTAGTCTTGATGATGTAAATTCTATTTTCAGCGATTCTATGGTAAGTCTTTTGCTATTGTTGTTATCTTGATTAAATGTTATTCATCTAAGTTTTGGATTTTAACCCTATCTCAATATTCTTTTTTGTGCACAGGATTCAGTAGATATTATCGTTGAAAGGCATGTAGAGAGGCCTGTGGCACCTGTGACCATGAATGCATTTGAACTTATCTCTAAGTCTCAAGGCCTCAACCTTGGTAATCTTTTCGAGAAACCAATGGTACGTGTATCGAATTTGAAAAATGAATTGTATGCTTTTCTCGTATTAGATCTTCCTATCCTTGAAATTCGACATGGGATGGGTTCGAGGAAATGAAAACTAAATTTTTGTTGTAAGGAACTTAAAACTATGTATTTGATATATGTTAATTGTAAGTTGCATGGTTAATGATAGTTTTTTATTGTGGTAACTAGGGACTTGTTAAAAGGGAAACGAGATTCACATCCAAATGTTCAGCGAATGAGATAATTTCAAAAATCGAGGAAACTGTAGGGCCTCTGGGTTTTGATGTCAAGAAGAACAACTGCAAGGTAAAAGAACCTATGCAATTTGTTATGATAATGACTTCTTGTTAAGTTTCTCTATTTCTGATAGTATATCTTATTCTTCATTTCAGTTAAAGATTCAAGGGGAAAAGACTGGACGAAAAGGTCATCTATCTGTAGCCACTGAGGTACGTTTTTAAAGTTTTTTCTCATGATGTTAGGTGAACTTTATGCTAATTAATTTGAATTAAGGACACTGGACTGTTTCTAATGCTTTCCAGATCTTGGAGGTGGCCCCTTCAATTTACATGGTTGAGATGCGAAAGTCAGGAGGAGATACTCTGGAATTTCACAAGGTAAATTTAATGCACAAATCATAATGTGTTTACATATAAAAGAAAATACGCAAGTCTCGCATTGGCTAGAGTTAAGGTCTAAATAGACCTTATAACCTTACATGTCGATTTTGTAGGGTTGAGTTAGACGAACATATCTTGGAGTTTACATGCTCTGACTAAGTTGTCTTTATTTGCAGTTCTACAAGAATATATCTACTGGTCTGAAAGATATCGTTTGGAAAGCAGAGCCGATAGATGAAGAAAAATATGACGGTTAGTTTTTTAGTCTAGCAATCGTTATACTTGAATTAACAAAGGGAGGTTTTTTTAGCAATTTGGTAAATCATTCTTGATGGTGGTATGTTCTTTAGTGTGTTTTTTGTATTTTGTTTGAAGGTTATTATCAGTTTTGTGAATATTTCTGTTATCACAAATATCATTATTTCATTAATAGATTTCAAATGTTGGAGTTTAATACTGTTGACTTATTTTTATTTATGTCTGCTACCATGTAGTATTTGTAAGTGCTGCCAGAAGGATATTATGGAGTTTCTTTGGTGCTAGAATTGTTTTAATAAGTACCATTTGGGCATTTGGTATTAATTACAGAAAAGTAGTTTTTTTTTTTTTTGAAAACGCAGAAAAGTAGTTTCTTAGAGGGTTTAATCATACAAGGAAAAAATGATACTTTTCTGGTTGTTTCCTCAAAACACAATATTTAAGTTCTCACTAATACTTCATAGTTGTTTGAGGCGTGCTATATGTTACGGCCAGTGTAAACACAAATTTGACGAAGGTGTTTTAAACTAACCAAACATGGGAAGTGTGGTATTATAGAAATGGTTAGGGGTTAAAAAGGTAATTGCAGATTCATTGAAGTACAATTCTTGTGTTTCGTTTCTCTTTGATTCGTAACAATCAACTTTTCCCTTGTTTGACACCTCTAAGAGGTCTTAATAATCATGTGGACTAAAATGCAGCCTGTTTAAGAGTGTAATTTTTTCCAGCAAATTTTTTGTTGATAATTTAGACTTCTAATGTAATATTTCGTTCAATTTCTATGTCCAGGTGCCAGTACATCAAAATAATTGTTACCCATGTCTTCATCTTTGTACAAAGTACTATCACATACTTGTGTATTATTATTATTGGGTAAGTGGGCAATAACTTGAAGGATTCTGTTAATGGTCTTTTTTCTCTCTTCTTTTTCCTTCAGACATGATGTTATTATTTTTGATTTGATACTGTATATCAGACAACCTTTTTACTTTTTGGTGCTGTGACATACATTACAAATGCAAAGGAAAACTGGCTCAACAGAAGTAAGAAATTTCTAGCATATATATGTGTAAAACAAATTGGATATATCTTATTTATTCAACAGCTTGAATAACAACTTATATTCCTGATGGCCCTTTTTTTGAATTACATTTATGTATGAATGTGTAGAATACAATTGTGTCCCACCAATTAATTTTAAAGAACTAAATTATTCACAATAAAATGAAATTTTTGTAAAGATTTTTTTTTCTTCCAAACTGAACACACCTCAACCTTAGCAAGCAGCTTTTTTCAGAACAAATAACAGTTACATGGAGAAGATCAATACTAAAACACAACTAACATAACTAGAGTTCACTTTGAATTTGAATTTACTAGCTACAGTTAGTCACAGATAAAATATTATTATCTCTAGTACAATATAGTTGCTTTGCATCTTATTGAAAGGCTGTGTATACATATGAATGTCCTATGAAACAAAATCAATAATGCTGGTCTCAGTCAGCAAATTAGTTCGTGTGTGTTTGATTTTACGATAGAAAGAATTAAAAGTAATTATCGACACATAAAACACTACATGTGTAGTTTTTGGAGTTGCTTTTAATTTAATGTTATAATTTATAGTTTTTGATTCTAAATGCTGGCTACGTTTGGATAGGTGCAACATGATGAAGTAAAAATGAAATGAAGTGGTATGAAGTGTGACTCCATTGTTTGGATTTGTTAAAAAAGGATGGAATAGTATGGAACATATTAGAACCAATTTGGAGGGTATGCAATAGAATAAGGTCTCTTAATAAGATAACTACTCTTTTATCTTTTTATTTTTTATTTTAATTTTATCATTCAACGGCTTCTTTTTCATCTTTATTTCTCCCGTTTCTCTCGTTCGTTCCTGTTCATCAATATTTAATTTGCTACTTTTCTGTACATGGGTGGTTAGATTGATGATTGTTTATTTTGCTATTTCTTTTTTGCGCGTATGTGTGTGGTTTAACTATTGAATCATGGCGAGTTTGATTGTTGACACTATTTTTATTTTTAGCTTTAGTTTGTAGTTATAAAACCATTGACTTGGGAAGATTGAGGTATGAACCTTTTGAAAATAGTAAGACATGGTTTATTAATTTATTTTTGCGAAATAAGATATTGTTATTTCAAGTAAAATCCGTTTATCTTTTTAATTTAATCTAGAAATAAAACTTCAGTAAAAAAAATTAGAAATAAAAGTTCGCTAATATTTTTACAAATCTTACACCCCTCACTTTACTATCCACACCCCTAATTTTTTTTAAATAAAATATTAAAAATACATTTGAATATTTATAATAATCTTTAACTTCATTTACCCATTCATCACAATTCTTAACCACTCAAAATTTACATATCACAAAATTACCATAACTCACCAATTATAACTCATAATCATTCAAAACTTACATCACTCACAACTTGCACTCCACCAGTTTCCTTTTCACATTATGGTTAAAGTGATTCAAAAATGTATGTTTATTGTTCTGTTTTGAATTATATACATTGTAATATTACGTGAACTGAATTCATGTACATTGTAAAATTATAAAAAAACTCAAGTAGTACGTGAATTTAATTCACGTAAACGTATGTGATTTAAGATTGTGTAATTAATGGAGTTTGAGACTCATTGGTGGTACGTGAACTAAGTTCGCGTAAACGTGCTTGAACTGAGTTCACATAAACGTACTTGAACTGAGTTCACGTATATTGTAAAATTGTAAAAATTCTATGTAGTACGTGAACTGAGTTCACGTAAACGTACTTGAACTGAATTCACATATATTGTAAAATTGTACAAATCTCAGGTTATACGTGAACTGAGTTTACGTAAATATATTTGAACCGAGTTCACGTAAACATACTTGAACCGAGTTCACGTAAACGTACTTGAACTGAGTTCACGTAAATGTCTTTTTAAAATGACCAAAATGAAGGTTGGGGTTTTGAAGATGAAGATGTTGATGAAAATGTTGATGAAGCTGAAAATGAAGATGAGGATGGAAATGAAGATGAAGATGAAGATGAAGATTGAAAGAAGTTAGGATTTTGAAGACGAAGATGAATGAATGAAACTAGAGTTAAAAATTCAGTAAATATGTAAGGGTATTTTGGGTAAAAAAAAATTAAATGAGGGGTGTGGGTAGTAAAGTGAGGGGTGTAGGTAGCATTTTGAAAAAATTATAATGTATGGAATGAGTTTTTTTTACTTTTTTTTTTTTTATTTTCTTTATGTTCCATCATAAAATTCTCAAACAATGGAATGGAAACTCTACTTTGCTTCACTCCATTCTGCCCTATTCCATTTTATTTTATTTTGTTCATTTTAAAATATTCAAAAAGCATGTGACATTCAAATTTATTATTCAACTAATTTTTATATAAATATATTGAAATAAAAATCACTTTAAATTCAACTCACTTTTAACTAAAATAATAATTTGGTGGTGTTAAATTTAAAATATGATCAAATTTAGTCATAGATGACATGTCATTGGGCTATTAGTGATTTAATTTAAAAGTATCAAAACATGTTAATTTTCAATTGTACCATAAAGTCCCCTTAATTTTGAAGACAAAATAAATTTTAGTTAAGAACTCTCAAACAAGCAAAATCGACTTTAAGTTTTTACAATCATTTTGACTCTCAAAATAAACTTAATGTGTTTGATTATAATGAGAGTAGTTGATTTAAAAAAAAAATGGAGAAAGCAGAAATTTTTATTAATCAAAGTGACAATAATAGTCAATTTACAATGATTCTAGAAGAGATGTGAATTTGGTACATTGAGATTACAATACCAAGTTCACCTCAAGTATAAAGAATTTGATATTGAATGAATTGATTTTGTGAAATTGTTAAATTTAATTGTTGATCATCGAAATAAGTCAATCAAAGATTATAAGTGTACTTGATTGAATAGTTATTATGGGTAGTCCAATACTTCCCTCTCAAATATCATTGTGAGAACATATTGAGATGCCAATTAGGGTTTTGTCCAAAATCACCCTTACATAGTAGTTAAAGTTAACTTGGCCCTACTGTAGTAGGTGGATTCACTACAACGGTGAATTCACGCAATCACACAATTAAAAAAATCAATTATCATTCAATTTTGATCGAACGATCTTTAAAAATGCAGTTTAATTTTAATTTTGCAAGTTAAAATAATGAGTTTAAATCTAAATTGTCTAATCTTAATTGAATGCTGACATCTATTTATGTAAACGTAGAAATCCTTCACTGCAAAGAATCCCAATCCTCATAGATGTCACTTCAAAGTACAACTTAAAAGTTCACGGTACATGTCAAATTAAGATGTTTTGTATATATATTAATGTAAGTTTTTTTTTTTTTTCGAATGTCAAACTTTCAATTACCAAGCTCCAATTAATTTTCTCCAATATTACAATATTTGTTTTTGATAGATTACTGTTGGGGTGTTCGACAATATGTGGAAAGCTCAGAATGATCTGATATTCTCTAATGTTCTTCCAATGACCAAGAGACGTCTTTAGCAAATATTCAACTAATTCATGCTCGTCTTGCAAGTGTGTCGGCTCATGCTCAGTGTTGGTTTGTTTGAAATCCTCTAGAGGAAGGTTGGGTGGCTCCCATGAAGATGGTACACAATGGCATCTTGTAATAGTCGTGTATCGTGATCACACTGGTGCTTTCATCTTTGGCTACTCTTATGCATTACGGGTGTGTATGATCTCAATAGCAGAATTTTGGACGATATATAAAAGTTTGGAGTTGGATTATTCTAGAGGGCTCAGAATATATAAAAGTTTGGAGTTTGGAGTTTGAGGCCGTTCTTTAATAAAATTAAAGGTTTCTTCAACAAGAGGCTTTGTAAAAATGTCAGCTAACTGATTTTTTGTATCAATAAAAATTAATTCAATTTCTTTTTTACTCACATGATCCCTAATAAAGTGATGTTTTATCTCAATATGTTTTGATCTTGAGTGCTGTATAGGATTTTTAGATAAGTTAATTGCACTAGTATTATCACAATATATTGGAATTTGAGAGTACTTCACTGAATAGTCTTCAAGTTGATTTTTTATCTATAAGACTTGGGAGCAGCAATTTGCAGCTGAGACATATTCAGCTTCAGTAGTTGATAATGCGATTGTATTTTGTTTTTTGCATGACCAACTTATTAATGATTTCCCCAGAAATTGACATCCATCACTTGTACTTTTTCTTTCAATTTTATCACCAGCATAGTCAGCATCGCAGTAAGCTACAAAATCAAAATGAGAACCTTTGCTATACCAAAGGCCAAGCCAAGGTCAGTAGTACCTACTAGATAACGAAAAAAAATTTTGACTGCTGTTAAATGAGATTCTTTTGGTGAGGATTGGAATCTAGCACAAAGGCCTACTGCGGAAACAATGTCAGGTCTACTTGCAGTTAAATATAGTAATGATCCTATCATGTCTCTATATTCTTTTTTGGAAATTGATTTTCCATTTTCATCTTTATCTAATGAGGATGAAGGATGCATAGGAGTAGACATGGTTTTAGCTTCATTCATATTGTATTTCTTTAAAAGATCTTTGGTATATTTTTCTTGACAAATAAAAATCCCATCTTTGTATTGTTTGATTTGTAGCCCAAGAAAATATCTTAATTCACCCATCATGCTCATTTCAAATTCACGTTGCATGAGTCTTGAAAAATCTTCACACATTTTTTCATTTGTTGAACCAAAAATAATGTCATCAACATACACTTGAACAATAAGTAAATCATTTTTATTTATTTTCTTAAAAAGTGTTGTGTCAATATTTCCACGAGAAAAATTATTTTTGATTAAGAATGAGCTCAATCTTTCATACCAAGCTCTAGGAGCATTTTTTAATCCATATAAAGCTTTTGTGAGTTTAAAAACGTGATCTAGTTTTTTCTGATTTTCAAAACCGGGTGGTTGACGAATATAAACTTGTTCATTTAAAAAATCATTCAAAAATGCACTTTTAACATCCATTTGAAAAAGTTTAATATTTTTATATGATGCGTATGCAAGAAGAATTCTTATAGCTTCTAACCTTGCAACCGGAGCAAAAGTTTCATCATAGTCTATTCCTTCTTGTTGGTTATATCCTTGAGCCACCAACCAATCTTGCCTTATTTCTTACAACTTTTCCTTCTTCATCTAGTTTATTTCTAAAGACCCATCGTGTTCCAATAATTTTTTGATCTTGGAGATTTGGAACAAGAGTCCATACTTCATATTTCTCGAATTGGAGGAGCTCTTCTTTCATTGCATCGATCCATGATTGATCGATTATGGCTTCTTTAATGGACTTTGGTTCTACTTGAGAGATCATTGCCATGTTGTTGTTTGCATCATCTCTAAAAGACATTCTTGTTCTAATGCCATCAGCAGTGTCTCCAATAATTTGATTTGGAGGATGGTCACCAATTAATTTCCAGCTTTTAGGAGGATTTGGAAAGGAAGATTGATCATCAGTCTTATCCTCCAGAAGATCGTTCTGATGTGTCTGCTCAGATTGATCTTCTTCCTCTCCATCTTTCATTTTACATCAAGATCATCAAACTCATCAAACAGAATATGTATACTGATTTCCATAACTTTGGTTCTTAAATTAAACACACGATATCCTTTAGATTCTGTTGAGTATCCTAGGAATATAGCTTTGTCGGATTTCGCATCGAATTTTCCTAAGTCATCTTTGTTGTTTAAGATATAACAATGACATCCAAAAATGTGAAAATATGAAATGTTTGGTTTTCTATTTTTCCAGATTTCGTAGGGTGTTTTATTTATTATTTTTCTGATTGAAACACGATTTAATATGTAGCATGAAGTGTTTATAGCTTCAGCCCAAAAATATTTTTCTACATTTGATTCTTCCAAGATTGTTCTTGCCATCTCTTGTAATGTTCTATTCTTTCTCTCAACAACTCCATCTTGTTGTGGAGTTCTTGCACAATACAAATTATGAGTGATGCCAAGTTCATCAAAAAATGTTTTGAAGGATGCATTGATGAATTCACCATCATGATCACTTCTTACATTGATAATTTTGGATTCCTTTTCATTTGGGACCTTTTTACAAAAAATTTTGAAAGCATCAAAAGCATCATGTTTTTGTTTTAAAAACAACACCCATGTATATCTAGAAAAATCATCAACAATGACAAAACCATATTTCATACCTCCTAAACTCATGGTTTTGATAGGACCAAAAAGATCAATGTGAAGTAATTCAAGAGAATGTGATAGGACCATATTACTTGTTTTCCTTTTGCACATGCTTCACAAATTTTATCTTTTTCAAAATTTATTTTAGGAAGTCCTCTAACTAGATCTAAATTAGAAAGTTTTGAAATTGTTTTCATACTCAAATGTCCAGTTCTCTTATGCCATATCCATTTGTCTTTATTAATGGACATGAGGCAAGATTCAACTGGTAATTCTTCAATGTATAGTATATAGAGATTTTTCTTTCTGGATGCAGAAAATATGATTTCTCCAGAATTTGCCATTCTCACTTCACATATGTTTGGTTTAAAAACAACTTCAAAACCATTATCACAGAGTTGACTAATGTTGAGAAGATTGTGTTTTAATCCTTCAACATATTGAACATCATTGATTTTGGCAGAATTTATTTTACCTATGGTTCCTTTTCCTTTTATCTTAGCTTGATCGTTGTTTCTGAATGTTGCAGATCCTCCATCCTTTTTGATAAATGACATGAAGCAGTTTTTGTCACCCGTCATATGCCTTGAACAGCCACTGTCCAAAAACCATGGCCTTTTCTTGACATCTAGAGATCCATCCTGCATAATGTGTTAGATCATTCTTAAGTACCCACTTGTGTTTGGGTCCTGAGGAGTTAGCTTTGAAATCTGGTTTTATATTTGTAAATGATTTCTCAGAATGATCAATCTTAGATTTAGAAGATCCTTCTTTTGAAACTTGTTTAAAAAACTGAACGTTGGTTGTTTCTGATATGCCTTCAGATTGTTCTAAAGATCGTTCTTTTAGTTTAGAAAAACTTTCTTTAACTGTCAAATGATTTTCTGGTTTGAGGTTTCTTCTGTTCCTGTTTTTTATATCCCTTTTTCTAAAATAACATGCAAATTCTAAATGTCCAATTTTGTTACAATATGAACATTTGATTTTGCATTTTTCTTCTCTTAATTCAGGAACAAAGAAAGTTTCATACATTTTGGTTTTTTGCGTTTTGTCAAAGCCAAGCCCAGCTTTATCAAAAATACCTACTTGAGATCCCATGATTTTCTGAAATGTTTCAGTTGCCTTAATAAAGTTTTTCAAATCATTTTTAAGAGTTTCAACTTCAGCCTTGAGAAGATCGTTCTTTGTCAGTAAAGACTGATCTTTGCTTCTGATAAGATCGTTCTTTGTCTGTAAATATCAATCTTGACTTTCTGATTTTTTTGTTTCCAGATTTATAAAGTTGGAATCCTTCAGATTTTGAATGATTTCTTTAAGTTTATCATTCATGATCTGAATCTTTTCTTTCTCTTATTTTTCTTTGTGAAATTTTTCTTTAAAAGAACTACATTTTTGAATGACAAAGTTTGAATCATTTAACAAATTATCAAATTCGATTTCCATTTGTTTGCATATAATACATGGTTCAGAATTTACCTCTGGTTCTTCAATATTTGCCATTAGACACAGATTGGCTTCTTCAGGTTCATCTGTTTCTGATTCATTAGATTCATCCCAGGTTGCCATCATGGACTTCTTTTTAAAAGGAAATTTCTTTGGTCATTTTTTGTTTGATGGACATTCGGTTTTGTAATGTCCTTGCTTGTTACACCCAAAACAAGTGATTTTGCTTTTATCAATCTCAGCCTTGAAGTCCTTTCTGTTTGGAGAGCCTTTTTTTATCTGATCTCTTCTCCTCATCATTCTTTGTATTTTTCTTGTGAGAAGAGCAATTTCTTCATCAGCATCTTCTTGGCTATCTTCTGAATCACTTTTCTCATTTGTTTGTTGAATGTTTGGTGAGCTTTAAGATGCTTTTAAGGCTATTACTTTGTTTTTCTTCACAGACTTGTCTTCTAGTAATAATACTTCATGTGCCCTTAGAGTTCCTATAAGTTCTTCTAAGCCTAGCACTTCAAGATTTTTTGCTTGACTTAGAGCTGTCACCATTGGTCTCCATATGGTTGGAAGACATCTCATAATTTTTCTTACTCTGTCTTATACTGAATAAGCTTTTCCAAGGGAACGCATTTCGTTCACTATAGTTGTGAACCTCGAATACATTTCATCTATTGTTTCTCCTTCATTCATTTCAAACTATTCGAACTTTCGTATACCAATATCAATTCTTGTTTCCTTAACATGACTTGTTCCCTCATGGTGAGTTCGCAATGTGTCCCATACCTTCTTAGCCGTATCACATTCATCTACTCTTTCACTTTCTTCCCTACTTAAAGCACATGATAAAAATAGTTGAGCTTTTGAGTTTGAGAGTACCTTGGATTTTTCATCTGCTGTCCAATCTGATTCTTTCTTTTCAGCTGATGTTGGATCGTTTTGATCTACTCTTAGTGTAAAATCTCCATCTGTGATGACTCTCCACATACCTGTATCTTGTGATTTTAGAAACAATTGCATTTTGCCTTTCCAGAAGTAATAATATGAGCCATCAAAGTATGGTGGTCTGTTTGAAGACCCTCCTTCAGCTATATATTTAGCTTTTGACATTTTTCTTCCTGAATCTTTTACTCTAACACTTTGTAGGTGTTTAAATTTTAGAGACTAGCTCTGATGCCAATTGAAGTAGAAATGTCAATTATAAGGAAGGGGGTTTGAATTATAATTGTCTCTTTTAAAAATTCTGTTTTAAAAATTTAGATCTCAGGTTAAGATTGTTCTTTGCAATGATGAAGATCAATTTTTACTTTGCAGAAGATCAATCTTTAGTTTGAAAAAAGTAATATCAGTTTTACCAAAATATGATTGTCCAAAGATAAGCAAATAGAGAGATAGAAAGAGTACACAAAAATTTTATCCTGGTTCACCCAAACACGGGTTACATCCAATCCTCACAAAAGTGAGATTTTAGACTATCTGCTCAAAGGCTAGATTGTTCTTGATGTACACTTTCTCTTCAGATCAATCTTACTCTTTACACACTTCTTACCCTTCCATCTAGAAATGATTTCTACCTTACTGTTTTACAAAGTGATGATATTGAGGCTATTTAGAATTTGATATTTACTCAACACTTGTTTGAGAAATATATTCTGTTGATGAACCAGTATTTGAATGATTACTGCACCAGAAATAAAAAAAAAAACAAACAACAAGCTATATGAAAAAGAATTGAGACACTTGAGTATGATCGAAGGAATTGATCTTTTGCTTAGTGCAGATTGTTGTTTTTTGTTCTTCAACTTGCAGCTGCATTTATAGACTCCAAGAAGGCTTAGGACAGCAAATATGGCCGTTGGAAAAGGACTAGCAGTCATGAAAGAGCTGTTGGAAAATCTGTCATAACTTAAGATTGATCTGCTGCATCAAAAGATTGATCTGATGCATCAAAAGATTGATCCAGGATTGATCTTTTGGTCTGTGATAAAACAACTTGTTCCCTATGATTCGTGTCAGTATGTCAGCCTTGAGTACATGTTTTTCTGTCATGTGTACAGGCTTAGAATAGTTCAAATCAGTAGTGTACTTCACTACTTGTAGCCTTGTACTTGCACTTGCTTTATGTGAAGAATGATCTTTATATTATGCCTTTATTGAAGCATAACTTGATTCTTCAAATTCTGAAATGAGTGTGATTTTTATTGTTCTTTTGCTGACATTTTATGAGGGCAGAAGTTGAATTGTGGCTTTCCAGGATTGATCTAATTTTGTGGAGACTGTGAAGATTGTTCTCTGTATTTTTAGCAAAATGTACAGATTGATCTTTGTCTTCAAAAGATCAATCTTTTTGTCAATCTTCATTCTTTAAGAATTAATCTTTTGATACCTATCTTATCACACTCAAATGCACATGTTAAAAATCAAAACATTTAGAATCATAATTAATAATCTTGATTAATCTTTTGTTTTATTTATCATCAAAATATTTAATTGAGATTTTGTCTTAACATTGTGGTGGTGATTTTTTTTTTATGTGTTACGCATCAGTCAAAGTTGTAGATGTTGATACAATTTTTTTATAGAGAATTTTGAAACAATCTTAATGATTCTAAATGATTAATCCTTTTTAAATTATTTTTTATTTTAAAATTCTAACAACCTTGTTCCATAAGTACAATTTAAATGGTACATATTTTTAGGAACATTTGATATGTTTGGGTTTTAGTTTGAATATAAAATACATTATTTTATCTCAATAAGTGAATGTGAGTCGTCACTAAATCTTGTAGAAAAATAAAATATAATCTAATGTCTCTTTTAGATAAAATTTAATTGTTGATCATCAAAAATAGAATAGTTAAATCATAAGTTAGGTTAAATTTCATTGTTGGATCATGAAAATTATATCTTTTAAGTTATAGTTAGTCTAATTAATTCTAATTAAATCATTGGATAATTAAAATTAGATATTCAACATCATAACTAATAGACGAACTATTTAAAGCTTTATATAATAAATTAATTAATATCAATTTTTTAATCATCAATGCATTTACATTTTCATTTCTCATTGTTAATGCCTTTTTAGTTCCTACTAATATTTTAAGATAAATCGACGGTTGATCAGTCAAAGTACTAAGTTAGCAAGTAATTAATTGAATCTGTGCAACACTACTTGAACTTTATGACTGTTGACTCGATTAATATTTAAATTTTATTCAAAAGTTCATAACAAATAAATATCATACCTAAAAAATATATAAAATAATAAATTTATCTATAAGTCATGAAAAACTAAAGTATATTGAATTATAGGCTAAATTATATTCGTGGTCCCTTAACTTAATTTCAAGTAACGTTTTAGTCCTTTAACTTTTTTTTTCCCCATTTCAGTATTTTATCGTTTGAAATAATTTCAATTTTACCCTTTAAGTGGGTTTCCGTTAAGGCAACGTTAACAAATTCCCTCCTCTGTTTTCTTTTCACTTTTTTCTCTTTGACATTTATAAATATCTTGTTTGGTATTCTCCTCTCCCACTAATTCTCCTCTTCTCGTTTTCTTTTTCCATCCATGAAAAATCATATTCACGGTTCCCAAAACTCAAAATCCATGGTCGTTTGGAAACCTGTGATGCGCATAGTGACAAACTAGAGTTTGAATAGAGGAAAAAAGTTTTGGGGTTGTAGGAATTTTGTGGTAAGCAACAATACCTTTATGGTTTTTGATATTTTATTTGAGGTTGTTAGATTGGATTTTGGGATTTTGTTTTTCATATTGGTTTTCTCATATTAGGGTTTTAGATTTATCGTTTTCTAGTTCAGACAAATAAAGGATACTTCTCAGTTTCTTGTGATGGATGGATGGAAGGAATATGATTTTGAATTTTGGGAACCATGAATATGAGTTTTAATGGATGGAAGAAGAAAACAATAAGAGGAAAATGAGTGGGAGAGAAGAAGACCAAACAAGGTAATTGAAAATGTGAAAGAGAAGAAAACTAAGAAGAAAACGGATGAGAGAATTTGTTAACGTTACCTTAACGGAAATCAACTTAAAGGGTAAAATTGAAATTATTTCAAAAGATAAAATACTGAAATGGAAAAAAAAAAAAGTTAAAGGACTAAAACGTTACCTGAAATTAAGTTAAGGGACCACAAATGTAATTTAGCCTAAATTATATATATATATATAT
>JBBPBR010000001.1:21234458-21251101 GCA_037974775.1 Cicer pinnatifidum | reverse complement strand
TGCACCAACCAAACATCATTCATGCAACTCAACTCTTTGAGATCATTAGTACCTAAATGTTGGTGTAAGGGGTCAGTTCATCCCACAACAAAATTAAACCAAATAATAAAATAACAACCATAAAATATGAATATAAAATCCTTTTGTAATAAAAGATTTAAATAAATTAATTATCTAATAGTTCTCAAAGATATATCAAAAGTCATAAAATGTATCTAAATAAGTAACAACCGTATATCAAATAGTTAAATCAAAATAAAATAACACTAAAATGTATATCAGTTATGCATGCTCCTAAACATATATGATCCGGATATAACCAGCCACATAGGCATCCACACAGAAGTCACCCATACCAATGGGGAAAATTAAACCAGCCACACAGGCGTCCACAAAGATGCATATGATATGTCATGAAATGATAATGATGCTCAAAATGTACAAGTCACCACCCACTTAAATATTCACACACATCATCAGCCACTTAGGCAATCCACAAAGATAACAATAATTAAAACACAATTCACCAGCCACTTAGGCAACCACAAAGACAACAAATATTTAAAACACAAATCACCAGCCACCTAGGCAACCACAAAGATAATTATATTTAAAACACAGATCACCAGCCACTTAGGCAACCACAAAGACAAGATATTTCAGATTGAACTTTTTTTTTTAATCACATAAGACATTAAATTTATATTCTCATGGATGTTCATAGTTATAACTCAATAACTTCAACACATCAAATGTGCACGTGAACAAATATCTCAAAATCACCATTTTCATTTTAATAATTCTTAAGATTCGATTTGACTACATGTTATTGATAACCATTAAAACTCATATCACCAAGAATACAATAGCAACATAAATTTCATTCCTTTTACTATAAAGTTTTCAGCATTCTAAAAATAGACTATTCATTAATGCATACAATAATCAATTTTCTCATATTATTAAATTTAAAGAAATATAAAATTCTCATCAATTTCCTCAAGACACATATATTGTTCATAAAAGTCAAATTTTGAATTTAAAATACTCAAAGGTCAACAAATAAAATCAAATACATCATAATAAACATATTACTAATTACATCATTATAAAAATTATAACTTCATAATTATATACTCCAAACACGTAAAACACTAAACATTTTCACTACAAACATATTTATCAAGGAATAATAATAAAATATAACTCTATAATTAAGTTCGTCAAGATAGATGCATTACTCAAAAGAGACAATCAAAACATTATAGTTAATTTCTTTACGATAAAAATAAAATCAATCTTTTTCTTTTAAGACATCCAGACATCATATCAATATCCTACGAACTGCTAATTTAATATCTAGCCTAACTCTGCATGGGGAAAAGCCCTTACCTTAGACGCTTTCCTTCCACGCAACACTATATATACCGCGAAAAACCTCATAAAGATGAAGGAACAAAAGCTTAGAGCTTCCACAAAAAGAGAGGTAATATGTGGGTGGTTGTTTGAGTGACTTAAACAAATATTTGAGATAAACAAAATATAATGTTGGCAATGGAGAGTGAAGCTGAATAGAGAAAGAGAATAATTTTTCTCATTTAAATTAATTGCACACATCAATGAGGTATTCAATTGAAATAATATTATTCAATGACCAACCGTTATGAATTAATTGGCATTCATGTACTTACTCTTGTTACACATTTGAGTGGATGTGAATTAGAAAACACACGGTTCTATGATTAAATGCTATTAAAATAAAATATAGTGTGAACGATTAAATTTTTGACCAAAATTGACTTGGTCATTGTTCACTTTAAAAAATACTCCTATTAGTTTTAATTAATTACTAACAAAACCCCAACAGCTAATTAATTAATTAATATAAATGTAATTCATCAAATAATTAAAATTAAAGGAACAATTACTTTATTATTGTCACACTAAATTAATTAAATAAAATATACAAATAAAATTAAGGATTTTCACTAACTCTATTATCTCTAAAATGAGTACTTATTTGGTCGTAAATAAAATTAACAAACCATATAAATTTTATAAATTCCAATTTAATTTAATAATTCAACTAATATTTTATCAACTAAAATAAATCAAGCAACACAAAAATACCACTCACACATAACAAAATAAAACAAACATATCTAAAACATCAATTTCATGATTATCAAAACTAATTAAATAAGAAGATGCAGAATAGTCTATTTAGAAGATAATCACATCATAAATCATTCTCATTCTCATGTAATTGTCACGCCAAAATAATTAAATAAAAATAAAAGTTATAATTATTCAGGTAAAATAGAGAGTGGTAACTTTTAATTTATTTTCTTTACATATAGAATAAATTATTAATTAAATAATAAATTACGAAAATTACTAAAAGATACATATATAATATATATGAAAATATTAGGGTGTTACAACTTTGCATTCATAAGAATATTTGGAATCGCATGCAATATTTTGCTCGAAGTGCAAAAGTTTAAGTGTGGGGGAATTTGATAATAGCATTTGGACACATGTTTATAGCTTTTAATTTTGGTATTTTAAAATCTCTTTATAGCTTAAAATAAGTTTTTAGCTTGTTTCTAAACTTTGGGTCGAAATTGAATAATAATTTTATTATTTGCATTTTGCCTCTTGCTCGCTCTGTAGGATATAATGTGGGCTCTGAATATCGGATTGGCGTATATGAGCAGGCGTTGCGAAGCTAAAAATCAGAGCTATAAATTTTGTGTTGGAATAAAAGCCCATTTCTGAACTTTACTGTGCCTAAATTGCAGATTTCATAATCTGGACTTTTGTAATAATTTTAATTAGCGGGTCACTTGTTTTTAAACCCTAAAGCCCAATATCAAGTACAATATATTGACAGTTTTGTTTCTTTTCTACAGACGGAAAAATTAGGATTCAGATTGCTACAAGAAATAAAATGTTTTAATTTTAATTTCATGGAAGACTAATTTTATAAGATTAATCCACGAGTTTAGAGTTTCATCAACACCTTGAGATCCAGGTTACACTGTCAATTTCGAATTCATGATTCTATTCTTGTTTATTTGAGTATATTGATATTCTAATTGCTTGAATTGAATTTCAATAGAATCGATTAAATTTATTTGACAGAATTTAGTTTCGGTTTCTAATTTAATTGAATTATAATTTTGCGACGCTTGATCGTTAATTGTAATATTTTGATGATTGTGATGCTTAATCCAATCAAAGAAATCAAATTCACATAGGACTGATTACGCTTGTTTGATCAATTCTATAGTAAAATAAGAATAGAATCACAAATTAGAAATTAAACTCATTGATAGAATCTGTGATAGGTCTGAAATTCGAATAAGTGGATTAATCATTTTGCTCATATGTTAAATCAAAAATATAAAAAACCCCTTTCTAATTTCAATTTTCAATTCGGTTAATATTATTATATCAAAAGTCCTTGCAAAATGATTTGAGTTAATACATCTATTTATATTTTATTAATTGTATTTTACCCGTGTGTGACAGCGTATCAACAATGAATAGAGGAAACAACACAATATGAGGAAGCACGCCCTTTGCTGGGTATGAAGCGCTCAATATGATAAACTCATTTTTGACTCTACCTATTATATTCACACAATAGCATCTCACTCTGCTTCTAATATTGACACACTTCAATCTAACTCTAATACTTCTTGCGTTTCTATACACACATTTACATCTGACTTTGAGAATGAGTTGAGTCAACTCATCTGACAAAAATTCAACACCTCCAACAAAAGTCATTCCATCTGATAAAATGTTAATGCCTCTAATGACGGGTTAATGATTCATGAAGTTGGGTATAACTCTAAAAAAGTAATTCTAATGAAATCTAGAGGATTCTAGATCAGACTTTGAAACAGGCAAAAGTTGTCTCTACATCTGATACTGGAAATTTTTCCCTTTGATACTAATTCTGGAAGATATCAAAGTTCAGAAAAAGACATGAAAAGATTCCAAAAAAATGTTCCAATTGGTAACCTGCCAAATTGGACCGAATGGAAATGTTGGCTTACTATTGTTTATAATTGGTATAAAAGGTTTGCAAAAGGTTCATGGCTGACAATAAGAATAGAAATTTGAAATTTGCAGGGACGATCAAAAGTGAAACAACAATGACAACAAGAACAGTATGTTTCATAATTGATTATAAAAAGGATTCTTCTTTGATTCAGCAATCACAACAATACGTTAACAAAAAACATCAATATGATTACATAAAACAACAACATTACAGAGCAACAAAACTGCAATTGAAAAATCAACAAAAACTTTCTTCAAACTACTTTGCAAAAATTGAGAAAATCTAAAAAGTTAAGTCGTGACTTAATTGAAGAACACCATCAAACACTTTGAACTTGGAACATTCATTTTTTTATTATTAAGCACTAGTACAAACACAAGTGTTAGACACATACATTTTCTCTCATTGAGATTTAAATACAAACCAAACCAACACATATAATTTGGCTCATTGGTGGTTGTTGTATTTCCCTCAATGTATTACAGTTGTAACCAAAAAGTAGAGAAGACGTAACTAGGTAAGGTTATGTGTTTTTGTAATTCAGGTGGAATTACTAGAAGAAATCATTCAAGTGAAGGTACTAGATGTAGTCAGGTTGGCAGTGAACCAGTATACAAAATTTTGTATTCTTCTTCTTCCCTTTGCTTTTATTTTCCAAATTGTTTTGATCACCAAGTCATAATTAAATTTCAAAAAATAGTTTTAACTAACTAGAACACAACTCAAATCCCCTTTTCTTGTGTTATTGAAACTTCAATTTATGGGTAGAGGCAACTAACAGTACATGCTACATTCAAAATAGAATATTAATTATACCTATGCTTAATAAAACACCTTATGAATTATGATAGAATAGAAAACCTAATATTTCCTATTTTCGTCAATTTGATTGTATTTATTTTATTTTAAACACAAAAGATAAACTAGGCAAGTTTGATTCTAGATTACAAAAGTGCATTCTTTTGGGATATTATGAGTTCAATCTAATATTGACTCTATACTTAATTTTACAAGTACTTATTATATGTGTTTACTTGTAGGAACTAACAGATGGTCGAAAATACAGTACGGGTGAAATATATTAAATTTGTCATAAAAATTTTGATGGATCATTTGTCAATGAAAATGCCAAGGAAATATATGCAAGTGTAAAGAATAGAAGTATTATGTGATCGTAAGTATTTTTTGTTGACCACTTTATAAATCAAATATGCAACTGTTAGTTTTGGTAATAGGGAGTTGCAACGCTATAAAACTATCACATTACTTATATAGGAGTATATGTAGTTAATGTAGCACCAATTTTGTCATTGAATGCACTAGTTGTATTGGTGTGCGTGCTCAAATGTTATAGAGGCTTGGTTTGGTGCATTATGGTTTGATGTTGTTAGTTTGGGGATTTTACCAATATAGTGCATCTATTATACGTTATGTGCATTATTTAGTTTTTCTTGATTGATCATAAGTTATAGTTCATCTATTTATTGTCTTAGATGATATCAAATAGATTTTTATTTTGTAAAACATACTTGAATGTACCACATGATGTTTTTCTGTTTAAATGTTGGAGTATTTCATACCCTTCTTTTACAAAGAAGAATTTAGTTTGTTTCATTTGCATGTGCAGGAACAATTGCAAGTTGAAAATGGGAAGACTCATTCTCCAAATGAAACATTTATGAATGTGTTTAGTAAAGAACATCCTGGATATGTTCGTTGTATGGGACTTGAAATAACGTCGTCTCAAATCACTAGATCTAGTTCTCACTCTACAAGATCAATATCTTCTTCTGAAGCTAATGAAAAGATGGAGAAAATGCAAGGTGAAATCATTCAGCTTAAGAAAATGGATTCATAATTTGATATGTTGAAAGAGCAAATTTATTTCTTATTGCAAATGCAAATTCTAGAGAAAAACTGGTAAAATTATTTTCTTAGCGAACCTATTTAAAAAATCATGTGGGAATTGTTTCTGTAACGCTCCAAATTTTTGATTCAAATATTACTTAAAAATATTTATTTTCTTTTAGAAACAACAATAATTTTTTTTTTCTTATGAATAATTCATCATGTAAAAATTTGAAGACGCGTTAGAAAATGACTTGATATATATATATATATATTTTTTTTGAAGAAGATAATGAAATTTGATAAAATATTATTCATTTATTTATTTACAAAATTAATATTCCAATTGTTAGATCAATATTTATTTATGCTCCAAAATAAATTAAATTCTCTTTAAATGAAATTCAAAAGAAACAATGTTGACTGAAATTAAGGACATTCAATAGGAATAAAATCTCACTTCCACATTTTTATCAAAAGTTAATAATGACGAATAAATAACTTTACAATGTACCACAAAACTTTTAGTAATATAAAACATTATTTTTAAATAAAAGTCCCATTTTCCCACGCGCGTGCACCAACCAAACATCATTCATGCAACTCAACTCTTTGAGATCATTAGTACCTAAATGTTGGTGTAAGGGGTCAGTTCATCCCACAACAAAATTAAACCAAATAATAAAATAACAACCATAAAATATGAATATAAAATCCTTTTGTAATAAAAGATTTAAATAAATTGATTATCTAATAGTTCTCAAAGATATATCAAAAGTCATAAAATGTATCTAAATAAGTAACAACCGTATAGCAAATAGTTAAATCAAAATAAAAATAACACTAAAATGTATATAAGTTATGCATGCTCCTAAACATATATGATCCGGATATAACCAGCCACATAGGCGTCCACACAGAAGTCACCCATACCAATGGGGAAAATTAAACCAGCCACACAGGCGTCCACAAAGATGCATATGATATGTCATGAAATGATAATGATGCTCAAAATGTACAAGTCACCACCCACTTAAATATTCACACACATCATTAGCCACTTAGGCAATCCACAAAGATAACAATAATTAAAACACAATTCACTAGCCACTTAGGCAACCACAAAGACAACAAATATTTAAAACACAAATCACCAGCCACCTAGGCAACCACAAAGATAATTACATTTAAAACACAGATCACCAGCCACTTAGGCAACCACAAAGACAAGATATTTTAGATTGAACTTTTTTTAATCACATAAGACATTAAATTTATATTCTCATGGATGTTCATAGTTATAACTCAATAACTTCAACACATCAAATATGCACGTGAACAAATATCTCAAAATCACCATTTTCATTTTAATAATTCTCAAGATTCGATTTGACTACATGTTATTGATAACCATTAAAACTCATATCACCAAGAATACAATAGCAACATAAATTTCGTTCCTTTCACTATAAAGTTTTCAGCATTCTAAAAATAGACTATTCATTAATGCATACAATAATCAATTTTCTCATATTATTAAACTTAAAGAAATATAAAATTCTCATCAATTTCCTCAAGACACATATATTGTTCATAAAAGTCAAAATTTGAATTTAAAATACTCAAAGGTAAACAAATAAAATCAAATACATCGTAATAAACATATTATTAATTACATCATTATAAAAATTATAACTTCATAATTATATACTCCAAACACGTAAAACACTAAACATTTTCACTACAAACATATTTATCAAGGAATAATAATAAAATATAACTATATAATTAAGTTCATCAAGATAGATGCATTACTCAAAAGAGACAATCAAAACATTATAGTTAATTTCTTTACGTTAAAAATAAAATCAACCTTTTTCTTTTAAGACATTCAGACATCATATCAATATCCTACGAACTGCTAATTTAATATCTAGCCTAACTCTGCATGGGGAAAAGCCCTTACCTTAGCCGCTTTCCTTCCACGCAACACTATATATACCGCGAAAAACCTCATAAAGATGAAGGAACAAAAGCTTAGAGCTTCCACAAAAAGAGAGGTAATATGTGGGTGGTTGTTTGAGTGACTTAAAAAAATATTTGAGATAAACAAAATATAATGTTGGCAATGGAGAGTGAAGCTGATTAGAGAAAGAGAATAATTTTTCTCATTTAAATTAATTGCACACATCAATGAGGTATTCAATTGAAATAATATCATTCAATGACCAACCGTTATGAATTAATTGACATTCATGTACTTACTCTTGTTACACATTTGAGTGGATGTGAATTAGAAAACACACGGTTCTATGATTAAATGCTATTAAAATAAAATATAGTGTGAACGATTAAATTTTTGACCAAAATTGACTTGGTCATTGTTCACTTTAAAAAATACTTTTATTAATTTTAATTAATTACTAACAAAACCCCAACAGCTAATTAATTAATTAATATAAATGTACTTCATCAAATAATTAAAATTAAAGGAACAATTACTTTATTATTGTCACAATAAATTAATTAAATAAAATATACAAATAAAATTAAGGATTTTCACTAACTCTATTATCTCTAAAATGAGTACTTATTTGGTCGTAAATAAAATTAACAACCATATAAATTTTATAAATTCCAATTTAATTTAATAATTCAACTAATATTTTATCAACTAAAATAAATCAAGCAACACAAAAATACCACTCACACATAACAAAATAAAACAAACATATTTAAAACAACAATTTCATGATTATCAAAACTAATTAAATAAAAAGATGCAGAATAGTCTATTTAGAAGATAATCACATCATAAATCATTCTCATTCTCATGTAATTGTCACGCCAAAATAATTAAATAAAAATAAAAGTTATAATTATTCAGGTAAAATAGAGAGTGGTAATTTTTAATTTATTTTTTTACATATAGAATAAATTATTAATTAAATAATAAATTATGAAAATTACTAAAAGATACATATATAATATATATGAAAATATTGGGGTGTTACAACTTCTATGCCTTCATCATACTATATTGTAATTTAAATCAGTTTACTGATTAATTAATTTGGAGTTTGTAAATGAATCTGTATTCTGTACACAGTTGTGAGACATTCTCGGTGGTTCATGTACATGTAAATTGTAGTAAGGATTAGGTCTAACAAGTGTCATGGAATAGTCCTAATATCATGAAGGTAATATTTTGTTATCTTGTTTCTTAGGCTTTACTTGTGTTCGCTTTTGAAATATATATGGCTTAGCTTGATAGAACTCAGAAATACAATAAAAAAATTGTATATTAAATGGTGAGCTTGAAGCTCTACAATGGTGAAAAGCGTAAAACAGAAAGATGAACCAGAGTTTCTAGAAACTCCTACCAGAGCATATTGCTCCTAAACCAGAGAGTAAACTCTCCATACAACTATATTGATATTTTCTGAATGTTTTCTCCATCTCCCCTTGAAATTAGGGAACCAATTAACAAACTCGTGTGAACTGGGCCCAATGATTGGCTCATGTAGACTTTTGGGCCTAGGTGTCCTAATTCCTATCATAGCCTATGCAGTGATTTTCTCTCTTTTTACTTAAATACTGTGTAGATTGTGTTTTGAAGCATATTCAACCTTGAAAAGAAAATTAAAAGATAGGAAATATGCAGTGATTTTCTCTTTTTTTACTTAAATACTGTGTAGATTGTGTTTTGAAGCATATTCAACCTTGAAAAGAAAATTAAAAGATAGGAAATGTGCAATGGAAACTCGTAGTTACTAACAGATAATTAATCCGGCAAAATATATGATTCTTGATTTCGTTTTGAAGAAAATTCTATAATCCTTTGTTTCTATATGTACTTTAAATTGGAAGGTAGAGTTGGATTAAAAAACATGCTGCAATAAATGTGTTTTTCTTATTGTAAATTTTTCTAATGTCTTGCTCGACGACAGCTTTATGATATGTGCTACTTTTTATTAGGTATTGGTATGTTATTGTGTTGTTTATGGCTTTGTGATGCACCAGAGCCTTCTCAATTGTGCACTAGTCCAACACAATGTATGTTTGTGTAATTTTCCATTCTAACTGTGTAACTCTGTTGCAGTATTTGATTTTTGATGTTTTCTTCTTTTCCCAGACATGACATGATACTTAATTGATGACATTAGAACCTAATGTAATGTTGACAATCTAAGAGCTGCTCTCAACAAATTGTGGTGAACTGTCAAGCAATGGAAGATGCGATTGACAAAGTGAGAAATATATCTATGGTTAATGCAGGCAAGTCAAGAGAAACTTCTGTTTTGACTTTTTTTTGTCTCATTGTTATGCAAAATTTGCAAAGCTAAATCTTTTGCATTTTGAAGCAATGTCAATTTCAGTCAAGTATAAGTATTAAACAGATATTGTTGTATTCCCCAGGTCTAAACTAATAATATCAGGGCAAGCTGCTTCAAGTCTTCATGGAAGGTTACTTTTTTTTCTTCTCACTGAACTATTTTATCTCATTCAAGTTTCACAACAAATCTAGGGTGTCAAGGTCATGCTGAGAAATATTTTTGATTTAACCCTTCTGCACAAATTAATTAAAAAGTATTTTATGCACGGTTTTTTATTGAATAAAATATTTTAAATGATGCTTTTGATATATTTTACTAGCCAAATTCATTAAGAAATTAATGAGATTCCTTCAGGCCACGTAAATCTTTGAAATTCAGATTCCTTCACAAGAAATTCACCCTAATATTAGGTAAATGGATAAGATTGAAAAAAGATATCAAAGTTTGGAAGTCTACACAAGAAATTCGAGAAAGAGAACAAATGCCTCTATTTTCATAGGTGCCAAGAATGCAATTTAAATGACCAATAAAAGCACCACGATGCTTACAAGCATCTTAAAGTCGATAAAGCTCATTCCAAAGATGTCGTTGCTGCAAGTAATTAGTAGAAGCATAAATAGCAACTATTCCAATAACAATATCATTCACAAGATCTAAAGGAGCAACCAATAAAAAGGAGTTAACGATAACAGTCAGCCGCCAATTATTATAGCAAAATTCCAGAGGTTAGGAACTAAACTATTTATATCATTAATAGCAACAACTTTCATGTTTAATGACTTTCAATAATTAGGAGAAATTTTATCAACAGTTGTCCAAGGTTGATCTATGAAAAGAAAATCATGAATATGAGAGAGACATAACCTTATATCAGCCAACTTAGTTTGGGTGTTGGCAAGACCCCTTAGATTCCAAAAGAGACTCTTCATGAGGCCTGCGCATTAGCAGCCCTAGAACATGTTTCATTTTCACAACTTTTAGCTTTCTATTTCAAATTTTTCCTCTGGGATTTGGTGAGTTTCCTCTAGGATTTGGTGAGTGTCTACTCAAAAGCATCATCCTTGTCTTGTGAAGAATCCAATTTCTCCTCATCAAACATATCCGCTCAATTTTTATTAAAAATACCAAGACCCTTCTGAATTGAGGAGGTCAAATTATCCTCCACCACTTTGACATGCACACATTGAGGATCCATTTGAGTTTCCTTCACAAACTCAACATTATCTATTTGCTACTTACTATTCTGACTTTGAGACCAACTGCCCACGACCAGGCTCATATGATGATGCAAATTCTGAGTTGGGGTTGTATAACCCAATAAAGGATTACTATCAGTACAAGCACTTGCAGGGACATTATTGACGCCACCAAGGGCATTTTGATTAGGTTGTTCTAAATGCAAAGTCGTATTATCGATTTCTTTTCTAGCTGTGTTAGCAGCTTCATCACTGAGAGGTATGTCCTTTGAATTTCCATCCTTTGGCGTTTCATAAACCACCAAATCCTTTCCTTTGTCCACACTCTGCTTCGGGACATGATTTGGTTTCGGTGTAGGGGGCTTCTGCACCTCCCTTTTTTTGACAGTTTCCGACATCATGGCATATATTACGACATATATTGCTAAAAGATAGAAAATTTCCATACTCAATACCAATAAAAAAAGCATAGTGTTTCCTTTCAATAGGAACTTGATTACAAATGGCAGAATCAAAATCAATATAAAAAATAACTCTAGCGTAGTGCCCAAAGTTTTAATCTTCTGATGATTTTTCTTGTGGTACTATCAAGATATATTGGAATTCCAGTATTTCCATCAATGAAGTATAAAATTTTGGGCCTCCAATACTTCTGTGGAAGATTAGTAATATGAATCCAACACTGAAAAGAAGTGTGTCCTAGATACAGGATTAAAATATTTCTTCCATGGAAATAACCGCAATGAACTGGGGTTCAATTGACAAGAAGGAAAAGAACGACCCTTGGTGATGTCCAAAAACTCGTAGTATTATTTTCCAAGGGAAACCACTCCCCAACGTCTGACCAAATTAGATAAATAAGATAACTTGCTCTTCAAATCATTAATCATTAGAGATTTCTCACTCTTGGCAAGGATGATCTGCCATGTAGATGGTTCTTGCAGGCTGTAAGACCTGCGATGTACTCTTCTTCAGGTATACGAATGGAGACCTCATCACCCTTAGTACATGATTTTTAGTAGCGTTGTTGATGAAAGATTTATGATATGTGCGACTTTTTATTAGGTATTGCTATGTTACTGTGTAGCTTATGGCTTTGTGATGCACCAGAGCCTTCTCAATTGTGCACTAGTCCAACACAATATATGTTTGTGTAATTTTCCATTCTAATTGTGTAACTCTGTTGAATTATTTGATTTTTGATGTTTTCTTCTTTTCCCAGACATGACATGATACTTAATTCATGTCATTTGAACCTAATATAATGTTGACAACCTAAGAACTACTCTCAACAAATTGTGGTGAACTGTCAAGCAATGGAAGATGCGGTTGACAAAGTGAGAAATATATATATATATATATAGTTGGATATCTATGGTTAATGCAGGAAAGTCAAGATAAACTTCTGTTTTGACTTTTTTTTCTCATTGTTATGCAAAATTCGCAAAGCTAAATCTTTTGCATTTTGAAGCAATGTCAATTTCAGTCAAGTATAAGCATTAAACAGATATTGTTGTATTCCCCAGGTCTAAGCTAATAATATCAGGGCAAGCTGCTTCAAGTCTTCATGGAAGGTTAATTTTTTTTCTTCTCACTAAACTATTTCATCTCATTCAAGTTTCACAACAAATCTAGGGTGTCAAGGTCATGCTGAGAGATATTTTTGATTTAACCCTTCCAAACAAATTGATTAAAAAGTATTTTATGCACGGTTTTTTTTTTTGATAAAATATTTTAAATGATGCTTTTGACATATTTTACTAGCCAAATTCATTAAGAAATTAATGAGATTTCTTCAGGTCACGTAAACCATTGAAATTCTAACAACTCACTAAAAGTTTTGTTAACCCGTCATTGATCACTTAAAGTGCAACTTGTCTTTGATTGAAATTACTTTTTAGTTTGTCCTTTTATATTGCTCTCTCAACCATGGTTGCTCTCTCAACCATGGCTATGTTCTACAGTTGTTGCTTTGGGAGAGAATAATGATTAATGGTGGCTGAATGCAAAAGTTAAGTGGTATATATGAAAAATCTCACTTTTAAATCCAATGCTCGGGTGTGCAAGCTTTGTTTCTGCCTTGAGAAATGCTTACAATAATTTTTCATTGTTTCCACTTCCCTAGTTAAATTAGTTAGTATGCATATTTTATATATAAGAAAAGTGTTGCACTGTTTTCTTTCGTACAGCTAAAGTGAAGCAACATTACAAAGTTATTTATCAAGATTTTTCATTTATGTATTAGGGTAGTTAATTATCATCTGTTTGTAAAGTATTTTTGAATTTGATTTATGTTACATTCCAGCTGTATAGAGTTTTATGGTGGTTGATTGTGGATTCAATTTTTGGGTACATAAATAGTTGCTATTGATCTCAGTTTAGATATAATTTTATCAAATAGAAATGTCAATTGAGATAACACATAAAGTATCTATTTTATTGCTACAATATTGGTTTTAATGGATTAACCTAGGAAATAGCTAAAAATATTCACTAGAGTAGCAGCAAAATTGCCATAAGATTATTTTTAGTATTTTTGCCAGCTAATTTGCACTAGTAAATACTAGAGTTAAAAACTAATGGTTCAAGTGCATGTGCATGATAGTGGAATGTAAATGTGATGTTGGGGCATAGACAATAAGGCTAAGAATTAAAGTTTAATCAATAAATTGCGCAGGAGGTATACATAGCAATAACATAAAGAGAATAAATAGGTGGGGTCATATGTAGAATTATGTAATATATATTGGATAATAAATAAAGATGTTAATAAATTGCCACTTAAACTTGTGTACAGTTGATTAAAAATTGTAAGCATCGTCTAATTAATGTTCAGTATGGTATTTTTATTTAAATTTGTATTAATAAAATATAACAACTACAATGATCAAAATTAATTTTATAATTTCTATTTCATCATCTATTATTTCTTCACACGCTATATATTAATATTAAATAACAATTATACTGATTATTTTAATATTTTGAGTTATTTAATATATTCACTTTTTATTTTAATAAATTAATCTAAATATATATGTGTATAAATTAATTAGGAATAGTAAGTATATTTATCTTGATTTATTAATTATAATCCCAAATATGAATTGTGAACATGACTTATTTTGTTTTAAGGTACAACCTACATATTGAATATGAACTCAATAGTATAAAAAATGCAAAAAGAAATCATTCCTTTAATCAACATAAACATGTGCATAGTATAAGCATCATGCTTGATTTGAATTATACATATACTCTTTTGTTTTATTTTTAAAAAATACATACACTTGTTTATAGGTATGTATTACTATGTGAAGTTAAAAATTAATTCAAGAATGTTTATATTTGAAAGCCTTGTATTGGTGTACTACTCCAAATTTAAAATGTGAACATAAAAAATATAAATTACGCACAAATCCAAATTTAAAAGTCACATAATCTAATTATTATATATAGAGGAAGTTAATTGTCCTTACCAAATGTATCATCTTTGAGCAAAAATATTTTTATTATTTTAAAAAAGAAATCAGATAGAAAAATATTGTGTCATTATATTGAAATAACTTCTACTTTTTTGTTTATTCATTTAAGCTAACAAAAGGGTACTAAGATTAAGGACAATATTAATTTTTTTTTTCCAGACTATATTACAAAATTAAAGTGTTTCTCATGCTTTTATTATGTGTTATAGAAAAAAAAAAATCTACAATATATCAATGCCTAAAGGAAGATTTAACTGGGAATGTTATATTATGTTATTTAACATATATTAGTTAGTATTATGTAAACAAACCTTCAAAGTTTAATATCTTGTATTTTTTCAAAGTTTAGTTAGTTCTCACAAATTTTTAGTGTTATGTATGAAGATGTTAGAGGTGCAGGGTTCATAGCAAAAGACATCTCTTTCAAGAACACTGATGGGCCCGAAAATATGCAAGCAATGGCTCTACGTTCAAACTCTGACTTATCTGTCTTCTATAGATGTGGAATCTTTGTTTATCAAGATAGTTTACTAGCCCATAAGAATCGTCAATTTTATAGAGAATGCAAAATTAGTGGAACTATAGACTTCAAAGCTATAGCAGTGTTTCAAAACTGCCAAATACTTGTAAAAAAAAGGATTGCATGGACAACAAAACTCAATCACAGTTAAGGATGACTATCCGAAGGATTAGCAACTGCATTCTCATTTCAATTTTGTAATATAACTGCTGATATTGACCTTCTGCCATAAATTAATTCTACCTTAACATTCCTTGGCAGACCATGGCAGCCGTATTCAACCACGGTTTTCATGCAAACTTATATGAGTGAGGTACTGAGTCCTAGTCAGGCTACTAATTTTACTGTGTCTAAATTAATTTTAGGGGACCAATCGCTACCTTCCATAAGTGTATCTTTTATCAGTGGATTTGAGACTCAAACCAAGGTTTAAGAGAAATTGTAACTGTAAAAAAAAAAATTGACTAAATAATTATAAAATTATTATAAGGATCATTCTGTGTTCAATTTGATTAGCCTTTACTTGATTATTTTTAATAATTCTTTATTAAATCCAATAGTTGGGTTCTTCATTTTGAAAAATCATAAATGTTAGTGCCATATCCATGCAAAGGACAAGTTGAACTTTAATTTAAATTTCAATTAAGAACCGTGTCTTATTATTTGGAATCCATACCGTGGAATTAAATTTTTAATATAATTTTTTTAGTTTTTCTTTTAATAGATATCTTTTAGTTTCTTTAATACCACTCATGTTTAAATAAACCAGTTATTTCAAAAAAAAATTTCCTATGTTTTTATATCTTAGTTCTAAAACTTAAGTTAGTTTAAGAAACTAAACTACAACTAATTTATTTATTTATTTGTACCCTTTAAAATAAAATAAAAAAGTATATTATATGAATTTTATTTTAATATAATATAATATAATATTTTTAAGGTGAATTTGTTTCTTTGGGTTTATATATAAATACATAATTACATATACCTATTAAAAGGATCTAATTTCCAACGTGAACTTGTTTCTTTGGGTTTATATATAAATATATAATTACATATACCTATTAAAAGTATCTAATTTCCAATGAGAACTTGTTTCTTTGTGTATATATAAATACATAATTACATATACCTATTAAAAGGATCTAATTTCCAATGTGAACTTGTTTCTTTGAGTTT
>JBBPBR010000001.1:21209804-21234202 GCA_037974775.1 Cicer pinnatifidum | reverse complement strand
TATATACATAATTACATATACCAATTAAAATGATCTAATTTCCAATGTGAACTTGTTTCTTTGCGTTTATATAAAAATACATAATTACATATAATTAGTAAAAGGTTCTAATTTCCAATGTGAACTTGTTTCTTTGCGTTTATATCTAAATACATAATTACATATACCTATTAAAAGGATCTAATTTCCAATGTAAACTTGTTTCTTTGGGTTTATATATAAATACATAATTACATATACCTATTAAAAGGAGCATATCTACAAAAACCAATAGACTTATGTGAGAATGAGAGAATGCCTCTTGCGGGTAAAAGACATAGTTACTTTGGTCTAAACATTACTAGAGTTGTAAATTAAAATTATAAGCTGTCAATTTGTAATGTAAATATACAAAATTTTGCAAACATAATGATACATGGAGGAAGAATTAGACAAAAAAAATAGCTCAAAGTTTGGAAGAGAAAAAGCTACAATTGTAACTTTTGGGTTTACATTATTATTTTTGAGATAGTATGTTTTACTATGTGTAGTTAAAAATTAATTCAAGAATGTTTATCTTTAGAAGTCTTGTATTGGTGTTTTACTCCAAATTTAAAATCTGAAAATAAAAAATATGAATTATTCCAAATTTAGTTACTCTCTTTTTATAACAATTATACTCATTATTTTAATATTTTGAGTTATTTAACATATTCACTTTTTATTTTAATAAATTAATGTAAATATATATGTGTATAAACAAATTATGCATAGTAATTATATTTTTCTTGATTTATTAATTACAATTCCAAATATTAAGTGTGAACATGACTTATTTTGTTTTAAGGTGCAACCTAAATATTGAATGTGAACTCAATAGTGTAAAAAATCCAAAAAGGAATCATTCCTTTAATCAACATAAACATGTACATAGTATAAGTATCATGCTTGATTTGAATTATATGTATACTCTTGTGTTTTATTTTTTTTTTAAATACATACATTTGTTTATAGGTATGTGAGAATGAGAGGATGCCTCTTGCGGGGAAAAGCCATAGTTACTTTGGCCTAAACATTACTAAAGTTGTAAATTAAAATTATAAGCTGTCAATTTGTAATGTAAATACACAAAATTTTGCAAACATAATGATACATGGAGGAAGAATTAGATAAAAAAATAGCTCAAAGTTTGGAAGAGAAAAAGCTACAATTGTAATTTTTGGGTTTACATTATTATTTTTGAGAAAATATGTGTTACTATGTGAAGTTAAAAATTAATTCAAGAATGTTTATCTTTGGAAGTCTTGTATTGGTGTATTACTCCAAATTTAAAATCTGAACATAAAAAATATGAATTATTCCAAATTTAATTACTCTCTTTTTATAACAATTATACTCATTATTTTAATATTTTGAGTTATTTAACATATTCACTTTTTATTTTAATAAATTAATGTAAATATATATGTGTATAAACAAATTATGCATAGTAATTATATTTTTCTTGATTTATTAATTACAATTCCAAATATTAAGTGTGAACATGACTTATTTTGTTTTAAGGTGCAACCTAAATATTGAATGTGAACTCAATAGTGTAAAAAATACAAAAAGGAATCATTCCTTTAATCAACATAAACATGTACATAGTATAAGTATCATGCTTGATTTGAATTATATGTATACTCTTGTGTTGTATTTTTTTTTAAATACATACACTTGTTTATAGGTATGTCTTACTATGTGAAGTTAAAAATCAATTCAAGAATGCTTATCTTTGGAAGCCTTGTATTGGTGTACTACTCCAAATTTAAAATGTGAACATAAAAAATGTAAATTATACATAAATCCAAATTTAAAAGTCACATAATCTAATTATTATATATAAGGGGTAAATGGTGAAAGAATGCATAATACTTGGGCTCATATTCTACTCACTAGTCTTTAATTTCATCTCATTTCTCTGGCTCACTCAAAAGCTTCAAAATCATTTTCTACTATCTCATTTTCTCTTTAGTTATGTATGACATTTTAATTATAAAGATTACAAATGCAATGATTGTTGCAAATGTTACTCTTGTTGTTGATGGGAGTGGGAACTATACTTCGGTGATGGAAGCGGTACTTGCAACACATGATAATAGCATGAAACGCTATATGATATTTGTAAAGAAGGGTATCTACATAGAGAATGTATATATTAATGAAACCAAGGTGAACATCACAATAATTGGAGAAAGTATGGATGCTACTATCATCTCTGATAACTTGAGTTACATTCAAAATAACTTAAAATCATACGACACTGCTACTTTTGGTAAGGACTGTTGGTAAAATCCTATAACATTATGCTCAACGATCCATGCCAATTACATGATGAATAATCAAAGGCGGAAGCATACCTGTGGGAATTGCCATTGATGAAGTCCTGAGATGATGATGATAGAGTCAATGGGTTGAGTGATCTTCCTCAGCAAAACACCCTGAAGACTTTGCTCTCTTGATGGGGATAGAGAGAACCAGAGAGTTTTCTCTTTTAGGGTTACTGAATAGTCTTATTGTGTTTGCCTTGGGGACCACTACCCCTATATATAACTATTATTAGTTATATCCCAAATTGCAGTATTACTAATTCAGCCCCTCATTAAATTAGAAACCGCCTGGTATCTACACTATTAATTTTCATAATTATTATGCTCTTTAGCCATAAACTATTATATATTATTTGACCCCTAGTTTATTGGCTAATTATATAATGACCCTAACACACTTTATTAATTAATTACATATGTGACCCATAAATCTTACAATCTCCCACTGGTCACACATGTATCCTTAGGAGTGTGTTAGACTTTATGACGTCAAAAATGTCATTATAATTACCTTGAGCCTAATCCAAATTGTCCCGTCCATTAATCGTATCAGCACATGGAACCAAAGAGGCTTTCGTCATAATAAGCATAACTAAACCCATCAATGATCACCCATACTGATACAACTAAATGACACAGACCCATTATGAAAAGTGTAGGGATTTTAGGCAGATATTTAAGCAATCCAGGTCTTGACCATTGGAAAGCAGCCAAGAGGGTCATGAGATATCTGAAGAGAACAAGAAACTACATGCTCACATATAGGAGGTCAGACCAGTTAGAGATCACTGGGTACTCTGACTCGGATTTTGCGGGATGCCAAGACAGCTTAAGATCAACTTCAGGCTATGTCTTTCTGTTAGCTGGTGGAGCAGTTTCTTGGCGTAGTGCCAAGCAAGGTCTTACTGCTTCATCAACCATGGCAGCAGAATTCATAGCAATTCATGAGGCATCTGACCAGGGCATTTGGCTGAGAAATTTTGTCACGGGGCTGCGAATAGTTGAAGGGATTGAAAGACCACTCAAGTTGTACTGTGACAATAGATCAGCAGTCTTGTATTCTAACAATAATAGGAGCTCAACCAAATCAAAGCACATTGACATTAAGTTCCTAGTTGTTAAAGAGAAGGTACAAAGTGGACAGATATCCATAGAACACTTAAGGACAAACTCCATGATTGCGGATCCACTCACTAAAGGTCTACCACCCAAGGTCTTTCATGAGCATACTGCTCACATTGGTGTACTACAATTTGAGGAATCTTGATTTTAGTGGGAGTTTCGTCCGTTATGCAATTTATGTTCTATGTTTAATTGCAAAGCACAAATACATTGTATTTGGATTTTCTGATCAGAAATAAAGTTTACAATATTCAGTTTTGGTTACTTTGTACATTTAAGTTATGGTATGATCTCATTCGGTAAAGTAGGACCAGTTGAAAATTGACATGCATTGACCAATTTCATGTAATTTTCATGCTACACTTTTCATAATGGGTCTGTGTCATTTAGTTGTATCAGTATGGGTGATCATTGATGGGTTTAGTTATGCTTATTATGACGAAAGCCTCTTTGGTTCCATGTGCTGATACGATTAATGGACGGGACAATTTGGATTAGGCTCAAGGTAATTATAATGACATTTTTGACGTCATAAAGTCTAACACACTCCTAAGGATACATGTGTGACCAGTGGGAGATTGTAAGATTTATGGGTCACATATGTAATTAATTAATAAAGTGTGTTAAGGTCATTATATAATTAGCCAATAAACTAGGGGTCAAATAATATATAATAGTTTATGGCTAAAGAGCATAATAATTATGAAAATTAATTGTGTAGATACCAGGCGGTTTCTAATTTAATGAGGGGCTGAATTAGTAATACTGCAATTTGGGATATAACTAATAATAGTTATATATAGGGGTAGTGGTCCCCAAGGCAAACACAATAAGACTATTCAGTAACCCTAAAAGAGAAAACTCTCTGGTTCTCTCTATCCCCATCAAGAGAGCAAAGTCTTCAGGGTGTTTTGCTGAGGAAGATCACCCAACCCATTGGCTCTATCATCATCATCCCAGGATTTCATCAATGGCAATTCCCACAGGTACGCTTCCGCCTTTGGTTATTCATCATGTAATTGGCATGGATTGTTGAGCACAACGTTATAGGGTTTTCCAACAATTGGTATCAGAGCCTACCATGTTTAATTCATGATGAAATTCGGTTATTGTCTTTGTTTTAGGATTCAATTTGGGAATTTTGACATGATTGAAAAATTAGGGTTTGTAATTTGAGAATTTTGACATGATTAAAAAAAAATTAGGGTTTGTAATTTGGGAATTTGGATATATATATTATGGAATCCATATTTTTTTGTTTCCGGTTATAATTTTTTTTTGTGCAACATGCCTATATATATGATCAATAACTACAAGGGATGTTTCTTGTTATTTATTATTTATGAAAACTTTGGTGTAACTTACATGTGTTGATTTTGAATTTTTACGTGAATCTTTGAAGCCAAGTTTCTGACTTGTGGGGTTATTTAATTAAAATCAAAATCACATGAATTAATTAATTGTTTTTTTTATGGATTGGGATTATCATTAAAAAGAATTATTGTTTTTGTCTACTTTGAATTTTAATTTGCTTTTGTGATGCTATCATCTGCTTGATAATTCTTACTTTGGAGATGAATTGCAGATTTTTTTTTTGTTGATAAAAAAAAATAATGATCAAATACTAATGAAACACAGTTTATATTAGTAAACAATAATTTTTTTTAAACATTGTTTTATTTGGATATAATAAATATATGTTCAAGTCAAGTTTTACATTTTGAATGAGTTAATTGAAACTTGACGTCGCCAAAGTGATCTCTCTTGTCTAAGTTGCTCGTGAAGAGTGTCAAATGGCTGTGTATATGTTTATTCATGCGGGTATTGACCGGCCCAAAGGAAGGTTAATATTTGACAGAATTACATGTACACCTGCAATGATAAATGTGTGATAATTATTTGGTATACATGTGAGCAGTAAATCGGCCCAAAGGAAGGTTTATTGTTTGACATGTCTTATTATCAATAGTTGATCGTTGCAACAAGAGTACCACTAGCAGTTGGTGTTACTGTCCAAAGACTTGACACCAATGGTGCACTGGGTATCTTGAGATGGGTTAAATTCCATGATTTGAACATATGTATTTATTTATTTACTGAATTATTTTCCTATAATGTGAGTTTCTAAGTTTCGCTCTTTATTTCATTTTCAGCATCTATTGCTTCCATATTTGCAAATTTGCGTTCTATTCTTGTCCTTGGTGGGACAAATTTTAAGGAATGGAAAGAGAACATTCTGATTGTTCTTGGCTGCATGGATGTACGTAGACCTTGCATTAAGAATTGATCGACCCCCTACTCCTAAGGACTCTAGTTCTTCTGAGGAAAAATTAGAGTATGAGAAATGGGATCGCTCAAATCGCATAAGTCTTATGATCATAAAGCGTGGCATTCCTGAGGTCTTTAGAGGTGCTGTCTCGGATGAGATAGTTACAGCTAAAAATTTCCTTGCTGAGATGGAAAAACGCTTTGAAAAAGGTGATAAGGCTGAAACAAGTTCTTTGCTTCAGAATTTAATTTCCATGAAGTATCAAGGCAAGGGAAATATAAGAGAGCACATTATGATGATGTCCAACATTGCTTCTAAGCTTAAAGGACTAAAGCTTGAGTTGTCAGATGACTTACTCATTCATTTAGTATTGCTGTCTCTTCCTGCGCAATTCAGTCAGTTTAAGGTGACTTATAATTGTCAAAAGGAGAAATGGACTCTTAATGAGCTCATTTCATTATGTGTGCAAGAAGAGGACAGGCTGAAGCAAGATAGGACTGAAAGTGCTCACTTTACTAGCATCTCTAAAGACAAGGGCAAAAGGAAAAGAATTGAGGAGCCCAAGAACAAAGCTGTTGCTAAGGGTCCAGAACAAAAGAAGCAGACTAAGGATAACAACTGCTTCTTCTGCAGGAGTCCTGGACACGTGAAGAAGGATTGTGCCAAATATCACGCTTGGCGTGTTAAGAAAGGTACGATTCTGTCTTTGGTCTGTTCTGAGGTTATAAAGAGACTTTCTCTCCGGTTTCATCGAAGGACTCTTTAAGAATAATCATGGCTCTCGTTGCCCACTTTGATTTGGAGCTTCATCAAATGGATGTAAAGACAGCATTTCTCAATGGCGACATTGATGAGACGATCTATATGGTGCAGCCAGAAAACTTTGTGTTGGGAGACCCAAAGAATATGGTGTGCAAACTAAGAAAATCCATTTATGGGCTAAAACAAGCTTCTCGTCAATGGTACCATAAATTTCATCAAGTAATTCTCTCATTTGGTTTTGAGATGAATACAATTGATGATTGTGTGTATCATAAGTTCAGTGGGAGCAGACATATTTTCCTGGTCTTGTATGTTGATGACATACTGCTTGCCACTAACGATATAGGCATGTTGCACGAAACTAAGAAATTTCTATCAAAGCATTTTGAGATGAAAGATCTTGGTGACGCCTCTTTTGTATTATGAATTCAGATACACCGAGACAGATCTCGAGGTATTCTTGGATTGTCACAAAAGAGCTATATCGATAAGGTTCTCAAAAGGTTTGGGTTACAGGATTGCAAACCAGGGGACACCCCAGTTGCTAAGGGAGACAAGTTTAGTCTCAAACAGTGCCCTAAGGGAAGTTTGGAAATTCAAGAAATGCAAAAGATCCCTTATGCTTCAGCTGTAGGGAGTCTTATGTATGCCCAAGTATGTACGCGTCCAGACATAGCGTTCATAGTAGGGATTTTAGGCAGATATTTAAGCAATCCAGGTCTTGACCATTGGAAAGCAGCCAAGAGGGTCATGAGATATCTGAAGAGAACAAGAAACTACATGCTCACATATAGGAGGTCAGACCAGTTAGAGATCACTGGGTACTCTGACTCGGATTTTGCGGGATGCCAAGACAGCTTAAGATCAACTTCAGGCTATGTCTTTCTGTTAGCTGGTGGAGCAGTTTCTTGGCGTAGTGCCAAGCAAGGTCTTACTGCTTCATCAACCATAGCAGCAGAATTCATAGCAATTCATGAGGCATCTGACCAGGGCATTTGGCTGAGAAATTTTGTCACGGGGCTGCGAATAGTTGAAGGGATTGAAAGACCACTCAAGTTGTACTGTGACAATAGATCAGCAGTCTTGTATTCTAACAATAATAGGAGCTCAACCAAATCAAAGCACATTGACATTAAGTTCCTAGTTGTTAAAGAGAAGGTACAAAGTGGACAGATATCCATAGAACACTTAAGGACAAACTCCATGATTGCGGATCCACTCACTAAAGGTCTACCACCCAAGGTCTTTCATGAGCATACTGCTCACATGGGTGTACTACAGTTTGAGGAATCTTGATTTTAGTGGGAGTTTCGTCCGTTATGCAATTTATGTTCTATGTTTAATTGCAAAGCACAAATACATTGTATTTGGATTTTCTGATCAGAAATAAAGTTTACAATATTCAGTTTTGGTTACTTTGTACATTTAAGTTATGGTATGATCTCATTCGGTAAAGTAGGACCAGTTGAAAATTGACATGCATTGACCAATTTCATGTAATTTTCATGCTAGTCCTACTTTACCGAATGAGATCATACCATAACTTAAATGTACAAAGTAACCAAAACTGAAAATTGTAAACTTTATTTCTGATCAGAAAATCCAAATACAATGTATTTGTGCTTTGCAATTAAACATAGAACATAAATTGCATAACGGACGAAACTCCCACTAAAATCAAGATTCCTCAAACTGTAGTACACCCATGTGAGCAGTATGCTCATGAAAGACCTTGGGTGGTAGACCTTTAGTGAGTGGATCCGCAATCATGGAGTTTGTCCTTAAGTGTTCTATGGATATCTGTCCACTTTGTACCTTCTCTTTAACAACTAGGAACTTAATGTCAATGTGCTTTGATTTGGTTGAGCTCCTATTATTGTTAGAATACAAGACTGCTGATCTATTGTCACAGTACAACTTGAGTGGTCTTTCAATCCCTTCAACTATTCGCAGCCCCGTGACAAAATTTCTCAGCCAAATGCCCTGGTCAGATGCCTCATGAATTGCTATGAATTCTGCTGCTATGGTTGATGAAGCAGTAAGACCTTGCTTGGCACTACGCCAAGAAACTGCTCCACCAGCTAACAGAAAGACATAGCCTGAAGTTGATCTTAAGCTGTCTTGGCATCCCGCAAAATCCGAGTCAGAGTACCCAGTGATCTCTAACTGGTCTGACCTCCTATATGTGAGCATGTAGTTTCTTGTTCTCTTCAGATATCTCATGACCCTCTTGGCTGCTTTCCAATGGTCAAGACCTGGATTGCTTAAATATCTGCCTAAAATCCCTACTATGAACGCTATGTCTGGACGCGTACATACTTGGGCATACATAAGACTCCCTACAGCTGAAGCATAAGGGATCTTTTGCATTTCTTGAATTTCCAAACTTCCCTTAGGGCACTGTTTGAGACTAAACTTGTCTCCCTTAGCAACTGGGGTGTCCCCTGGTTTGCAATCCTGTAACCCAAACCTTTTGAGAACCTTATCGATATAGCTCTTTTGTGACAATCCAAGAATACCTCGAGATCTGTCTTGGTGTATCTGAATTCCTAATACAAAAGAGGCGTCACCAAGATCTTTCATCTCAAAATGTTTTGATAGAAATTTCTTAGTTTCGTGCAACATGCCTATATCGTTAGTGGCAAGCAGTATGTCATCAACATACAAGACCAGGAAAATATGTCTGCTCCCACTGAACTTATGATACACACAATCATCAACTGTATTCATCTCAAAACCAAATGAGAGAATTACTTGATGAAATTTATGGTACCATTGACGAGAAGCTTGTTTTAGCCCATAAATGGATTTTCTTAGTTTGCACACCATATTCTTTGGGTCTCCCAACACAAAGTTTTCTGGCTGCACCATATAGATCGTCTCATCAATGTCGCCATTGAGAAACGCTGTCTTTACATCCATTTGATGAAGCTCCAAATCAAAGTGAGCAACGAGAGCCATGATTATTCTTAAAGAGTCCTTCGATGAAACCGGAGAGAAAGTCTCTTTATAATCAATCCCCTCCTTTTGAGTATAACCCTTAGCTACAAGATGTGCCTTATATCTCTCCACATTACCATTGGAATCCCGCTTGGTTTTAAAAATCCATTTGCAACCAATGGGTTTCACTCCTTCAGGTAATGGGATAAGTTCCCAAACTGAATTGTCTTGCATAGACTTATACTCCTCATTCATTGCTTCGATCCACTTATCTGAACGAGGATCTTGCATGGCTTGACGAAAGTTGACCGGGTCGTCTTCCATCATGCCAACATTTTCCTCTACCTCATTGATAAATGCTACATAATCATCCGAAATAGCATTTTTCCTTTCTCTAGTGGATCTCCGCAATGGAGCTGGCTCTTGAGGCACTTGTTCTTGAGGATCTTGAATTTGACCTGGATTTTGTTCTTCCTGAACAACCAGATCATCTTGAGTTTGTTCAATAATGGGAAAGCCAATTGGTGGAAGAATCAGTTCTGGAATTGATTTGTAAGCAAGAATTGTAAGCAAGAATTGTAGCTGTGTTAATTTGTTTGTTGAACAATTAGATCTGATTTTGTGCTGTGTTAATTTGTTTGCCATTTGTCCAAATTCTGAGATAGATTGTACTATCTGGCTCACAAATGGATGAATATTAATTAGTTATGATTCTGTATAATTTTTTGCATTTAAAGTACAATAATAATAATAAAGCAAGCGCCATAAAAAAAAAAATTTTTTTTTTGACAAATGTATATTCCATTTTGATTGCCACTCTTCTGACTGAATTGGCAGAAATAATAGTGCTGTGAGTATATATAGGGTTACGTAGTGTGTATTTTTTTTAATTTTTTTTTTGATAAAACAATAATTATCAAATACTAATGAAACACTGTGTATATAAGTGAACAATATTTTTTTTATTGTTTTATTTGGATACAATAAATATATGTTCAAGTCAAGTTTGACATTTTGAATGAGTTAATTGAAACTTGATGTCGCCAAAGTGACCTCTCTTGTCTAAATTGCTCGTGAAGAGTGTCAAATGGTTGTGTATATGTTTATTCATGCGAGTATTGACCGGCCCAAAGGAAGGTTAATATTTGGCATAATCACATATACACCTGCGATGATAAATGTGTGACAATTATTTGGTATACATGTGAGCAGTAAATCGGCCCAAAGGAAGGTTTATTGTTTGACATGTCTTATTGTCAACATTTGATCGTTGCAACAAGAGTACCACTAGCAGTTGGTGTTACTGTCCAAAGACTTGACACCAATGGTGCACTGGGTATCTTGAGATGGGTTAAATTCCATGATTTGAACATATGTATTTATTTATTTATTGATTTATTTTCCTATAATGTGAGTTTCTAAGTTTCGTTCTTTATTTAATTCACAACATCTATTGCTTCCATATCTGCAAATTTGAGTTCTATTCCTGTCCTTAATGGAACAAATTTTAAGGAATGGGAAGAGAACATTCTGATTGTTCTTGGCTGCATGGATCTAGACCTTGCATTAAGAATTGATCGACCCCCTACTCCTAAGGACTCTAGTTCTTCTACGGAAAAATTAGAGTATGAGAAATGGGATCGCTCAAATCGCATAAGTCTTATGATCATAAAGCGTGGCATTCCTGAGGTCTTTAGAGGTGCTGTCTCGGATGAGGTAGTTACAGCTAAAAATTCCTTGTTGAGATGGAAAAACATTTTGAAAAAAGTGATAAGGCTGAAACAAGTTCTTTGCTTCAGAATTTAATTTCCATGAAGTATCAAGGCAAGGGAAATATAAGAGAGCACATTATGATGATGTCTAACATTGCTTCTAAGCTTAAAGGACTAAAGCTTGAGTTGTCAGACGACTTACTCATTCATTTAGTATTGTTGTCTCTTCCTGCGCAATTCAGTCAGTTTAAGGTGACTTATAATTGTCAAAAGGAGAAATGGACTCTTAATGAGCTCATTTCATTATGTGTACAAGAAGAGGACAGGCTAAAGCAAGATAGGCCTGAAAGTGCTCACTTTACTAACATCTCTACAGACAAGGGCAAAAGGAAAACAGACTAAAGATAAAAAAATTAGGCGCATATAGAGCTACAAACGTCTTAGAATTGATACACACGGACATCTGTGGGCCATTTCCAACTCCTTTTTGGAATGGTCAACAGTATTTTATATCATTCATAGACGATTATTCTAGATATGCCTACCTTTACCTAATTCACGAAAAGTCCCAATCAATAGACGTGTTCAAATCCTTTAAGGTAGAAGTTGAGAATCAACTTAATAAAAGAATTAAAAAGGTCAAATCTGATCGTGGTGGTGAATACTACGGCAGATATGACGGTTCAGGTGAACAACGTCCGGGACCATTTGCCAAATACCTAGAGGAATGTGGAATCGTCCCACAATACACTATGCCGGGGTCACCCAGCATGAATGGTGTAGCTGAAAGACGAAACATGACTCTTAAGGATATGGTAAGGAGTATGATTTGTCATTCCACCTTGCCATAGTCACTATGGGGAGAGGCATTAAAAACAGCAGCATACATTCTTAATAGAGTACCAACTAAGGCAGCGGCTAAAACACCTTATGAGCTTTGGATTGGGCGTAAGCCTAGTCTGAAGCACCTTCATGTTTGGGGATGCCCAGCTGAGGCAAGGCCTTATAGGCCGAATGAAAAGAAATTTGAACCCCGAACAATTAGCAGCTATTTTATAGGGTACTCAGAAAAATCAAGGGGCTATAAATTTTATGATCCTAATTTGAGAACAATTTTTGAGACGGGAACGGCAACGTTCTTTGAGGATATTGAGTTTGGGGGGAAGATTAAGGTTAAAGATTTTGTCTTTGAGGAAGAATCGGTAACAATTCCAGAACTGATTCTTCCACCAATTGACTTTCCCATTATTGAACAAACTCAAGATGATCTGGTTGTTCAGGAAGAACAAAATCCAGGTCAAATTCAAGATCCTCAAGAACAAGTGCCTCAAGAGCCAGCTCCATTGCGGAGATCCACTAGAGAAAGGAAAAATGCTATTTCGGATGATTATGTAGTATTTATCAATGAGGTAGAGGAAAATGTTGGCATGACGGAAGACGACCCAGTCAACTTTCATTAAGCCATGCAAGATTCTCGTTCAGATAAGTGGATTGAAGCAATGAATGAGGAGTATAAGTCTATGCAAGACAATTCAGTTTGGGAACTTATCCCATTACCTGAAGGAGTGAAACCCATTGGTTGCAAATGGATTTTTAAAACCAAGCGGGATTCCAATGGTAATGTGGAGAGATATAAGGCACGTCTTGTAGCTAAGGGTTATACTCAAAAGGAAGGGATTGATTATAAAGAGACTTTCTCTCCGGTTTCATCGAAGGACACTTTAAGAATAATCATGGCTCTTGTTGCTCACTTTGATTTGGAGCTTCATCAAATGGATGTAAAGACAGCGTTTCTCAATGGCGACATTGATGAGACGATCTATATGGTGCAGCCAGAAAACTTTGTGTTGGGAGACCCAAAGAATATGGTGTGCAAACTAAGAAAATCCATTTATGGGCTAAAACAAGCTTCTCGTCAATGGTACCATAAATTTCATCAAGTAATTCTCTCATTTGGTTTTGAGATGAATACAGTTGATGATTGTGTGTATCATAAGTTCAGTGGGAGCAGACATATTTTCCTGGTCTTGTATGTTGATGACATACTGCTTGCCACTAACGATATAGGCATGTTGCACGAAACTAAGAAATTTCTATCAAAGCATTTTGAGATGAAAGATCTTGGTGACGCCTCTTTTGTATTAGGAATTCAGATACACCGAGACAGATCTCGAGGTATTCTTGGATTGTCACAAAAGAGCTATATCGATAAGGTTCTCAAAAGGTTTGGGTTACAGGATTGCAAACTAGGGGACACCCCAGTTGCTAAGGGAGACAAGTTTAGTCTCAAACAGTGCCCTAAGGGAAGTTTGGAAATTCAAGAAATGCAAAAGATCCCTTATGCTTCAGCTGTAGGGAGTCTTATGTATGCCCAAGTATGTACGCGTCCAAACATAGCGTTCATAGTAGGGATTTTAGGCAGATATTTAAGCAATCCAGGTCTTGACCATTGGAAAGCAGCCAAGAGGGTCATGAGATATCTGAAGAGAACAAGAAACTACATGCTCACATATAGGAGGTCAGACCAGTTAGAGATCACTGGGTACTCTGACTCGGATTTTGCGGGATGCCAAGACAGCTTAAGATCAACTTCAGGCTATGTCTTTCTGTTAGCTGGTGGAGCAGTTTCTTGGCGTAGTGCCAAGCAAGGTCTTACTGCTTCATCAACCATGGCAGCAGAATTCATAGCAATTCATGAGGCATCTGACCAGGGCATTTGGCTGAGAAATTTTGTCACGGGGCTGCGAATAGTTGAAGGGATTGAAAGACCACTCAAGTTGTACTGTGACAATAGATCAGCAGTCTTGTATTCTAACAATAATAGGAGCTCAACCAAATCAAAGCACATTGACATTAAGTTCCTAGTTGTTAAAGAGAAGGTACAAAGTGGACAGATATCCATAGAACACTTAAGGACAAACTCCATGATTGCGGATCCACTCACTAAAGGTCTACCACCCAAGGTCTTTCATGAGCATACTGCTCACATGGGTGTACTACAGTTTGAGGAATCTTGATTTTAGTGGGAGTTTCGTCCGTTATGCAATTTATGTTCTATGTTTAATTGCAAAGCACAAATACATTGTATTTGGATTTTCTGATCAGAAATAAAGTTTACAATTTTCAGTTTTGGTTACTTTGTACATTTAAGTTATGGTATGATCTCATTCGGTAAAGTAGGACTAGCATGAAAATTACATGAAATTGGTCAATGCATGTCAATTTTCAACTGGTCCTACTTTACCGAATGAGATCATACCATAACTTAAATGTACAAAGTAACCAAAACTGAATATTGTAAACTTTATTTCTGATCAGAAAATCCAAATACAATGTATTTGTGCTTTGCAATTAAACATAGAACATAAATTGCATAACGGACGAAACTCCCACTAAAATCAAGATTCCTCAAACTGTAGTACACCCATGTGAGCAGTATGCTCATGAAAGACCTTGGGTGGTAGACCTTTAGTGAGTGGATCCGCAATCATGGAGTTTGTCCTTAAGTGTTCTATGGATATCTGTCCACTTTGTACCTTCTCTTTAACAACTAGGAACTTAATGTCAATGTGCTTTGATTTGGTTGAGCTCCTATTATTGTTAGAATACAAGACTGCTGATCTATTGTCACAGTACAACTTGAGTGGTCTTTCAATCCCTTCAACTATTCGCAGCCCCGTGACAAAATTTCTCAGCCAAATGCCCTGGTCAGATGCCTCATGAATTGCTATGAATTCTGCTGCCATGGTTGATGAAGCAGTAAGACCTTGCTTGGCACTACGCCAAGAAACTGCTCCACCAGCTAACAGAAAGACATAGCCTGAAGTTGATCTTAAGCTGTCTTGGCATCCCGCAAAATCCGAGTCAGAGTACCCAGTGATCTCTAACTGGTCTGACCTCCTATATGTGAGCATGTAGTTTCTTGTTCTCTTCAGATATCTCATGACCCTCTTGGCTGCTTTCCAATGGTCAAGACCTGGATTGCTTAAATATCTGCCTAAAATCCCTACTATGAACGCTATGTCTGGATGCGTACATACTTGGGCATACATAAGACTCCCTACAGCTGAAGCATAAGGGATCTTTTGCATTTCTTGAATTTCCAAACTTCCCTTAGGGCACTGTTTGAGACTAAACTTGTCTCCCTTAGCAACTGGGGTGTCCCCTGGTTTGCAATCCTGTAACCCAAACCTTTTGAGAACCTTATCGATATAGCTCTTTTGTGACAATCCAAGAATACCTCGAGATATGTCTCGGTGTATCTGAATTCCTAATACAAAAGAGGCGTCACCAAGATCTTTCATCTCAAAATGCTTTGATAGAAATTTCTTAGTTTCGTGCAACATGCCTATATCGTTAGTGGCAAGCAGTATGTCATCAACATACAAGACCAGGAAAATATGTATGCTCCCACTGAACTTATGATACACACAATCATCAACTGTATTCATCTCAAAACCAAATGAGAGAATTACTTGATGAAATTTATGGTACCATTGACGAGAAGCTTGTTTTAGCCCATAAATGGATTTTCTTAGTTTGCACACCATATTCTTTGGGTCTCCCAACACAAAGTTTTCTGGCTGCACCATATAGATCGTCTCATCAATGTCGCCATTGAGAAACGCTGTCTTTACATCCATTTGATGAAGCTCCAAATCAAAGTGAGCAACGAGAGCCATGATTATTCTTAAAGAGTCCTTCGATGAAACAGGAGAGAAAGTCTCTTTATAATCAATCCCCTCCTTTTGAGTATAACCCTTAGCTACAAGACGTGCCTTATATCTCTCCACATTACCATTGGAATCCCGCTTGGTTTTAAAAATCCATTTGCAACCAATAGGTTTCACTCCTTCAGGTAATGGGATAAGTTCCCAAACTGAATTGTCTTGCATAGACTTATACTCCTCATTCATTGCTTCGATCCACTTATCTGAACGAGGATCTTGCATGGCTTGACGAAAGTTGACCGGGTCGTCTTCCGTCATGCCAACATTTTCCTCTACCTCATTGATAAATACTACATAATCATCCGAAATAGCATTTTTCCTTTCTCTAGTGGATCTCCGCAATGGAGCTGGCTCTTGAGGCACTTGTTCTTGAGGATCTTGAATTTGACCTGGATTTTGTTCTTCCTGAACAACCAGATCATCTTGAGTTTGTTCAATAATGGGAAAGTCAATTGGTGGAAGAATCTGTTCTGGAATTGTTACCGATTCTTCCTCAAAGACAAAATCTTTAACCTTAATCTTTCCCCCAAACTCAATATCCTCAAAGAACGTTGCCGTTCCCGTCTCAAAAAATGTTCTCAAATTAGGATCATAAAATTTATAGCCCCTTGATTTTTCTGAGTACCCTATAAAATAGCTACTAATTGTTCGGGGTTCAAATTTCTTTTCATTCGGCCTATAAGGCCTTGCCTCAGCTGGACATCCCCAAACATGAAGGTGCTTCAGACTTGGCTTACGCCTAATCCAAAGCTCATAAGGTGTTTTAGCCGCTGCCTTAGTTGGTACTCTATTAAGAATGTATGCTGCTGTTTTTAATGCCTCTCCCCAGAGTGACTCTGGCAAGGTGGAATGACAAATCGTACTCCTTACCATATCCTTAAGAGTCCTGTTTCGTCTTTCAGCTACACCATTCATGCTGGGTGACCCCGGCATAGTGTATTGTGGGACGATTCCACATTCCTCTAGGTACTTGGCAAATGGTCCCGGACGTTGTTCACCTGAACCGTCATATCTGCCGTAGTATTCACCACCACGATCAGATTTGACCTTTTTAATTCTCTTATTAAGTTGATTCTCAACTTCTGCCTTAAAGGATTTGAACACGTCTATTGATTGGGACTTTTCGTGAATTAGGTAAAGGTAGCCATATCTAGAATAATCGTCTATGAATGATATAAAATATTGTTGACCATTCCATGAAGGAGTTGGAAATGGCCCACAGATATCCGTATGTATCAATTCTAAGACATCTGTAGCTCTATATGCGCCTAATTTCTTATCTTTAGTCTGTTTTCCTTTAATGCATGCTACACAAACGTTAAAGTCTGTGAAGTCAATGGAATCTAAAATTCCATCTGACACAAGTCGTTCAACTCTATTTTTAGAGATGTGACCTAGACGCTTGTGCCAGAGCACTCCTGAATTGAAATTGTCAATTTTTCGCTTAGTACCACGTGATTCCACACTCAAGGTTTCATTATAGTTAGCCACAGTTTCCAACAAATAAAGATTATCATAACCAGAAAGTAAACCGGTTCCAACAACATTCGAATTTAAAGACAACGTAAATTCTTTATTCCCGAATGAACAATAATATCCTGATTTGTCCAAATAAGAAATAGAGACCAAATTCCGTCTAAATGACGGTACAACAAAAGTGTCTTCTAAAATCAAATAATGACCGGAACTTAATAATAATCTAAATTTTCCTATGGCTTCAACTTCTACCTTCTTCCCATCTCCTACATAGATGCATCTTTCAGTATCATTAGGCTTTCGGAAGTTCAGGCAACCCTGCATTGAAACACTGATGTTAGTAGTTGCACCAGAGTCTAACCACCTAGTGTTTCCAGGTACTGAAGCTAAATTAACCTCAGAACAGACCAAAGACAGAATCATACCTTTCTTAACACGCCAAGCGTGATATTTGGCACAATCCTTCTTCACGTGTCCAGAACTCCTGCAGAAGAAGCAGTTGTTATCCTTAGTCTGCTTCTTTTGTTCTGGACCCTTAGCAGCAACTTTGTTCTTGGGCTCCTCAATTCTTTTCCTTTTGCCCTTGTCTTTAGAGATGCTAGTAAAGTGAGCACTTTCAGTCCTATCTTGCTTCAGCCTGTCCTCTTCTTGCACACATAATGAAATGAGCTCATTAAGAGTCCATTTCTCCTTTTGACAATTATAAGTCACCTTAAACTGACTGAATTGCGCAGGAAGAGACAGCAATACTAAATGAATGAGTAAGTCATCTGACAACTCAAGCTTTAATCCTTTAAGCTTAGAAGCAATGTTGGACATCATCATAATGTGCTCTCTTATATTTCCCTTGCCTTGATACTTCATGGAAATTAAATTCTGAAGCAAAGAACTTGTTTCAGCCTTATCACTTTTTTCAAAGCGTTTTTCCATCTCAGCAAGGAAATTTTTAGCTGTAACTATCTCATCCGAGACAGCACCTCTAAAGACCTCAGGAATGCCGCGCTTTATGATCATAAGACTTATCCGATTTGAGCGATCCCATTTCTCATACTCTAATTTTTCCTCAGAAGAACTAGAGTCCTTAGGAGTAGGGGGTCGATCAATTCTTAATGCAAGGTCTAGATCCATGCAGCCAAGAACAATCAGAATGTTCTCTTCCCATTCCTTAAAATTTGTCCCATTAAGAACAGGAATAGAACTCAAATTTGCAGATATGGAAGCAATAGATGCTGTGAGTTAAATAAAGAACGAAACTTAGAAACTCACATTTTAGGAAAACAAATCAACAAATAAATAAATACATATGTTCAAATCATGGAATTTAACCCATCTCAAGATACCCGGTGCACCATTGATGTCAAGTCTTTGGACAGTAACACCAACTGCTAGTGGTACTCTTGTTGCAACGATCAAATATTGACAATAAGACATGTCAAACAATAAACATTCCTTTGGGCCGATTTAGTGCTCACATGTATACCAAATAATTGTCACACATTTATCATTGCAGGTGTTTATGTAATTCTGCCAAATATTAACCTTCCTTTGGGCCGGTTAATACCCGCATGAATAAACATATACACAGTCATTTGACACTCTTCACGAGTCAATTCAAACAAGAGAGGTCACTTTGGCGACGTCAAGTTTCAATTAACTCATTCAAAATGTCAAACTTGACTTGAACATATTTTTTTTTTTTTTAATATATTCAAATAAAAAAATATTTAAAAAAAAATATTGTTCACTAATAATAAACCATGGCAATGAAACAAAATATGTCAAACAATCAATCGTCCAGCAAAAATATGTCCTCCTTTCATATATATTCTATGTAAATAAATTGAATGATTCTAAAAATAAAACAATGCAGCAGTTATTATTGTGTATGCAGTTTAAAAAAAAATAAAAAAATAAAAAAAAACCATGAGCAATTCCTAAAATACGTGTGATGTCCAATTGACAGGAAATTTACTTCCATTATCAATACAACAAATGGTTTAATTGTATAACATGGATAACAAATGTCAAGTTGACCAGTCCAACGACTCAACTCATACTGATTCACCAGTTTCAACTGCTGGGCTAACAGTTCATGAGCCGAAACTGATCCACACCAAAAAAAAATAAAATAAAATAAAATAAAAAAATAAAAACGATTGGTTTAGGGTCCGATTTATCAATCCAATCAGCTGGGTCAGTCCAGAAAAGTGACTAAAATTCAGCGTACCATTTTGCAAGCAACAACTTATCCTCCAACAGACATGTTACAATAAAATAAAAGACCCACAGTGGGCTCCAAAGGCAGTAAATTTCATAAAGAAAACAAACAGTAACAACTCAAAGATATTTGAAAATGCTAGCATATTTACAAACAGAATATCGATTGATTGTTTGTTGAATGACTCATCAAGAATTGCTATAAAAAAAAAAAACAAATCAAGAATGATTTCATGGTGGAATCATATTAATAGAATCAAGAATAAATTCCTAATATATATATATCCAAATTCCCAAATTATAAACCCTAGTTTTTCAATCATGTCAAAATTCCTAAATTGAATATTGAAACAAAGACAATAACCGAATTTCATCATGAATTAAACATGGTAGGCTCTGATACCAATTGTTGGTAAAATCCTATAACATTATGCTCAACGATCCATGCCAATTACATGATGAATAATCAAAGGCGGAAGCATACCTGTGGGAATTGCCATTGATGAAGTCCTGAGATGATGATGATAGAGTCAATGGGTTGAGTGATCTTCCTCAGCAAAACACCCTGAAGACTTTGCTCTCTTGATGGGGATAGAGAGAACCAAAGAGTTTTCTCTTTTAGGGTTACTGAATAGTCTTATTGTGTTTGCCTTGGGGACCACTACCCCTATATATAACTATTATTAGTTATATCCCAAATTGCAGTATTACTAATTCAGCCCCTCATTAAATTAGAAACCGCCTGGTATCTACACTATTAATTTTCATAATTATTATGCTCTTTAGCCATAAACTATTATATATTATTTGACCCCTAGTTTATTGGCTAATTATATAATGACCCTAACACACTTTATTAATTAATTACATATGTGACCCATAAATCTTACAAGGACACTATTCCCACAATCACTACATATTCTATTTCCATTTTATATTGCCCACTTTAATTTACATGTTAAGTAAATATATTTTCTGTTCCAATAAAAAAATGTATCATCTTTGAGCAAAAATATTTTTATTATTTTAAAAAAGAAATTAGACAGAAAAATATTGTATCATTATATCGAAATAACTTCTACTTTTATGTTTATACATTTAAGATAACAAAAGAGTACTAAGATTAAGGACAATATTAATTATTTTTTCAGACTATATTACAAAATTAAAGTGTTTTTCATGCTTTTATTATGTGTTATAGAAAAAAAAATTACAATATATCAATGCCTAAAGGAAGATTTAACTGGGAATGTTATATTATGTTATTTAACATATTTTAATTAGGATTATGTAAATAGACCTTCAAAGTTTAATATCTTGTATTTTTTTTAAATATTGATGAAACCTCTTGCACAATTCTCACAAATTTTTAGTGTTATGTATGAAGATGTTAGAGGTGCAGGTTTCATAGCACAAGACATCTCTTTCAGGAACACTGCTGGTCCCAAAAATATACAAGCAGTGGCTCTACGTTCAGACTCTGACTTATTTGTCTTCTATAGACGTGGAATCTTCGGTTATCAAGAAAGTTTACTAGCCAATAAGAATCGTCAATTTTATAGAGAATGCAAAATTAGTGGAACTATAGACTTCATATTTGGGTACGCTAGAGCAGTGTTTCAAAGCTGCCAAATACTTGTAAAAAAAAAGGATTGCATGGACAATTGAACGCAATCATGTCTTCTATAGACGTGGAATCTTCGGTTATCAAGAAAGTTTACTAGCCAATAAGAATCGTCAATTTTATAGAGAATGCAAAATTAGTGGAACTATAGACTTCATATTTGGGTACGCTAGAGCAGTGTTTCAAAGCTGCCAAATACTTGTAAAAAAGTCAATTTTATAGAGAATGCAAAATTAGTGGAACTATAGGCTTCATATTTGGGTACGCTAGAGCAATGTTTCAAAGCTGCCAAATACTTGTAAAAAAAGGATTGCATGGACAACTGAACGCAATCACAGCTCAAGGAGGACTATCCGAAGGATTACCAACTGCATTCTCATTTCAATTTTGTAATATATCTGCTGATATTGACCTTATGCCATATATTAATTCTACCTTAATATTCCTTGGCAGACCATGGCAACCGTATTCAACCACGGTTTTCATGCAAACTTATATGAGTGAGGTACTGAGTCCTAAAGGTTGGCTAGAATGGGATGCATCTAAATATTTAGATACATTGTATTATGGAGAGTATAATAATTCTGGTCATGGAGCTAATCTACAAAATCGAGTGAAATGGTCAGGCTTTCACGTATTAAATGATTCTAGTCAGGCTACTAATTTCACTGTGTCTACATTAATTTTAGGGGACCAATGGCTACCTTCCATAGGTGTACCTTTTACTAGTGGATTTGAGAATCAAACCACTATCTAAGAGAAATTGTAACTGTAAAAAAAAAATTTGACTAAATAATTATAAAATTATTATAAGGATCATTTTGTATTCAATTTGATTTGCGTTGATTATTTTTAATAATTCTTTATTATATGGAGCATGATAAGTAACAATACAAAAAGCTAATCATGCTCTTCAATAACTCTTTTTGTACTCAAGAATTGAATCCACAACCAACCACCATAAAACTCTATACACCTCGAATGTATCGAATTTATCATGTATCAAATTCAAAAATACTTTACAAACAGATGATAATTAACTACCCTAATACATAAATGAAAAATCTTCAAGGTGCTTGGAGCTTTGATACATGACTTTGAAATGTTGCTTCACTTTTAGCTGTACGAAAGAAAACAGTGCAACACTTTCGTATATATAAAAGATGCATACTAACTAATTAGGGAAGTGGAAACAATGAAAAATTATTGTAAGCATTTCTCGTGGTAGAAACAAAGCTTGCACACCGGAGCATTGGATTTAAAAGTGAGATTTTTCAGATATACCACTTAACTTTTGCATTCAGCCGCCATTAATCATTATTCTCTCCTAAAGCAATAACTGCGGAACATAGCCATGGTTGAGAGATCAATATAAAAGGACAAACTAAAAAGTAATTCCAATCAAATACAAGTTGTACTTTAAGTGATCAAAGACGGGTTAGCAAGACTTTTAGTGATTTTCATTTAATACATAACTATATAAATGATGTTAATTAGAAATGAAATCAAAAGAGATTGCAACATTATTGTATGAGAGTAGGCTTGATAGCTAGAAAAGAAAATGGTCCGTTTGTGGTCCCTTGTGGTGGTGGTTTTTGTTTTATGTGTTACGTGTACTGATGCAGTCAAAGTTGTAGACGTTGATACCATTTGTAAGAATATCACAAATCATTCATTCTATACAAATCTTCTCCACTCAAAGCCTGGTACCACTGGAGATCTCGTTAGTCTTGCAAATTACACCATGGGCGTGCTTCGTGTTAATTTGACCAGCACAGTCAATCTAATCAATGGGTTAATTGTACAAAGTGGAAGTAATTTCAATTTAACATTCCATTACAAAATGTGTTTGAATCATTTTGATGTCAAAGATGGTGGCCTTTATTCCCTTAATCGTGCTGAAGAATTTTTCAAAATGGGAAATTACCCAGCTGTTTATCAAAGAATATTCGATAACGCTGATGTCTACTTATTTAAATGTAGAAGTCCTTCACTGCAAAGAATCACAATCCTTAAAGGTGTCACTTCAAAGCTCAACTTAAAGGTTCACCGTACATGTCAAATTAAGATGTTTTGTATATATATTAATGTAAGTGTTTTTTTTAGAATGTCAAACTTTCAATTACCAAGCTCCAATTAATTTTCTCCAGTATTACAATATTTTTTTTAATAGATTAACGTTGGGGTGTTTGACAATACGTGGAAGGCTCGGAATAATATGATATTCTCTAATGTTGTTCCAATGACCAAGAGACGTCTATAGCAATTATTCAACTAATTCATGCTCGTCTTGTAGGTGTGTTGGCTCATGCTCAGTGTTGTTTTGTTTGAAATCGTCTAGAGGATGGTTGGGTAGCTCTCAATGGAGATGGTACACACTGGCAACTTGTAATAGCCGTGTATCGTGATCACACTGGTGCTTTCATCTTTGGCTACTCTTATGCATTACGGGTGTGTACGATCTCAATAGCAGAATTTTGGACGATATATAAAAGTTTGGTGTTGGATTTTTGTAGAGGGCTCAAAAATATTGATATCAAATGAGGCACTCAAGTAAAGATATCTTTATTTTTAAAAAATTATTCTAATAGACATTTACTTTATGGTCTTGCCACTTGTATAAAGGAGATGTTTGCGAAGTTGGATAATTTTAAGTTATCTCATGTTCATCGTGAAGATAATCAAGTAGCGAATATTTTTACTAAATTCGGTCTTTCTTTTTCACAAACTCATTATGTTTTTAAAATTATTCATGATATTTCCTCCCTTTTCTTATTAGTTATAAGAGTTTGACTATATTTTCTATGAACTTTTAATTTTTATTTATATATATATATTTATATATATATATTTATTTGCGAAGCATTTACTTTTTCTTTCTATATAAACAAAATATTTAAATATCAATAAATAATCCACTATCTATAAGAGGCAATAGAAATCTAATTCATATTTAAGTTACTTTAAAAAAACAAAAATTATTATGATGCTTAGTCAGTCATCTTGAATTCAATAAATTCAATCATAATAATTATGTTAAATTTACTTCTTGTCATTTTTTATTCAATGAATTCAATCAAAATAACTATTTTTCGATTTATTTATATTCATATTTTATTTTTCTATTTTGACATATAAATAATGTTAATAAAAAATTAAATCAAAAGAGATTGCGACATTATTGTAAGAGAGTAG
>JBBPBR010000001.1:21189076-21206728 GCA_037974775.1 Cicer pinnatifidum | reverse complement strand
TCTTCATCCTAGTTTTATTCCACATGGTTTTTCGAGTAAGGCTTTTAACGAGGCAATTTTTTTTTTCTCTTTTGAGTTTAGGCCTAGTTCCCTAAATTTGTCTACCTTTCTTAGTAACGATATTTATTAGGATAATGTAAATGACATATCATGAAATTTGAGATGTCAACATAATTGTCTCATCTTCTTTTTCTACAATTTACATCTCTTTCATCTTCTGATGAGTCTTCTTCAGTTCTTGTTTTTAAGCTTTTTTTAGTTAGTTTGAAGTTTTATTTAAGTTCATATAATTTTAGGGTCAATTTAATAAAGAACATAGTTTTTAATCTTCTAGAATTGTTTTGGATTTTTTGTTACTATCCCTTTCTACTTAGGCAAATTATCGAAGTATTTTATTCTTGTTTTTAACGTTACAAGTCAATCACATTGAGGAACTTATGTGATACCCTAAATCTCAAAATAACATATATAATAATTTATACTTGATTTTTATAAAAATTTGCAATGGATAAATAAAATTTATTTTCAAGGAAATAAAAACATTTGTAACTAACTTAGGATATCATGCTCCTCAAAGTACACATGAAACAATTTAAACTTTATTCCTCAATTAAAACAGTGCAATGTCAATGAACTTGATTTAACTATAATTTCTTATTTTAATTCCAAAAATTTACTAGTACTTATAAGATTTTCACACAAAAATTCATTTCTAATCAAATAAATAAAATAAAATTTACAACACTCAAGTCCTAGTATCACCTATCAGAGCGAGGTTTCTCTCAAACTTGAACTTCAAGACTCGTTAATCGGTAATAACTACAATTTCGCACGCATGGTCAAGCCTGTCAGATACAACCAACAAAGGAGATGAATTTTGAAATCATGTTGATAGTATAATATAAGCAACGGCGGAGCTTCTCAAGGACAGGGGGTGGCCGCGGCCCCCCCAAGAAAAAAAAAATTCTCTTTCTTCTTCTCTCTTCCTCTCTCCTTCTCTGTTCTCTTATCTGATTTTCTCCCTCTTGCTTACAAGTTACAGCAGCCGTTCCGCCCGTTCGTCGCTCTCGGGCCTGTTCGCTGCAACTCTCCAGATCGCTGACTCCTTTGTTCGCTGCAACTCTCAAAAGGTTCGAATTTCTATTTTGGTATTGCTGATTTTTGTTAGTTAGTGCTGATTTTTGTTAGGTTTGATTTATGTTAGCATGAAATTTAAAGCTTACATTGTTAGTGTTGAATTTGAAGCTTTGATTTGGAGTTTTGAATTTTGATTTGGAGTTTCAATTAAACCTTAGTGCTTATTTTTTTTGAGTTTTTGTGTTGCACATAAGGTGTTTGATTTTATGTCAATATAAAGTGTTTGAGTTTTTTTGTTGCACATAAGGTGTTTGATTTTATGTCTATATGAAGTGTTTGAGTTTTTTTGTCGCACATAAGGTGTTTGATTTTATGTCCATATGAAGTGCTTGAGTTTTTTTTGGTGCATATAAGTTGTTTGAGTTTTGTTGCACATAAGGTGTTTGAGTTTTGTTGCATTTTTAAATTGATTGATTTAGATAAATTTGTGAGAATGAAGAAGAGTAAAAGAATTGATTTGAACATGCAAGAATTGATTTAAATTGATTGATTTATATAAATTTTGCACTCTAGTTGAAAAATATTACCCTATGGATTTCAACATGCAAGAGAAGATTAATTTGAAATTTCAACTCCAACATTTCTTGGTTGATGCTCGTCAAGATTTAAATTTGAATAATTTATCAACTATCCAATAATTGTGCTCATGTTTGGTTGCAACTGAAAAGACGCAAAATTTCTACTTGATTGATAGACTACTTCGTCTTATCATGACTCTTCCAATTTCTACTGCCACAACTGAAAGATCTTTTTCAGCAAATTATTAAATCAAGGTTAAGAAATAAGATGGAAGTTGACTTTTTGACAGATAGCATGGCGGTTTATATTGAAAGGGAAATTACTGCAAGTATCAGTTCTGAGTCTATTATTGATGATATCAAGTTAATTAAAGAGCGTAGAGCATTACTTTAAAGTATTCTTAAGTCATTGATACTTCACTTTGTGTTTATTACAACTTAAATTTTTGCTATATAATATTATTTATATATTTAATTTATATATTATATTTTTATGTCGGCCACCCCAAGGTTTTCGATCAAGCTCCGCCACTGAATATAAGTAAGAAGAACACGCATTTAATCATAATAAAACCATATCATCACACAAATATTCCTAAAAAAAATATCACATAGAAAATATCATCACACAAATCATTTAAGAGAAATTATTATCACATAGGATACATATTAATCACAACAAAACAATCACAAGAAAATGCAATATTATGCATGAGCTTAAACTCTACCTCACAATGTGGTATCATTCTAACTCTGAAGTACTTGGTTAGGTGGCTTGATATTATACCACCACACAAGTTCCCAACATATATGTTGTCTTCATAGATCCCCTAAACTCAACCCAAGGCACACACACACGACAATCGAGGTAAACATGTGTTGCATGCTATCTATCGATATTTGGAGTGCTACCTCCAAGTCACCTAGGAACTCTTCACCCAAGTACCTCTAAGGTCTAACAATCTTGCCTTAAGGCTCAATAATAGAGCGTCACAATCAGACTCATTTAGTTGTACTTCCCTGAAATCACTAGGTTTATTAGACCCTACCTATATGATGACAAACTAATCTCCACCTCAAAAACTCTCAACATATATTCTCTCTCCTCGTTGGCGTAGACTACTCCATTAAGAGTATATTGTCTTTAGCCCAAGTTAGAACTGTCACTATTTCATCAACTATTGAGTTACTTCAAAATTCGTATCGCAAATTTATAACATCACTATCATCAATCATACATCATCATTATCACATAAAAGTATCACAAATTTACAACATCAATATCATCAATCATACATCATCATCCATTTTTCACTATCACCTCACATAAACTCGTCTAATCAAAATATGCATAAAATTCATTTGACACTCAATATCACAATAATATAAAATACCACACATTTAATGAAATGAAATCAATCAACACCTTATAAATGTTTCTATTCCACATTTTAGCATCACAATTTTTATATTTGCACATTAATTAATTTATCCCTCAAAAGACTACTGTCGTACGTAGCGAGCCCCAAATGAATCGTTGAGAAATACGGTTTTCCCGTTCATCTCACAATATATGATATTCAACAATTCAAACGTTTTCTCACTCATAACCTTATTTTGACGCTTTTCGCACAAAAATATTGAGCCCATAAGAAAAAAAAAAGGCATTTTTCCTTTAACTTCTTGTCCTTCAATCGATCTAACGTGACAATTTATGGGTAAACGCAAAAAGTAAATTACGAGAACACACTCCAAAAGAGTCAATTTCAAAATTAAGTCAAGTAAACTTACCCTAAATAGTAAAATAATCAATGGATAATATAGCCATTGTTCACACAATCGTTTTGATATTAAATTCACTCAAATCGAACTTACAGTGAAGAAGTGCGGTGCAAAATAACGAACTCTATAAATGGAGAAGTCATGTATTTTAGAGAGAAATTGAGATGATTAAAAATCTGGGACAATAAGTTAATTAAATGAACCAATGGAGGAAAGAACATACTGAAATTTGGACAAAAACGGAAAAAGTTTTTGGGATAGTCATGGGACACTGGCTTCGATTTCCTATTCTATTTTGGTTGTTTTATTTTTTACTCCGTGGGACTGCTCCCAAATTGTTTCTACCGTAGCGCTACGTTTTTACTTTCTCTCTTTTTATATTAGGTTATATTCGACTTCTTTTTTATTTATTTTAATTTTAAACAAATTAGGTTATTATTAACCCAATTCATTGAACCCCATTTTATTTTCTTACCATATTTTATTTTATTTACAAGGTTCAATTAATTACATATTTATTTTAATTTATTTGCCACTAAAATAATATCGTTTAAAATATCAAATTAAGACGTTATTATATTTTGAGAATAGTAAAAATGAAAAAATAAATAAATATCACATAAGTATTTTAAATTAGTCACTAAATCAATTAAATATTTATAAAACAAACATATCATAACAAACACACATATAAAAAAAAGTTAAACGCAATACTATCAATATTTTACTCACACAAAATTAATTAAAGTAATTAACAATATCTATAAATTAAAAAAATTGTTTATTATAAATTTTAAGATGTTACAATTTACATTCGAGAAATTATAGAGAATTAGTGGAGATACGTAAAATGGTTTTTAGAGTGCAAAATGCCATTTATTGAAGTATGGAGTATAGCATGATTATGCCAGGGCGTTGCGCCAGAGTGCATTTGCTAGCACAACCTGTCTATGAGACAATAAAGGTCACACAACAAGAAGTGCATTGTGCCCCTGCTACAGTAATGCATTAGCACCCATTTTCAGAACTCTATTTAAATAAGAAAAATATATATTTTATCAGTGATTTTTCGATGCAAGAGAACAACCATACGCAACTTAAAACATTCATTGTGCAACATTTATTTTGTAATTCTTTTATTATATTGTATCTTTTATTGAAAATTATAAGTAATTAATTTACTTTTTGATTAGAGAATAGATGAACTTGCTTGAATCTATGTGATTTTGATTTTTATATATTATTTATGCAGTTATAAAGTATTTGATTATTTATGTTTATTTTTTCATTCTTTTTTTAACTGACAAATATATATTTTCTTGTTTCAATATTGTTATAGAGATATAAAATATCAATATATGTCATGAGAAATTAACATTCTTACACATTTTAAGTAAAAGGATTTTGAGCCAATGAATTGTTCTTTTAATTTGACGTAATCAAATAAGTTAGATTATTAAATTAATGAATTAATAATCACATAGTGAGAAGGAGGTGATTCGAATCTCTAATCGCTTTTCTTATCATTTTTAACTTGTAAAACTTTATTTCTTTTTACTCAAACAATCCTTTATTAAACTTTTTATTCGACTAAGTATTTACAACTTTGTTGTGTAATCAAATTAATAAAAAATTCTATGAATATGATTTTACGTATCATTATTATTATTTGAATTAGTTGGTACACTAGCCAAAGAGTTGTCATCCTCTTCCCCTTCTTCACTTCTTTCCTTCATTTGGAGAGAGATTCATCAATATCAAGCACAATTAAATGATGAACATTAAAGTCTTTTCTCATCTTTTCCTATCACAACCATTGTAGGGTTCTTGAACTCATGGACTTTCTAAAACACTTCTCCATCAAAACACTATTCAAAGGTTATAAAATAAACCAACATAGCTTGCTTCCATTCCATGAATTAAGCATTCACACTATAGAGCAGGATGTAAAGGTCAATTTTCTATTCTTTTCTCTTTTGCATTATAAACAAAAACTTGGATTTATGTGCACTTGGTTTTTTTCAACTATCTTTTCCTCAAAATTTGAACTTGCGGTACTTGATCGTGGCATGCATGAAAATCATTTGGCAAGAAAATATTATCCACTTATTCTCAAGTATTTATGTTGGATTGCAAGGTTAATTTGGTCCATTAGACCAATTAAATGTTAGGGTCAATTAGTTAATAGATAGCTAAGATCTAAGAAAATTCTAGAGGAGTGTAGAAGTAAATGACAAATATAGAGGCATAGTATTAAATAGAAGTAGTTGAGAGAAGTGTGTAGAAATCGCTCTTAAAGTATATATAACTCTCTCTTGGATCCAAATAAAAGGGAAAAGATCGTCATTTGTACACCAAGTCAAGCAAGTAAAGCAAACCAAACAATAAACATTATTCTTATCCCAAAAAACTCTTCCTTCTCAACTCCTCCCAAAAGTCAACTTTGTTAAATTGGGGTTTAGAAAATAGGTATGTATCCTTAAAGAGAGCTTGAAAAAATTAGAATCAATTCAAACTCTATAATTAAGAGAAGAAGTACGAGGGACATGTGTATGCTTCAATTCAACTAAGAAGGAATTGAAGAATGTCAGAGGGCATTTTCCAAGAACCATTATCAATAAAAGAACACATTTTAGAGTTCATATGACAATATAAATGAATAGGAATATTCAAAATATCAACCATCGGTTGAGAAAACCAATGATCTATCCAAAAATTAATGAGTACCATCCATTACCTATCACTTATTTTCATGAAGTATAAGTAAACAATATTTAAGACCATTCAATATACTAGACTTCACATAGTAAGAAATTATAATAGAGATTTTGAAAACACGGGCTCAATGAAGATCCAAGTTAATAAGCTCCCACCATAGCTTTAAATTAGCAGCTCAATTAATAGCCTTTATAGAACACAACCTCAATCCATCCTCATCAATGTGCTTACACACATGATTCCAATAAATCGTGAATAATTTCTTAATATAGACATCCCCAAATCAAATAAAATTATGCACCCACTTATCCACTTGATGTAATAAGGATTTGGACCAAGAGTAAACTAAAAAGCTATGCAACAACATAACTTATACAACATTAGTATTCTACTTAGGAATAATCCAGCTTGATTGAAAAAATTGAACCATAACCTTGTACACATCGTTATTAATAATATCCCAAAAAAGTGAATAGAAAGAGGCGCCAAAACCATTAGTGATTGAAGCACAGTCAAAATTCATACTAAAAACCACTTTTTTTTTTTTTTTTTATGACCTCCATAAAAGATATTTAAATTAACATATTGTTGTAGTCATCTATCACCAAAGACAAGATGACTACCCCCACTAAGACATAATTAGTAATATCATTTGAAGCACCAAATAAGTGTTGAAAATAGTCCATAACATGAGACTCAATATTCATCTCAAAGCAAAACAAATTAAATATAATGACAAACGAAATAGTTTCATAAAAAAACTATTTTTTTTTAAAAATATTTTAATATTCACGATTTAATAGTTTAATAGGATGTAAGTTATGAGTGAATAATGTAAGTTTTGAATGATTATGAATTAGAATTGGTGATTTAATAATGTGAATTATAAAATAATAAGAATAGTGATAAATAGAAAAATGAAATTAAAAAATATTATAAATATAAATAAATATTTTGGGTATTTTGTTTTTTAAAATAAAAAGAGGAGTGTCGGTCCCAATTTTGTTATTTTTTGGGTTTAATCTATACCTCTTGTTAATCCAGTTTTTCATAAACCCTTAACGATGGCCTGAGAAGCTTCTGTGTCAGAACGACGTCGTTGCGAACTCCAATTCATTTTCGGTGGATGTCGGAGAGTGATCGATTCTCGCTGCCTCCGGAAGCAAACAAGAAGATGAACCATTACATTACAGGAAATCATTGACTTTAGGTATACTTCTATTCCTTCATCATACTAAATTGTAATTTAAATCAATTTACTGATTAATTAATTTGGAGTTTGTAAATGAATCTGTATTCTGTACACAGTTGTCAGACATTCTCGGTGGTTCATGTACATGTAAATTCTAGTAAGGATTAGGTCTAACAAGTGTCATGGAAAAGTCCTAATATCATGAAGGTAATATTTTTATTATCTTGTTTCTTAGGCATTACTTGTGTCCGCTTTTGAAATATATATGGCTTAGCCTGATAGAACTCAGAAATGAAATAAAAAAGTTGTATATTAAATGGTGAGCTTGAAGCTCTACAATGGTGAAAAGCATAAAATAGAGTTGGATTAAAAAACATGCTGCAATAAATGTGTTTTTCTTATTGTAAAATTTTCTAATGTCTTGCTCAACGACAGCTTTATGATATGTGCTACTTTTTATTAGGTATTGGTATGTTATTGTGTTGTTTATGGCTTTGTGATGCACCAGAGCCTTCTCAATTGTGCACTAGTCCAACACAATGTATGTTTGTGTAATTTTCCATTCTAATTGTGTAACTCTGTCGCAGTATTTGATTTTTGATGTTTTCTTCTTTTCCTAGACATGACATGATACTTAATTGATGACATTAGAACCTAATGTAATGTTGACAATCTAAGAGCTGCTCTCAACAAATTGTGGTGAACTGTCAAGCAAATAATAGTGTCTCTGGTTACTCAAACTTTGACAACAGAAAAATCCAAAAGTCTGAATATTGCTATAGAACAAATTTAACAGGTGAGTAATGCAACGAAGAAATTGATGAAAAGTATAAAGGAACTTTACAGACCCAAACTTCAATTAAAAGAAACCAGTGGGTCTACATGAAACATATCCCTGACAGTATACTGAAGCCTGTTTTTCCATTTCATTAACCTTAACCTTATTTATGTCATTATTGTGGCCTAAACAAAGGTGGTCTCTGTCTCTGGGATGGTTCTCTTCCCTTTTCCACCTTGGTTCTCATTTATTATGATTCTGTCCTGATTAATTATATAAAGTATTAGCTTGATTAATAATATCTCATATAAATATTAGTATTTGCAAGAATTTTTAATAGTATTATTTACTTGCTTTTAATTGTTGTATGTGTTCTGCCACCTGTTAAACAGGTTAACTATTTGAGTTTAATACTGTGTTTTGTGTGGTGTTGGGAAAAAATGGTATATTATTATTAGTTTATAGTTTTGTGTTGGTGTGAAGAACTTCTGCCTAGTTTCTGGGTTTTTTTCTTTCTGAAGCACGAACACTCAAGTCTTTCTTGATATTCTGTTGTTCACTGTTATGCAGATAAAACAAGAATTATCAACAATGAAACTCATTAGACATCCAAATGTCATACGCATGCATGAGGTTAGAAGGCAGTAACTGATTCCTTCCATGCTTGATTTATTTCTATTCTTATATTTTCCAGAGTTTTATTCTTTCAGTCTTTTCTAACTTCCCTCTGCATTGTTAACTACAAATTCCTTGTGTAGGTAACAGCTAGCAAAACAAAGATATTCATTGTTATGGAACTTGTGACCGGTGGGGAGCTTTTTGATAAAATTGTAAGGCGGTTTTTCCCCTTCTTTGTGCTTTGAAGGCCAGAACCCTTTATATTATTAGCATTGTTCTTTTATTGTCTCTTATTTTTGTGCTTTTTTCTGTCATTAACTTGTTCCAGGTACGCAGTGGGAGGTTGAAAGAAGATGAAGGAAGAAAATATTTTCAAGAGCTTATATGTGCTGTGGATTACTGTCATAGTAGAGGTGTTTGCCACAGAGACCTAAAGGTGTATATTGCTTTGTCATTTACATTTTTCCTTTGATTTCTATTTTAGAGAGGGGGTGTTGTTGTCGGGTTCAAATTATGGGTTTCTGAATAATTTCAGCAATGCATTCTCAAGAATTTAGTTTTTTTTGCAAAGGGAACTTACATACCTAACCATGGACAGCTTGCGTGTGTGTGTGTGTGTGTGAAAGAGATAGATGCATGGAAAAAAAGAATACAAATTTAACATGTTACTATGTTTCATCTATTAAAGCCTGAGAATTTGTTGCTGGATTCTAATGGAAGGCTTAAAGTATCAGATTTTGGATTGAGTGCGTTGCCTCAACAAGTTCGGGTGAGTTAGTTGACTAGTTCTTAAAAATGAATAAATAGAATTATGACTAAGTCTACACAGTTGCTGATTATCATAATATTAATTATTAATAGGAAGATGGGCTACTTCACACAACATGTGGTACGCCAAATTATGTCGCTCCAGAGGTATTTTAGCTCAACCTGCTACTTTCCATTGTTTCTTTACCTCGACATTTTTTTATCATTGCTTCCTTATTATCTAGGTAATCCACAACAAAGGATATGATGGTGCAAAGGCAGATCTCTGGTCATGTGGTGTTATTCTTTTTGTTTTAATGGCCCGGCTATTTGCCCTTCGAAGAAACCAATCTTATGGCTTTATATAAAAAGGTGATTTTTACTTAATGTCTGCTTTCATCATTCCAACTGTTCTCAGTCCAACTTTCCGATTGTGGTATTGTTTGATTCATGTAGCCGACCCTATCTAATGAGATAAGGCTTGGTTTTGTTCTCTTTTGGATTATTTTGGTGATATTGATACTGATAGTATTTTTATTGATTTGTTGAACAAATATAGTATTTTTATTGTGATGTTTTCTTGTCATTTGAACAATTTAGCTCTGTGATGTTATATTATAATAAAAAGTCTTGTTTTATATATTTTAAATTTGACGTACCCTATAACCTTGATTTAAAAAAAATGCTATATCTTGTACCAATACTCATATCTACTATCTGTACTGTTCTAGTACCTATGCATCTTAGCTACTATTGCAACTATAAAATATGCTGCCTCCAGTGCTCTGTGTCTACAGAATAATCACACAGCAGTATAATTTTTTACTTTAATTCTCAGAAAATATGACCTGGTCAGTTTGTTTGATTGGTTACACTGAGACTGGTCCAAGGTTTTCTTATGTAACCAAACTTACTCATAACAATGAAATTTACTGGCAACGTTTAAATATGTTTGATACCTTACACCAACAAGCTTATTACCAACTGATTGACTTACTATTGGTTGATGGGTGAGTGATGCACAATTACTTCCTCTACAACATTTAGTTAACCTAGTCGGGCACTCTGTATAGAGAGGATGTAACTGTATATTAATTTGTACATCTTTCCACAAATGCAATCCTATATATTTTGTCCCATAATAGTGCTGCCTAATGTGGGGTTTTTTCCTATGATGAGTGACTGATTTTCAAGGCGGAGTTCACCTGTGTCCTCCATGGTTCTCTTCAAGTGCAAAGAAACTAATCAAAAGGATCCTTGATCCCAATCCTAATACAGTATGTGTGACTTGTGTTATTTTTGTTTAATCTCATTGTACTCTGCTGCTACTCTGGCTTTTAGTAAATACTCCTGTTTTCCATGTCTTTAATGTGAAATCTAATATGTGAAACCAATCTGTATATCTTTCTCTGTTAATGATTTGAGAAACAGCGGATTACAATTTCCGAGGTCATTGAAAATGAGTGGTTCAAGAAGGGATATACACCTCCTGTGTTTGAACAGGCTGATGTTAGTCTTGATGATGTAAATTCTATTTTCAGCGATTCTATGGTAAGTCTTTTGCTATTGTTGTTATCTTGATTAAATGTTATTCATCTAAGTTTTGGATTTTAACCCTATCTCAATATTCTTTTTTGTGCACAGGATTCAGTAGATATTATCGTTGAAAGGCATGTAGAGAGGCCTGTGGCACCTGTGACCATGAATGCATTTGAACTTATCTCTAAGTCTCAAGGCCTCAACCTTGGTAATCTTTTCGAGAAACCAATGGTACGTGTATCGAATTTGAAAAATGAATTGTATGCTTTTCTCGTATTAGATCTTCCTATCCTTGAAATTCGACATGGGATGGGTTCGAGGAAATGAAAACTAAATTTTTGTTGTAAGGAACTTAAAACTATGTATTTGATATATGTTAATTGTAAGTTGCATGGTTAATGATAGTTTTTTATTGTGGTAACTAGGGACTTGTTAAAAGGGAAACGAGATTCACATCCAAATGTTCAGCGAATGAGATAATTTCAATAATCGAGGAAACTGTAGGGCCTCTGGGTTTTGATGTCAAGAAGAACAACTGCAAGGTAAAAGAACCTATGGGTTTTCATAATGTGTTTACATATAAAAGAAAATACGCAAGTCTCGCATTGGCTAGAGTTAAGGTCTAAATAGACCTTATAACCTTACATGTCGATTTTGTAGGGTTGAGTTAGACGAACATATCTTGGAGTTTACATGCTCTGACTAAGTTGTCTTTATTTGCAGTTCTACAAGAATATATCTACTGGGCTGAAAGATATCGTTTGGAAAGCAGAGCCGATAGATGAAGAAAAATATGACAGTTAGTTTTTTAGTCTAGCAATCGTTATACTTGAATTAACAAAGGGAGGTTTTTTTAGCAATTTGGTAAATCATTCTTGATGGTGGTATGTTCTTTAGTGTGGTTTTTGTATTTTGTTTGAAGGTTATTATCAGTTTTGTGAATATTTCTGTTATCACAAATATCATTATTTCATTAATAGATTTCAAATGTTGGAGTTTAATACTGTTGACTTATTTTTATTTATGTCTGCTACCATGTAGTATTTATAAGTGCTGCCAGAAGGATATTATGGAGTTTCTTTGGTGCTAGAATTGTTTTAATAAGTACCATTTGGACATTTGGTATTAATTACAGAAAAGTAGTTTTTTTTTTTTTTTTTTTTTAAAACGCAGAAAAGTAGTTTCTTAGAGGGTTTAATCATACAAGGAAAAAATGATACTTTTCTGGCTGTTTCCTCAAAACACAATATTTAAGTTCTCAGTAATACTTCATAGTTGTTTGAGGCGTGCTATATGTTACGGCCAGTGTAAACACAAATTTGACGAAGGTGTTTTAAACTAACCAAACATGGGAAGTGTGGTATTATAGAAATGGTTAGGGGTTAAAAAGGTAATTGCAGATTCATTGAAGTACAATTCTTGTGTTTCGTTTCTCTTTGATTCGTAACAATCAACTTTTCCCTTGTTTGACACCTCTAAGAGGTCTTAATAATCATGTGGACTAAAATGCAACCTGTATTTTTTTTAAGAGTGTAATTTTTTCCAGCAAATTTTTTGTTGATAATTTAGACTTCTAATGTAATATTTCGTTCAATTTCTATGTCCAGGTGCCAGTACATCAAAATAATTGTTACCCATGTCTTCATCTTTGTACAAAGTACTATCACATACTTGTGTATTATTATTATTGGGTAAGTGGGCAATAACTTGAAGGATTCTGTTAATGGTCTTTTTTCTCTCTTCTTTTTCCTTCAGACATGATGTTATTATTTTTGATTTGATACTGTATATCAGACAACCTTTTTACTTTTTGGTGCTGTGACATACATTACAAATGCAAAGGAAAACTGGCTCAACAGAAGTAAGAAATTTCTAGCATATATCTGTGTAAAACAAATTGGATATATCTTATTTATTCAACAGCTTGAATAACAACTTATATTCCTGATGGCCCTTTTTTTGAATTACATTTATGTATGAATGTGTAGAATACAATTGTGTCCCACCAATTAATTTTAAAGAACTAAATTATTCACAATAAAATGAAATTTCTGTAAAGATTTTTTTTTCTTCCAAACTGAACACACCTCAACCTTAGCAAGCAGCTTTTTTCAGAACAAATAACAGTTACATGGAGAAGATCAATACTAAAACACAACTAACATAACTAGAGTTCACTTTGAATTTGAATTTATTAGCTACAGTTAGTCACAGATAAAATATTATTATCTCTAGTACAATATAGTTGCTTTGCATCTTATTGAAAGGCTGTGTATACATATGAATGTCCTATGAAACAAAATCAATAATGCTGGTCTCAGTCAGCAAATTAGTTCGTGTGTGTTTGATTTTACGATAGAAAGAATTAAAAGTAATTACCGACACATAAAACACTACATGTGTAGTTTTTGGAGTTGCTTTTAATTTAATGTTATAATTTATAGTTTTTGATTCTAAATGCGGGCTACGTTTGGATAGGTGCAACATGATGAAGTAAAAATGAAATGAAGTGGTATGAAGTGTGACTCCATTGTTTGGATTTGTTAAAAAAGGATGGAATAGCCTTCTCAATTGTGCACTAGTCCAACACAATGTATGTTTGTATAATTTTCCATTCTAATTGTGTAACTCTGTCGCAGTATTTGATTTTTGATGTTTTCTTCTTTTCCCAGACATGACATGATACTTAATTGATGACATTAGAACCTAATGTAATGTTGACAATCTAAGAGCTACTCTCAACAAATTGTGGTGAACTGTCAAGCAATGGAAGATGCGATTGACAAAGTGAGAAATATATCTATGGTTAATGCAGGCAAGTCAAGAGAAACTTCTGTTTTGACTTTTTTTTGTCTCATTGTTATGGAAAATTTGCAAAGCTAAATCTTTTGCATTTTGATGCAATGTCAATTTCAGTCAAGTATAAGTATTAAACAGATATTGCTGTATTCCCCAGGTCTAAACTAATAATATCAAGGCAAGCTGCTTCAAGTCTTCATGGAAGGTTAATTTTTTTTCTTCTCACTGAACTATTTCATCTCATTCAAGTTTCACAACAAATCTAGGGTGTGAAGGTCATGCTGAGAAATATTTTTGATTTAACCCTTCCAAACAAATTGATTAAAAAGTATTTTATGCACGGTTTTTTATTGAATAAAGTATTTTAAATGATGCTTTTGATATAATTTACTAGCCAAATTCATTAAGAAATTAATGAGATTCCTTCAGGCCACGTAAACCTTTGAAATTCAGATTCCTTCACAAGAAATTCACCCTAATATTAGGTAAATGGATAAGATTGGAAAAAGATATCAAAGTTTGGAAGTCTACACAAGAAATTTGAGACAGAGAACAAATGCCTCTATTTTCATAGGTGCCAAGAATCCAATTTGAATGACCAATAAAAGCCCCACGATGCTTACGAGCATCTTAAAGCCGATAAAGCTCATTCCAAAGATGTCGTTGCTGCAAGTAATTAGTAGAAGCATAAACAGAAGCTATTCCAATAACAATATCATTCCCAAGATTTAAAACAGCAACAAATAAAAAGGAGCTAACGATAAATTATTAGAGCAAAATTCCAGAGGTTAGGAACTAAATTATTCATATCATTAATAGCAATAACTTTCATGTTTAACGACTATCAATAATTAGGAGAAATTTTATCAATTGTTGTCCAAGATTGATCTATGAAAAGAAAATCATGAATATGAGAGAGGCATAACCTTTTGTGAGCCAACTTAGTTTGGATGTTGGCAAGACCCCTTAGATTCCAAAAGAGATTCTTCATGAGGCCTGCGCATTAGCAGCCCTAGAACATGTTTCATTTTCACAACTTTTAGCTTCCTATTTCAAATTTTTCCTTGGGGAATTAGTGAGCGTCTACTCAAAATCATCATCCTTATCTTGTGAAGAATTCAATTTCTCCTCATCAAATATATCCACTCAATTTTTATTAAAAATACCAAGACCCTTCTGAATTGAGGAGGTCAAATTATCCTCCACCACTTTGACATGCACACATTGAGGATCCATTTGAGTTTCCTTCACAAACTCAACATTATCTATTTGCAACTTACTATTCTGACTTTGTGACCAACTGCCCACGACCAGGCTCATGTGATGATGCAAATTATGAGTTGGGGTCGTATATTCCAATAAAGGATTACTATCAGTACAAGCACTTGCAGGGACATTATTGACGCCACCAAGGGCATTTTGATTAGGTTGTTCAAAATGCAAAGTCGTATTATCGATTTCTTTTCTAGCTGCGTAAGCAGCTTCATCACTGAGAGGTATGTCCTTTGAAATTCCATCCTTTGGCGCTTGATAAACCACCAAATCCTTTCCTTTGTCCACAATCTGCTTCGGGACATGATTTGGTTTCGGTGTAGGGGGCTTCTGCACCTCCCTTTTTTTGACAGTTTCCAACATCATAGCTTATATTACGACATATATTGCAAAAAGATAGAAAATTTCCATACTCAATACCAATAAAAAAAACAGTGTTTCCTTTCAATAGGAACTTGATTACGGATGGCAGAATCAAAATCAATATAAAAAATAACTCTAGCGTAGTGCCCAAAGTTTTAATCCTCTGATGATTTTTCTTGTGGTACTATCAAAATATATTGGAATTCCAATATTTCCATCAATGAAGAATAAAATTTTGGGCCTCCAATACTTCTGTGGAAGATTAGTAATATGAATCCAACACTGAAAAGAAAGTGCACTTTGTGTAAAAACATGCTGCAATAAATGTGTTTTTCTTATTGTAAATTTTTCTAATGTCTTGCTCGACGACAACTTTATGATCTGTGCTACTTTTTATTAGGTATTGGTATGTTTTTGTGTAGTTTATGGCTTTGTGATGCACCAGAGCCTTCTCAATTGTGCACTAGTCCAACACAATTTATGTTTGTGTAATTTTCCATTCTAATTGTGTAACTCTGTTGCAGTATTTGATTTTTGATGTTTTCTTCTTTTCCCAGACATGACATGATACTTAATTGATGATATTTGAACCTAATATAATGTTGACAATCTAAGAGCTGCTCTCAACAAATTGTGGTGAACTGTCAAGCAATGGAAGATGCGATTTACAAAGTGAGAAATATATATATATGGTTGGGTATTTATGGTTAATGCAGGCAAGTCAAGATAAACTTCTGTTTTGACTTTTTTTCTCTCATTGTTATGCAAAATTGGCAAAGCTAAATCTTTTGCATTTTGAAGCAATGTCAATTTCAGTCAAGTATAAGCATTCAACAGATATTGTTGTATTCCCCAGGTCTAAGCTAATAATATCATGGCAAGCTGCTTCAAGTCTTCATGGAAGGTTAATTTTTTTTCTTCTCACTAAACTATTTCATCTCATTCAAGTTTCACAACGAATCTAGGGTGTCAAGGTCGTGCTGAGAAATATTTTTGATTTAACCCTTTCAAACAAATTGATTAAAAAGTATTTTATGCACGGTTTTTTTTGAATCAAATATTTTAAGTGATGCTTTTGACATATTTTACTAGCCAAATTCATTAAGAAATTAATGAGATTTCTTCAGGTCACGTAAACCATTGAAATTCCAACAACTCCCTAAAAGTTTTGGGAACCCGTCATTGATCACTTAAAGTGCAACTTGTCTTTGATTGAAATTACTTTTTAGTTTGTCCTTTTATATTGCTCTCTCAACCATGGCTATGTTCTGCAGTTGTTGCTTTGGGAGAGAATAATGATTAATGGCGGCTGAATGCAAAAGTTAAGTGGTATATCTGAAAAATCTCACTTTTAAATCCAATGCTCGGGTGTGCAAGCTTTGTTTCTGCCTTGAGAAATGCTTACAATAATTTTTCATTGTTTCCACTTCCCTAATTAAATTAGTTAGTATGCATCTTTTATATATAAGAAAAGTGTTGCACTGTTTTCTTTCGTACAGCTAAAGTGAAGCAACATTACAAAGTCATTTATCAAATCTCCAAGCACCTTGAAGATTTTTCATTTATGTATTAGGGTAGTTAATTATCATCTGTTTGTAAAGTATTTTTGAATTTGATTTATGTTACATTCCAGCTGTATAGAGTTTTATGGTGGTTGGTTATGGATTCAATTCATGGGTACATAAATAGTTGCTATTAATCTCAGTTTAGATATAATTTTATCAAATAGAAATGCCAATTGAGATAACAAGTATTTATTTTATTGCTACAATATTGGTTTTAATGGATTAACCTAGTAAATAGCTAAAAATATTCACTAGAGTAGCAGCAAAATTGGCAAAGGATTATTTTTAGTATTTTTGCCAACTAATTTGCACTAGTAAATACTAAATTTTTTTTGTAGTGCAGGAGATATACATAGCAATAACTTAAAGAGAATAAGTAGGTGGGGTCATATGTAGAATTATGTAATACATATTGGATAATAAATAAAGATGTTAATAAATTGCAACTTAAACTTGTGTGCAATTGATTAGAAATTGTAAGCACCAGCTAATTAATTTTTAGTGTGGTATTTTTATTTAAATTTGTATTAATAAAATATAACAACTACAATGATCAAAATTAACTTCATAATTTCTATTTCATCATCTATTATTTCTTCACATACTATATATTAATATTAAATA
>JBBPBR010000001.1:21149598-21188600 GCA_037974775.1 Cicer pinnatifidum | reverse complement strand
AAAAAATGCAAAAAGGATTCATTCTTTTAATCAACATAAACATGTGCATAGTATAAGTATCATGCTTGATTTGAATTATATATATACTCTTGGGTGAACTTGTTTCTTTGGGTTTATATATAAATACATAATTACATATACCTATTAAAAGGATTTAATTTCCAATGTGAACTTGTTTATTTGGATTTATATATAAATACATAATTACATATACTTATTAAAAGGATCTAATTTCCAATGTGAACTTGTTTCTTTGCGTTTATATATAAATACATAATTACATATACCTATTAAAAGGATCTAATTTCCAATATGAACTTGTTTCTTTGGGTTTATATATAAATACATAATTACATATACCTATAAAAAGGAGCATATCTACAAAAACCAATAGACTTACGTGAGATAGAGAGTATGCCTCTTGCGCGGAAAAGACATAGTTACTTTGGCCTAAACATTACTAGAGTTGTAAATTAAAATTATAAGCTATCAATTTATAATGTAAATACACAAAATTTTGCAAACATAATGATACAGGAAAGAAGAATTAGACAAAAAAATACCTCTAGTTTGGAAGAGAAAAAGCTACAATTGTAACTTTTGGGTTTACATTATTATTTTTGAGAAGGTATGTGTTACTATGTGAAGTTAAAAATTAATTCAATAATGTTTATCTTTGGAAGCCTTGTATTGTGTACTACTCCAAATTTAAAATGTGAACATAAAAAATGTGAATTACTCTCTTTTTATAACAATTATACTCATTATTTTAATATTTTGAGTTATTTAATATATTCACTTTTTATTTTAATAAATTAATGTAAATATATATATGTATAACTAAATTATGCATAGTAAGTATATTTATCTTGATTTATTAATTACAATCCCAAATATTAAGTGTGAACATGACTTATTATGTTTTAAGGTGCAACCTAAATATTGTATGTGAACTCAATAGTGTAAAAAATATAAAAAAGAATCATTCCTTTAATCAACATAAACATGTACATAGTATAAGCATCATGCTTGATTTGAATTATATATATACTCTTAGAGTTTTTCCAATCCGAAGTTATGATAGGATCCCTGGATCTTGTTAAAAGTCTTATCTTTTTTCGAAAAAAGATAAGTGTTTTATTTTTTAAAAATACATACACTTGTTTATAGGTATGCGTTATTTTGTGTGAAGTTAAAAATTAATTTAAGAATATTTCTCTTTGAAAGCCTTGTATTGATTTGCTACTCCAAATTTAAAATGTGAACATAAAAAATGTAAATTATACACAAATTCAAATTTAAAAATTACATAATCTAATTATTATATATAAGAGTAAATGGTGAAAGAATGGATAATACTTGGCTCATATTTTACGGCTTTACTTTCAGGGGTGGAGCTTCTCAAGGAAGAAAAAAAAATTTATAAGTAAAATGACTAAAATGGGCATAATAAAACTAAAAACTTACAAGAATACCTAAACCTAATTCAATTTTCTTTTTCTTCTTCTCTCTTCCATCCAGCCTCTCTCCTTCTCTGTTCTCTTCTCTGATTCTCTCTCTCTTGTACAGCAGCCTTCCTCTTTCCCTATTTTCTTTTTCTTCTTCTCTCTTCCATCCAGCCTCTCTCCTTCTCTGTTCTCTTCTCTGATTCTCTCTCTCTTGTACAGCAGCCTTCCTCTTTCCCTCTTCCATAATCAGATTCACGAATCAATCCCAAAAAACGCGCGACCGCCTCTGCTCCTCTGCCAAATCACGAATCGCTCCCCTGAGGCGGCCGCCTTTGTCTGACTGTCTCCGTGGCCGTTCCGCCCGTTCGTCGCTGTCGGGCTTGTTCGCAGCAACTCTCCAGAAGGTTCGAATTTCAATTTTGGTATTGCTGATTTTTGTTAGTTAGTGCTGATTTTTGTTAGGTTTGATTTATGTTAGCTTGAAATTTAAAGCTTACATTGTTAGTGTTGAGTTTGAAGCTTTGATTTGGAGTTTGGAATTTTGATTTGGAGTTTCAATTAAACTTTAGTGCTTATTTTTTTTAGAGTTTTTGTGTTGCACATAGATGTTTTATTTTATGTCAATATAAAGTGTTTGAGTTTTTTTGTAGCACATAAGGTGTTTGATTTTATGTCTATATGAAGTGTTTGAGTTTTTTTTGTCTCACATAAAGTATTTGATTTTATGTCCATATGAAGTGTTTGAGTTTTTTTGTTGCATATAAGATGTTTGAGTTTTGTTGCATTTTTAAATTGATTGATTTAGATAAGTTTGTGATAATGAAGAATAATAAAAGAATTGATTTGAACATGCAAGAATTGATTTAAATTGATTGATTTAGATAAATTTTGCATTCTAGTTGAAAAATATTACCAAGATATTAACATGCAAGAGAAGATTAACTGGGAATGTTATATTATGTTATTTAACATATTTTAATTAGTATTATGTAAATAGACCTTCAAAGTTTAATATCTTGTATTTTTTTAAATAATGATGAAACCTCTTGCACAATTCTCACAAATTTTTATGTATGAAGATGTTAGTGGTGCAGGGTTCATAGCACAAGACATCTCTTTCAGGAACACTGTTGGCCCGAAAATATGCAAGCAGTGGCTCTACGTTCAGACTCTGACGTAATAGATGTGGAATCTTCGGTTATCAAGACACAGTTTACTAGCTAATAAGAATCGTCAATTTTATAGAGAATGCAAAATTAGTCGAACTATAGACTTCATATTTGGGTACACTAGTGTTTCAAAATTGCCAAATACTCATAAAAAAAGATTATGACAACATACGCAATCACAGCCCAAGGAGGACTATCCGAAGCATTACCAACTGCATTCTCATTTCAATTTTGTAATATATCTGCTGATATTGACCTTCTGCCATATATTAATTCTACCTTAGCATTCCTTGACAGACCATGACAACCGTAGTCGTAAAGGGTGGCTAGAATGGGATGCATCTAAATATCCGTATACATGGAGAATTCTGGTCATGGAGCTAATCTATTATGGAGAATTCTGGTCATGGAGCTAATCTAGTCAGACTTTCACGTGTTAAATGATTCTAGTCAGGCTACTAATTTCACTGTGGACTACCTTCAACATTCATTTTGGACCCGAAAATATACAAGCAGTGGCTCTACTTTCAGACTCTGACTTATATAGATGTGGAATCTTTGGTTATCAAGACAATACAAGCAGTGGCTCTACGTTCAGACTCTGACTTATATAGATGTGGAATGTTATCAAGACAGTTGACTAGCCAACAAGAATCGGAACTATAAATTTAATATTTGAGTACGCTATAGCAGAGTTTCAAAATTGCCAAATACCAACAGCATTCTCATTTCAATTTTGTAATATATATGATGATATTGACATTCTGCCATATAAATCTTAAAGGATGGCTAGAATGGGATGCATCTAAATATTTGTAATTGTAACTGTAAAAAAAAAATTGACTAAATAATTAGAAAATTATTATAAGGATCATTTTGTGTTCAATTTGATTAGCCTTTACTTAATTATTTTTAATAATTAGTTGGGTTCTTCATTTTAAAAAAGAGAATTCACAAGCATAAAAAAATTGAACAGAGAATTTATGAAACTGAATGTTGTGCTGAAACTTAGTTTTCTTATTTATACCTTTGTTCTTTATAAAACTGCAAAAAGGTTCTTCCTCACATCAACATCCTCGTTACCATGCAGAAAATAAACAGTTTACAGTTTCTGAGTTAATTCTTCTGCTCACAGAATATATATGTTAGAGAAAGTGTGGCCTGGCTTTTGAGGCCGTTAACTCAGAAACATTTCAGTTTTGTAAATTCTTGAATACACTTCATTTTGTCATTCTTGAGTCTTGACCTATGATTCTGTATCACATTAGTACTGATCAGCACTGTCTCTGCAGTAAGATCTATCTATTCATCCTATTTCAACCTATTGGCACATTTGATGGTATAGACTTACGCAAAGTAAGCTGGAAACAAAAAAGTATTTCTTAAGTCCAAACTCTCCCATTTGAACTGGTTTAGAGAATAAAATTAGAATTCGGTAAGAACATGTTAGATATTAAGATACTTTCTTAAACATATTAGATATTAAGTCCAAACTCGCAGCAACTTAATAGTGTCACTGGTTACTCAAACTTTGACAACAGAAAAATCCAAAAGTCTGAATATTGCTATAGAACAAATTTAACAGGTGAGTAATGCAACGAAGAAATTAATGAAAAGTATAAAGGAACTTTACAGACCCAAACTTCAATTAAAAGAAACCAGTGGGTCTAGATGAAACATATCCCTGACAGTATACTGAAGCCTGTTTTTCCATTTCATTAACCTTAACCTTATTTATGTCATTATTGTGGCCTAAACAAAGGTGGTCTCTGTCTCTGGGATGGTTCTCTTCCCTTTTCCACCTTGGTTCTCATTTATTATGATTCTGTCCTGATTAATTATATAAAGTATTAGTTTGATTAATAATATCTCATATAAATATTAGTATTTGCAAGAATTTTTAATAGTATTATTTACTTGCTTTTAATTGTTGTATGTGTTCTGCCACCTGTTAAACAGGTTAACTATTTGAGTTTAATACTGTGTTTTGTGTGGTGTTGGGAAAAAATGGTATATTATTATTAGTTTATAGTTTTGTGTTGGTGTGAAGAACTTCTGCTTAGTTTCTGGGTTTTTTTCTTTCTGAAGCACGAACACTCAAGTCTTTCTTGATATTCTGTTGTTCACTGTTATGCAGATAAAACAAGAATTATCAACAATGAAACTCATTAGACATCCAAATGTCATACGCATGCATGAGGTTAGAAGGCAGTAACTGATTCCTTCCATGCTTGATTTATTTCTATTCTTATATTTTCCAGAGTTTTATTCTTTCAGTCTTTTCTAACTTCCCTCTGCATTGTTAACTACAAATTCCTTGTGTAGGTAACAGCTAGCAAAACAAAGATATTCATTGTTATGGAACTTGTGACCGGTGGGGAGCTTTTTGATAAAATTGTAAGGCGGTTTTTCCCCTTCTTTGTGCTTTGAAGGCCAGAACCCTTTATATTATTAGCATTGTTCTTTTATTGTCTCTTATTTTTGTGCTTTTTTCTGTCATTAACTTGTTCCAGGTACGCAGTGGGAGGTTGAAAGAAGATGAAGGAAGAAAATATTTTCAAGAGCTTATATGTGCTGTGGATTACTGTCATAGTAGAGGTGTTTGCCACAGAGACCTAAAGGTGTATATTGCTTTGTCATTTACATTTTTCCTTTGATTTCTATTTTAGAGAGGGGGTGTTGTTGTCGGGTTCAAATTATGGGTTTCTGAATAATTTCAGCAATGCATTCTCAAGAATTTAGTTTTTTTTGCAAAGGGAACTTACATACCTAACCATGGACAGCTTGCGTGTGTGTGTGTGTGTGTGAAAGAGATAGATGCATGGAAAAAAAGAATACAAATTTAACATGTTACTATGTTTCATCTATTAAAGCCTGAGAATTTGTTGCTGGATTCTAATGGAAGGCTTAAAGTATCAGATTTTGGATTGAGTGCGTTGCCTCAACAAGTTCGGGTGAGTTAGTTGACTAGTTCTTAAAAATGAATAAATAGAATTATGACTAAGTCTACACAGTTGCTGATTATCATAATATTAATTATTAATAGGAAGATGGGCTACTTCACACAACATGTGGTACGCCAAATTATGTCGCTCCAGAGGTATTTTAGCTCAACCTGCTACTTTCCATTGTTTCTTTACCTCGACATTTTTTTATCATTGCTTCCTTATTATCTAGGTAATCCACAACAAAGGATATGATGGTGCAAAGGCAGATCTCTGGTCATGTGGTGTTATTCTTTTTGTTTTAATGGCCCGGCTATTTGCCCTTCGAAGAAACCAATCTTATGGCTTTATATAAAAAGGTGATTTTTACTTAATGTCTGCTTTCATCATTCCAACTGTTCTCAGTCCAACTTTCCGATTGTGGTATTGTTTGATTCATGTAGCCGACCCTGTCTAATGAGATAAGGCTTGGTTTTGTTCTCTTTTGGATTATTTTGGTGATATTGATACTGATAGTATTTTTATTGATTTGTTGAACAAATATAGTATTTTTATTGTGATGTTTTCTTGTCATTTGAACAATTTAGCTCTGTGATGTTATATTATAATAAAAAGTCTTGTTTTATATATTTTAAATTTGACGTACCCTATAACCTTGATTTAAAAAAAATGCTATATCTTGTACCAATACTCATATCTACTATCTGTACTGTTCTAGTACCTATGCATCTTAGCTACTATTGCAACTATAAAATATGCTGCCTCCAGTGCTCTGTGTCTACAGAATAATCACACAGCAGTATAATTTTTTACTTTAATTCTCAGAAAATATGACCTGGTCAGTTTGTTTGATTGGTTACACTGAGACTGGTCCAAGGTTTTCTTATGTAACCAAACTTACTCATAACAATGAAATTTACTGGCAACGTTTAAATATGTTTGATACCTTACACCAGCAAGCTTATTACCAACTGATTGACTTACTATTGGTTGATGGGTGAGTGATGCACAATTACTTCCTCTACAACATTTAGTTAACCTAGTCGGGCACTCTGTATAGAGAGGATGTAACTGTATATTAATTTGTACATCTTTCCACAAATGCAATCCTATATATTATGTCCCATAATAGTGCTGCCTAATGTGGGGTTTTTTCCTATGATGAGTGACAGATTTTCAAGGCGGAGTTCACCTGTGTCCTCCATGGTTCTCTTCAAGTGCAAAGAAACTAATCAAAAGGATCCTTGATCCCAATCCTAATACAGTATGTGTGACTTGTGTTATTTTTGTTTAATCTCATTGTACTCTGCTGCTACTCTGGCTTTTAGTAAATACTCCTGTTTTCCATGTCTTTAATGTGAAATCTAATATGTGAAACCAATCTGTATATCTTTCTCTGTTAATGATTTGAGAAACAGCGGATTACAATTTCCGAGGTCATTGAAAATGAGTGGTTCAAGAAGGGATATACACCTCCTGTGTTTGAACAGGCTGATGTTAGTCTTGATGATGTAAATTCTATTTTCAGCGATTCTATGGTAAGTCTTTTGCTATTGTTGTTATCTTGATTAAATGTTATTCATCTAAGTTTTGGATTTTAACCCTATCTCAATATTCTTTTTTGTGCACAGGATTCAGTAGATATTATCGTTGAAAGGCATGTAGAGAGGCCTGTGGCACCTGTGACCATGAATGCATTTGAACTTATCTCTAAGTCTCAAGGCCTCAACCTTGGTAATCTTTTCGAGAAACCAATGGTACGTGTATCGAATTTGAAAAATGAATTGTATGCTTTTCTCGTATTTGGCTAGAGTTAAGGTCTAAATAGACCTTATAACCTTACATGTCGATTTTGTAGGGTTGAGTTAGACGAACATATCTTGGAGTTTACATGCTCTGACTAAGTTGTCTTTATTTGCAGTTCTACAAGAATATATCTACTGGGCTGAAAGATATCGTTTGGAAAGCAGAGCCGATAGATGAAGAGAAATATGACAGTTAGTTTTTTAGTCTAGCAATCGTTATACTTGAATTAACAAAGGGAGGTTTTTTTAGCAATTTGGTAAATCATTCTTGATGGTGGTATGTTCTTTAGTGTGTTTTTTGTATTTTGTTTGAAGGTTATTATCAGTTTTGTGAATATTTCTGTTATCACAAATATCATTATTTCATTAATAGATTTCAAATGTTGGAGTTTAATACTGTTGACTTATTTTTATTTATGTCTGCTACCATGTAGTATTTGTAAGTGCTGCCAGAAGGATATTATGGAGTTTCTTTGGTGCTAGAATTGTTTTAATAAGTACCATTTGGGCATTTGGTATTAATTACAGAAAAGTAGTTTTTTTTTTTTTTTTTTAAAACGCAGAAAAGTAGTTTCTTAGAGGGTTTAATCATACAAGGAAAAAATGATACTTTTCTTGCTGTTTCCTCAAAACACAATATTTAAGTTCTCAGTAATACTTCATAATTGTTTGAGGCGTGCTATATGTTACGGCCAGTGTAAACACAAATTTGACGAAGGTGTTTTAAACTAACCAAACATGGGAAGTGTGGTATTATAGAAATGGTTAGGGGTTAAAAAGGTAATTGCAGATTCATTGAAGTACAATTCTTGTGTTTCGTTTCTCTTTGATTCGTAACAATCAACTTTTCCCTTGTTTGACACCTCTAAGAGGTCTTAATAATCATGTGGACTAAAATGCAACCTGTATTTTTTTTAAGAGTGTAATTTTTTCCAGCAAATTTTTTGTTGATAATTTAGACTTCTAATGTAATATTTCGTTCAATTTCTATGTCCAGGTGCCAGTACATCAAAATAATTGTTACCCATGTCTTCATCTTTGTACAAAGTACTATCACATACTTGTGTATTATTATTATTGGGTAAGTGGGCAATAACTTGAAGGATTCTGTTAATGGTCTTTTTTCTCTCTTCTTTTTCCTTCAGACATGATGTTATTATTTTTGATTTGATACTGTATATCAGACAACCTTTTTACTTTTTGGTGTTGTGACATACATTACAAATGCAAAGGAAAACTGGCTCAACAGAAGTAAGAAATTTCTAGCATATATCTGTGTAAAACAAATTGGATATATCTTATTTATTCAACAGCTTGAATAACAACTTATATTCCTGATGGCCCTTTTTTTGAATTACATTTATGTATGAATGTGTAGAATACAATTGTGTCCCACCAATTAATTTTAAAGAACTAAATTATTCACAATAAAATGAAATTTCTGTAAAGATTTTTTTTTCTTCCAAACTGAACACACCTCAACCTTAGCAAGCAGCTTTTTTCAAAACAAATAACAGTTACATGGAGAAGATCAATACTGAAACACAACTAACATAACTAGAGTTCACTTTGAATTTGAATTTATTAGCTACAGTTAGTCACAGATAAAATATTATTATCTCTAGTACAATATAGTTGCTTTGCATCTTATTGAAAGGCTGTGTATACATATGAATGTCCTATGAAACAAAATCAATAATGCTGGTCTCAGTCAGCAAATTAGTTCGTGTGTGTTTGATTTTACGATAGAAAGAATTAAAAGTAATTACCGACACATAAAACACTACATGTGTAGTTTTTGGAGTTGCTTTTAATTTAATGTTATAATTTATAATTTTTGATTCTAAATGCGGGCTACGTTTGGATAGGTGCAACATGATGAAGTAAAAATGAAATGAAGTGGTATGAAGTGTGACTCCATTGTTTGGATTTGTTAAAAAAGGATGGAATAGTATGGAACATATTAGAACCAATTTGGAGGGTATGCAATAGAATAAGGTCTCTTAATAAGATAACTACTCTTTTATCTTTTTATTTTTTATTTTAATTTTCTCATTCAACGGTTTCTTTTTCATCTTTATTTATCTCGTTTTTCTCGTTCATTCCTGTTCATCAATATTTAATTTGCTACTTTTCTGTACATGGGTGGTTAGATTGATGATTGTTTATTTTGCTATTTCTTTTTTGCGCGTATGTGTGTGGTTTAACTATTGAATCATGGCGAGTTTGATTGTTGACACTATTTTTATTTTTAGCTTTAGTTTGTAGTTATAAAACCATTGACTTGGGAAGATTGAGGTATGAACCTTTTGAAAATAGTAAGACATGGTTTATTAATTTCTTTTTGTGAAATAAGATATTGTTATTTCAAGTAAAATCCGTTTATCTTTTTAATTCAATCTAGAAATAAAACTTCAGTAAAAAAAATTAGAAATAAAAGTTCGCTAATATTTTTACAAATCTTACACCCCTCACTTTACTATCCACACCCCTAATTTTTTTTAAATAAAATATTAAAAATACATTTGAATATTTATAATAATCTTTAACTTCATTTACCCATTCATCACAATTCTTAACCACTCAAAATTTACATATCACAAAATTACCATAACTCACCAATTATAACTCATAATCATTCAAAACTTACATCACTCACAACTTGCACTCCACCAGTTTCCTCTTCACATTATGGTTAAAGTGATTCAAAAATGTATGTTTATTGTTCTGTTTTGAATTATATACATTGTAATATTACGTGAACTGAATTCATGTACATTGTAAAATTATAAAAAAACTCAAGTAGTACGTGAATTTAATTCACGTAAACGTATGTGATTTAAGATTGTGTAATTAATGGAGTTTGAGACTCATTGGTGGTACGTGAACTAAGTTCGCGTAAACGTACTTGAACTGAGTTCACATAAACGTACTTGAACTGAGTTCACGTATATTGTAAAATTGTAAAAATTCTATGTAGTACGTGAATTGAGTTCACGTAAACGTACTTGAACTGAATTCACATATATTGTAAAATTGTACAAATCTCAGGTTATACGTGAACTGAGTTTACGTAAACATATTTGAACCGAGTTCACGTAAACATACTTGAACTGAGTTCACGTAAACGTACTTGAACTGAGTTCACGTAAATGTCTTTTTAAAATGACCAAAATGAAGGTTGGAGTTTTGAAGATGAAGATGTTGATGAAAATGTTGATGAAGCTGAAAATGAAGATGAGGATGGAGATGAAGATGAAGATGAAGATGAAGATTGAAAGAAGTTAGGATTTTGAAGACGAAGATGAATGAATGAAACTAGAGTTAAAAATTCAGTAAATATGTAAGGGTATTTTGGGTAAAAAAATTTTAAATGAGGGGTATGGGTAGTAAAGTGAGGGGTGTAGGTAGCATTTTGAAAAAATTATAATGTATCGAATGAGATTTTTTTTACTTTTTTTTTTTATTTTCTTTATGTTCCATCATAAAATTCTCAAACAATGGAATGGAAACTCTACTTTGCTTCACTCCATTCTGCCCTATTCCATTTTATTTTATTTTGTTCATTTTAAAATATTCAAAAAGCATGTGACATTCAAATTTATTATTCAACTAATTTTTATATAAATATATTGAAATAAAAATCACTTTAAATTCAACTCACTTTTAACTAAAATAATAATTTGGTGGTGTTAAATTTAAAATATGATCAAATTTAGTCATAGATGACATGTCATTGGGCTATTAATGATTTAATTTAAAAGTACCAAAACATGTTAATTTTCAATTGTACCATAAAGTCCCCTTAATTTTGAAGACAAAATAAATTTTAGTTAAGAACTCTCAAACAAGCAAAATCGACTTTAAGTTTTTACAATCATTTTGACTCTCAAAATAAACTTAATGTGTTTGATTATAATGAGAGTAGTTGATTTAAAAAAAAATGGAGAAAGCAGAAATTTTTATTAATCAACGTGACAATAATAGTCAATTTACAATGATTCTAGAAGAGATGTGAATTTGGTACATTGAGATTACAATACCAAGTTCACCTCAAGTATAAAGAATTTGATATTGAATGAATTGATTTTGTGAAATTGTTAAATTTAATTGTTGATCATCGAAATAAGTCAATCAAAGATTATAAGTGTACTTGATTGAATAGTTATTATGGGTAGTCCAATACTTCCCTCTCAAATATCATTGTGAGAACATATTGAGATGCCAATTAGGGTTTTGTCCAAAATCACCCTTACATAGTAGTTAAAGTTAACTTGGCCCTACTGTAGTAGGTGGATTCACTACAACGGTGAATTCACGCAATCACAAAATTAAAAAAATCAATTATCATTCAATTTTGATCGAACGATCTTTAAAAATGCAGTTTAATTTTGCAAGTTAAAATAATGAGTTTAAATCTAAATTGTCTAATCTTAATTGAACGCTGACGTCTATTTATGTAAACGTAGAAATCCTTCGCTGCAAAGAATCCCAATCCTCATAGATGTCACTTCAAATTTCAACTTAAAAGTTCACGGTACATGTCAAATTAAGATGTTTTGTATATATATTAATGTAAGTTTTTTTTTCGAATGTCAAACTTTCAATTACCAAGCTCTAATTAATTTTCTCCAATATTACAATATTTGTTTTTGATAGATTACTGTTGGGGTGTTCGACAATATGTGGAAAGCTCAGAATGATCTGATATTCTCTAATGTTCTTCCAATGACCAAGAGACGTCTTTAGCAAATATTCAACTAATTCATGCTCGTCTTGCAAGTGTGTCGGCTCATGCTCAGTGTTGGTTTGTTTGAAATCCTCTAGAGGAAGGTTGGGTGGCTCCCATGAAGATGGTACACAATGGCATCTTGTAATAGTCGTGTATCGTGATCACACAAGTGCTTTCATCTTTGGCTACTCTTATGCATTACGGGTGTGTATGATCTCAATAGCAGAATTTTGGACGATATATAAAAGTTTGGAGTTGGATTTTTCTAGAGGGCTCAGAATATATAAAAGTTTGGAGTTTGGAGTTTGGAGTTTGAGGCACTCTTATGCATTTACTTTATGTTCTTGCGACTTGTATAAAGGAGATGCTTGCGAAGTTGGATGATTTTTAAGTTATCTCATGTTCATCGTGAAGACAATCAAGTAACGAATATTTCTGCTAAATTTGGTCTTTCTTCATCACAAGTCGATCATGTTTTTAAAATTATTCATGATATTTTCTCCCTTATCTTAGTTGTAAGGGTTTGAGTGTATTTTCTATGAACTTCTAATTTTTATTTCTTTTTGTTCTTTTGGAGTTTGACCCCTTCGTTTACAAAATATATATATATATATTTGCGAAGCATTTACTTTTTCTTTCTATATATAAAAAAGAAAATTCTTATTGACAATACATTAAATTTTTCTTCTTACATCAACAAAATATTTAAATATCATTAAAACAATCCACTATCTATAAGAGACAATAGAAATCTAGTTCATAATTAAGTTACTTTTAAAAAAACATTATTATGATGCTTAATCAGCCATCTTTGAATTCAATCATAACAATTATGTTAAATTTACTACTTGTCATTTTGTATTCAATGAATTCAAATTTTAACCAGTAGATATTATTTTTCTATTTTGACATATATCCATGGGTATTAATTAAAATTTTGTCTGCCCAAGTTTTCATGTAATACATAACAATATAAATAATGTTAATAAGAAATGAAATAAAAAGAGATTGCAACATTATTGTATGAGAGTAGGCTTGATGACTAGAAAAGAAAATGGTCCGTTTGTTATCCCTGTGTGAAGTAGAAATATCAATTATAAGGAAGGGGGTTTGAATTATAATTGTCTCCATTAAAAATTATGTTTTAAAAATTTAGATCTCAGGTTAAGATTGTTCTTTGCAGTGATGAAGATCAATCTTTAGTCAGAAGATCAATCTTTACTTTGCATAAGATCAATCTTTAGTTTGAAAAAAGTAATATCAGTTTTACCAAAATATGATTGTTCAAAGATAAGCAAATAGTGTAAGACCCATAATTTTTAAGTGTATTTTATGTATTTTGGTGTATTTTCGGTATTGAACTTAGAGGCTTTTTAGCCAAAGTTATTAATATTTTGGAGTTTATATGACCAAGAAGATATTTAGATGCCTGATTAGAATTACTCGTCGATAAATAAATTAAATTAACTGCGGTGAATCTTTTGCGAAGAGTTTAATGCGTTATGGGTGAAAGGGTAATTTAATAAATATCTAAAGATTTGAAGATATTTGTTAATTATTATTAATATATATATATATATATATATATATATATATATATATATGTTTATATATAAAGAAAAGGAAAGGAAGGAATTTGAAAGAAAAGAAAAAGAAAGGAAAGAAAAAGGAAGAAAGGAAAAACAAAGGAAAGAAAACAGAAAACTTCATCTTCTTCCTCTGCCTCGCGTGACCCTTATTCTCCCTTCCTCCATTGTTGCTCGTTTTTGCTTTCTTTTCTTTCCTTGGAGTTCGAAAATTGATAGTGGGTGATAGGACAAGGATTTCTCAACTTCACTCTTCACCTTTAATTCGAAAACGAAGAAAAACAGTATTAGGGATTCAAACACAAATCCCCCCATTTCACCTAGATCTAAGCTTCTTTTCAAGAAGTGATAGAAGGAAGGTTGCTCACCTCCATGCTACGGTGCTAGTGGACCAATTTTGGAAGCGGCGTTGCGAGCGGAAAATTTACCAGATTTACTCACGGTGCCGTAATCGCACGTCAGAGCTAACGTTAAGGTAAGGGCTCCTTCCAAACTTTTAGTTTCCATTTAGGGACTTACTTGTGGTTGTGTGGAAAAGAATTTGGTTAGGGTTTAAGTAATGTTTTGTGAAGAATGAATTTTAAACCCATTATGTATGATTTCGAGTATATGAAACTTGTTGTGTTTGAGTGATGGATTGTGTTAATTTGTGTCGTCGTACTTGGCGTGTTCTTACTTGATGGTTGTTGATTGATGTGATTTGGTGTGAATCGTTGATTGATTTGGATATTATGTTTGAGTTTGTTTGGTGTGAAATTTGAAAACCATTAGAGTTAAACGAGTATTAAGAATGGAGAATCTCTTAACGTCTCGTTTACTTAATGTGTGTTTTGGAAAATCATTTAAGTTAAATGAGAATTAAGAATGGGGAATCTCTTAATGTCTTATTTACTTGAAGTTTGTTTGGAAAATCGTTTAAGTTAATTGGGCGTTAAGAATGGGGAATCTCTTAATGTCTTGGTTACTTAATGTTGTTTTGAAAACCATTAAGTTAAATGAGTATTAAGAATGGGGAATCTCTTAATGTCTTGTTTATCTAATGTGTACTTGTGAAAATCGTTTAAGTTAACTGGGCGTTAAGAATGGGGAATCTCTTAATGTCTCGGTTACTTAACGTTTGTTTTGGAAAAATCGTTTAAGTTAAATGAGAATTAAGAATGGGGAATCTCTTAATGTCTTGTTTGCTTAATGTTTATTTTTGAAAATCGTTTCAGTAAATGAGCATTAAGAATGGGGAATCTCTTAATGTCTTGTTTACTGAATGTTTTGTTGTGGAAATCGTTTAAGTCAAAAGTATATTAAGAATGGGGAATCTCTTAATATGTCTGTTTGCTTAACGTTTGGCGTGAAAATCGTTAAGCTAAATGAGTATTAAAAATGGGGAATCTTTTAATATCTGCATTTACTTAACGATTGTTGTGAATGGAGTTAGTGTATGCTCATGCATTTCATTTGGTAAATTGTGCTGACCCGTGATAGGTGCACCTCGGTAAACTGTATTGACCCGTGATAGGTGGTATGTTTACGATTTACTTTTTGGTAAGTTGTGCTGACCCGTGATAGGTGGCACCTCGGTAAGTAGTACTTTGGCCTGTGATAGGCGGTACCCTTACGACTTACGCTTTTTCTTTTAGTAAATCGTGCTGACCCATGATAGGTGGCACCTCGGTAAACAGTACTGACCCGTGATAGGTGGTACGTTTATGATTTACGCTTTTTAGTAAATCGTGCTGACCCGTGATAGGTGGCACCTCGGTAATTGGTACTTTGGCCTGCGATAGGCGGTACAATTATGATTTACGGCCCTTCGAGGAGGGTTTTGGTTTGGAATTCCGAGTCCATGCATTTTGGCATATACGCATTGCATTAGGGTGCTTGGCACACGAGTCGTGGTTGATTCAAATTATGATTGTGTTGATTTTGCTAAGTGTTATGTTTTGAGCTTATGTGTAAGTGTGTTTGATTCAAATTATGATTGTGTTGATTTTTGCGAAGTGTTATGTTTTGAACTTATGTGTAAGTGTGTTTGATTCAAATTATGATTGTGTTGATTTTTGCTAAGTGTTATGGTTTGAAACTATGTGTAAGTATGTTTGATTCAAATTGTGATTGTGTTGATTGTACTAAGAGTTATGTTTTGGATTTGTGTGATAGTATGTTAGATTGTAAAACATTCTCGAAACTCGTAATGTCGTGGTGATTGTATGGGTATTGCTAAGTGTTAAGGTTTGGAGTGGTGTTTGAATATGATTGAGTTGGTTTATGTATTTTTGAAAGAATATACAGGGAAATCGATTTACCCAATCGATTTGATGAGTTACAGGGGCTCTGTTTTGCACGAAATCGATTTACCCAATCAATTTTGTAAGTTATATTTCAAAATCATTTAAGAAATCGATTTGGTAAATCGATTGGATTCAATTGGATTCAAGTCAGGGGCTTTGTCTTCCAAAAATCGATTTGCCCAATCGATTGGATTCATTACAGGGGCTCTGTCTTCCAGGAAATCGATTTATCCAATCGATTGAGTCAATCGATTTACCCAATCGATTGATTTAAGCCCAGAGTTCAATTTTCACTAAAAACTTTCAGGAAATCGATTTACCCAATCGATTGAGTCAATCGATTTACCCAATCGATTGATTTAAGCCCAGAGTTCAATTTTCACTAAAAACTTTCAGGAAATTGATTTCGCCAATCGATTGGCTCAGTGGAAAATCTTATTTTGAGTTAGATAATTGATTTCTCAATTGATTTATCAATATTTTGGTCAGTTGTATATTACTTGATATTTTGAGAACTTTATTTTACTTCATTTACATTTGGCAAGCATTATATGAACTTTTAGCACATGGAAAATCCTTCTAAGATGCATGATAAGTTGAGAAGGTTATTTGTGCATTTAAAAGCTTAAATGTTATGTGTTAACTGTTAATTTTCGGTTGGTGACCCTTTACAACTATTGTGGAAATCTGGGCTTTGCCCTCAGATGAGAGTCAGGATGATCCTACCGGTTCGTACCCTCCGGATGGGAATGTGGATGGGAGTGCTTGATTGGAGCTATGTTAGGAGAATCTCACGGGGCACGTGGAGATTACTCAAGACATATAGTTTTTGTTATGTATAGAATGATCAGACTAGGCTGTCACCCAGGACACATATGTCTTTCTTTTGGGCTACTTTTATGTTAAGTTGGAAGGATGTACATGTACTATTGTTGACATTAGGACATGCTTTGGATTTATATTTTGAAAAACTTTTCCGCTGTTTGTAAATTATAATGACTAAATTAATTATCCAAAGGCTTTTCCTTATGTACTTACTTTGTTTTATTTAAGTTTTTTTTTTTGGAAAAAAAAAATACACCCTCGCTTAGAAAAACGGGATGTTACAAATAGAGAGATAGAAAGAGTACACATAAATTTTATCCTGGTTCACCCAAACACGGGTTACGTCCAGTCCTCACAAGAGTGAGATTTTCCACTATGTGCTCAAAGACTAGATTGTTCTTGATGTACACTTTCTCTTCAGATCAATCTTACTCTTTACACACTTCTTACCCTTCTATCTAGAAAGGATTTTTACCTTACTATTTGTAAAGACTTTAACAAACTGTCTTTCAAACTTTAAAGGATTTTAAAACTTACTCAAGATTTTTTAAAACATCCTTGAGTTTACAAAGTGATGATATTGAGGCTATTTAGAATTTGATATTTACTCAACACTTGTTTGAGAAATATATTCTGTTGATGAACCAGTATTTGAATGATTACTGCACCAGAAATAAAAAAAAACAAACAGCAAGCTATATGAAAAAGAATTGAGACACTTGAGTATGATCGAAGGAATTGATCTTTTGCTTAGTGCAGATTGTTGTTTTTTGTTCTTCAACTTGCAGCTGCATTTATAGACTCCAAGAAGGCTTAGGACAACTAATATGGTCGTTGGAAAAGGACCAGCTGTCATGAAAGAGTTGTTGGAAAATTTGTCATAACTTAAGATTGATCTGCTTCATCAAAAGATTGATCCAGGATTGATCTTTTGGTCTGTGATAAAACAACTTGTTCCCTATGATCCGTGTCGGTATGTCAGCCTTGAGTACATGCTTTTCTGTCATGTGTACAGGCTTTAGAATAGTTCAAATCAGTAGTGTACTTCACTACTTGTATCCTTGTACTTGCACTTGCTTTATGTGAATAATGATCTTTGTCCTTTATTAAAGCATAACTTGATTCTTCAAATTCTGAAATGAGTGTGATTTTTATTGTTCTTTTGCTGACATTTTATGAGGGAAGAAGTTGAATTGTGGCTTTCCAGGATTGATCCAATTTTGTGGAAACTGTGAAGATTGTTCTCTATATTTTTAGCAAAATGTACAGATTGATCTTTGTCTTCAAAAGATCAATCTTTTTGTCAATCTTCATTCTTTAAGAATTAATCTTTTGATACCTATCTTATCACACTCAAATGCACATGTTAAAAATCAAAACATTTAGAATCATAATTAATAATCTTGATTAATCTTTTGTTTTATTTATCATCAAAATATTTAATTGAGATTTTGTCTTAACAATCTCCCCCTTTTTGATGATAATAAAACATGTTAACTTAGATTTTTAATTTGATTCTAACAATAATTCAGACGTTGTTTTTTGATAAAAACTCCCCCTCAATATGTGCTCAGTATTTGAACTAAATAATGATTTCCATTCATATCAAAACAAAAAGGATCTTTCGATCATTATACACTGGTTCAAAAACAAAAAAAAAATAATCAGATCATTACATATTCAAAATCTAAGATAGTTTCTCCCTCTTTGTTACATAAAAAAGTAATAAGAGAACATAAAACTAAGTGGACAGAGAGGGGGAAGATCCTTCAGAAGATGGAGATAGAGAAGGCTGAGGGATTGCTGGAAAGTTTGGAGGAGGATTTTGCATGGGTGGTTCGAGACCTTGTTTTGGAGCAAGCTGGTTGGTCATCCAATCACGCAGAATGGCTTGTTCTTTGTCTTGGTGAGCCTGGCGTGCCATGATGGTTTGGAGAGCATCAAAAATCTATGGAAGATTCTTATAGGCCTGTGTTGACTCTTTTTCTAACTTGGTCCTCTTTGAAGGACAAGGAGAGGTATCGATTGGAGCACTTTGAGTAGGAGCAGCAGAGGTGCAGAAAGTAGACAAGGTAGCAAAAGTGGTATTAATCGGAGGAATGGAGGTAGAAGCCGAACGAAGAGGATGAGGTATAGATGGACTAATAGTATCAAGATCAGGAAAGGCTAGGTACTGACTAATGCCAAAAATTAAGGAAGAGGCAGTTTTTTGAGGTGAAAGAAAAACAGGAAACATTTTAGAGGTAGGATAGGAGTGTTCATTTTGAGAAGGTAGTGTAGATGTTGGAATAGTTGTAGGAACAGGATGTGGATTGGGAGAAACAACAGGAAAAGAACGTTCTGTAGTGTGAGGATGAGGAAGAGAAGGTTCTGAAGCAGCAGAAGTAGTGTGGGCAACAAAAGTGAGGTCAGGCCTTTTTCGTTTGCTAGAAGAAGGTGAGCAAACAGTTTGTGGGGAGTGTGGAATGGTGGGAAGCTGTTTCATATGAGATATATTTTTGGTAGAGAACTTTGAGATTTTAACAATTGATGATTCAGTGGATAATGGAATCTCAAAATGTCTAAAAAATTTTGAGAACAACATACCATAAGGAACAGTATTGCGTTTGTTGTCCTTTTTTATGGAAGCAATCATGTGGTGGATAAGCAAGTGAGACAAGTTTAGCTTCTTACAATGAAGAAGGTGATAAATGACGAGAGCGTCATTATCAGATACAAATTCATGGCTGCCACAATGAGGAAAAATGTTGTATTGACTAATAGTGTTAAAAAATTTTGGAAGTGGTTTTGAATCAGCAGACGAATATTTAGTAGAACCTTCAATAAAGAGCTCTTGAAACACTTCTTCTTTGGAAATGTTTAAGGCTTGGTACCAGTCTTTCCCATAAATGGTTAAGCCTTCATAAGGGAGTTTCAAAATATCAGCTAAAATGATAGGATCAAGACGAAGCTCAATACCTTTTAAGTTTGAGACAATAAGAGACTTATCTTCAAAGGTTTCAGCCTTGCAGTAAAATGCCCGAATTACTTGAGGATAATGACAATCAGCAATTTGCAAAAAGTCTGTCCATCCAAGAGCATCAGTATGATGCTGGATAGGGAGCCCTTTAGTTGAGAGTTTGTCAAAATCAAACACTCGTCCAACACCAATAGGTCGTGTAGACCATTTTTCAAAGAAGACTTGTTGAAATTTGGCAGAAATCAGAGGTGGAATTAAAATTTTGGAAGAGATGTGTTTGGGAAGTGAGGCAGGTCTGGTATTTGTGGGAGTTTTAGGGTTTTTCTAGGTGGATTTTTTGGATTTAGAAGAGGAACGTTTTAGTGGAGGAGAAGAGCGTTCTAGTTGAGGTGAAGATCATTCTGGTGGAGGGGAAGATGGTTCTGATGGAGGGGAAGATCGTTCTGGTGAAGGGGAAGATTGTTCTGGTGGAGGGGAAGATCGTTCTGGTGGAGGGGAAGATCGTTTTGGTGGAGGGGAAGATCGTTCTGGTGGGGCAGAAGATTGATCTTGAGATGATTTTTTCTGAAGTTTTTTGTTGGAAATCTTGAGTTTTTTGGAGTTTAAAAACTGAGAAAGGGTGGAGGGAGAGTTTGATTTAGGGTTTGGGGACTTGGATTTTTGTGGTGAATGTTTCGAAGATGGAGATTTGGAGAGTGATTTTGGTGATGAAGAAATAGGAACTTGAGTTGGTGGAATGTGTGGGGATAAAGGTGGAGTTGTTTGAGGGATAGAAGGGGTGTGAGAAGTGGATTTTGATGGAGGTGAGGGTTCATCATCAGAGATCGTGTAGACGGTGTTGTCTACTGTTTTGTTTTTTGTAGTGCCAATCCCGGCGAGGATGCGCATTGATCGTCGTTTAGAAGCTTTGGTACTGGGGCTAGGGTTTGTCATGGGACGAAGATGGGGTGGGCATTGAGAAACAGTAGGGGCGGGAAATTGATAAAGAGGAGGGAACTGAGTTGAAATAGGTTGAGGATAAGGTTCTGGAGAAGATGAAATGTGGTCTGAAAACGTTTTTTCAGGGGAAGAAGGAGGAGGTGTTGGTTTAGGTGGAGGAGATGGAGAACGGACTGGGGAAGGTGAACGAACTGGAGGTGTTGGTTTTGGTACGCGCCATTTTTGAGGATTACGAGCTTAAAAAAAATCAATGGGAAGAATGAAGGAAGAAGATTATCGTTCTTGCCTTGTGTCAGTCGATTAAGAAGAGGGGGTAGTGCCACGCGTGGGTCTGATTTGATGGAGCAGTTGGGCATTGGGAAGGAGGAAAAAGAAAGGCATGTAGGAAGGTCATCATGATTTAGCCGTTACTTTTTAAAAGTAGCAATACTTTTCAGTAAAAAGTGGAATTTTAACAGTTAGTGATGATGAAAAAAGGATCAATCTTTGTGTATTTTTTAAATAAAGGAAAAAGGCTCAGAATGAAGACAGAAGATCGTTCTTAGAGTTCTTTCAGATTGATCTAAATAAAAAATTATTTGTCTTGACCAGGGTTTTGCACGATTTTTAGCCTTTCTTTAATAAAATTAAAGGTTTCTTCAACAAGAGGCTTTTTAAAAATGTCAGCTAATTGATTTTTTGTATCAATAAAAATTAATTCAATTTCTTTTTTACTCACATGATCCCTAATAAAGTGATGTTTTATCTCAATATGTTTTATCTCAATATGTTTTGATCTTGAGTGCTGTATAGGGTTTTTAGATAAGTTAATTGCACTAGTATTATCACAATATATTGGAATTTGAGAGTACTTCACTGAATAGTCTTCAAGTTGATTTTTTATCCATAAGACTTGGGAGCAGCAATTTGCAGCTGAGACATATTCAGCTTCAGTAGTTGATAATGCGATTGTATTTTGTTTTCTGCATGACCAACTTATTAATGATTTCCCTAGAAATTGACATCCACCACTTGTACTTTTTCTTTCAATTTTATCACCAGCATAGTCAGCATCGCAGTAAGCTACAAAATCAAAATGAGAACCTTTGCTATACCAAAGGCCAAGATCAGTAGTACCTACTAGATAACGAAAAAAAATTTTGACTGCTGTTAAATGAGATTCTTTTGGTGAGGATTGGAATCTAGCACAAAGGCCTACTGCGAAAACAATGTCAGGTCTACTTGCAGTTAAATATAGTAATAATCCTATCATGTCTCTATATTCTTTTTCGGAAATTGATTTTCCATTTTCATCTTTATCTAATGAGGATGAAGGATGCATAGGAGTAGACATGGTTTTAGCTTCATTCATATTGTATTTCTTTAAAAGATCTTTGGTATATTTTTCTTGACAAATAAAAATCCCATCTTTGTATTGTTTGATTTGTAGCCCAAGAAAATATCTTAATTCACCCATCATGCTCATTTCAAATTCACGTTGCATGAGTCTTGAAAAATCTTCACACATTTTTTCATTTGTTGAACCAAAAATAATGTCATCAACAGACACTTGAACAATAAGTAAATCATTTTTATTTATTTTCTTAAAAAGTGTTGTGTCAATATTTCCACGAGAAAAATTATTTTTGATTAAGAATAAGCTCAATCTTTCATACCAAGCTCTAGGAGCTTGTTTTAATCCATATAAAGCTTTTGTGAGTTTAAAAACGTGATCTAGTTTTTTCTGATTTTCAAAACCGGGTGGTTGAAGAACATAAACTTGTTCATTTAAAAAATCATTCAAAAATGCACTTTTAACATCCATTTGAAAAAGTTTAATATTTTTATATGATGCGTATGCAAGAAGAATTCTTATAGCTTCTAACCTTGCAACCGGAGCAAAAGTTTCATCATAGTCTATTCCTTCTTGTTGGTTATATCCTTGAGCCACCAACCAATCTTGCCTTATTTCTTACAACTTTTCCTTCTTCGTCTAGTTTATTTCTAAAGACCCATCGTGTTCCAATAATTGTTTGATCTTGGAGATTTGGAACAAGAGTCCATACTTCATATTTCTCGAATTGGAGGAGCTCTTCTTTCATTGCATCGATCCATGATTGATCGATTATGGCTTCTTTAATGGACTTTGGTTCTACTTGAGAGATCATTGCCATGTTGTTGTTTGCATCATCTCTAAAAGACATTCTTGTTCTAATGCCATCAGCAGTGTCTCCAATAATTTGATTTGGAGGATGGTCACCAATTAACTTCCAGCTTTTAGGAGGATTTGCAAAGGAAGATTGATCATCAGTCTTATCCTCCAGAAGATCGTTCTGATGTGTCTGCTCAGATTGATCTTCTTCCTCTCCATCTTTCATTTTACATCAAGATCATCAAACTCATCAAACATAATATGTATACTGATTTCCATAACTTTGGTTCTTAAATTAAACACACGATATCCTTTAGATTCTGTTGAGTATCCTAGGAATATAGCTTTGTCGGATTTCGCATCGAATTTTCCTAAGTTATCTTTGTTGTTTAAGATATAACAATGACATCCAAAAATGTGAAAATATGAAATGTTTGGTTTTCTATTTTTCCAGATTTCGTAGGGTGTTTTATTTATTATTTTTCTGATTGAAACACGATTTAATATGTAGCATGAAGTGTTTTAGCTTCAGCCCAAAAATATTTTTCTACATTTGATTCTTCCAAGATTGTTCTTGCCATCTCTTGTAATGTTCTATTCTTTCTCTCAACAACTCCATCTTGTTGTGGAGTTCTTGCACAATACAAATTATGAGTGATGCCAAGTTCATCAAAAAATGTTTTGAAGGATGCATTGATGAATTCACCACCATGATCACGTCTTACATTGATAATTTTGGATTCCTTTTCATTTTGGACCTTTTTACAAAAAATTTTGAAAGCATCAAAAGCATCATGTTTTTGTTTTAAAAACAACACCCATGTATATCTAGAAAAATCATCAACAATGACAAAACCATATTTCATACCTCCTAAACTCATGGTTTTGATAGGACCAAAAAGATCAATGTGAAGTAATTCAAGAGATTTTTTGGTTAATATAAAACCTTTTGGGTGAAAACTAGTTTTTACTTGTTTTCCTTTTGCACATGCTTCACAAATTTTATCTTTTTCAGAATTTATTTTAGGAAGTCTTCTAACTAGATCTAAATTAGAAAGTTTTGAAATTGTTTTCATACTCAAATGTCCAGTTCTCTTATGCCATATCCATTTGTATTTATTTATGGACATGAGGCAAGATTCAACTGATAATTCTTCAATGTATAGTATATAGAGATTTTTCTTTCTGGATGCAGAAAATATGATTTCTCCATAATTTGCCATTCTCACTTCACATATGTTTGGTTTAAAAACAACTTCAAAACCATTATCACAGAGTTGACTAATGTTGAGAAGATTGTGTTTTAATCCTTCAACATATTGAACATCATTGATTTTGGCAGAATTTATTTTACCTATGGTTCCTTTTCCTTTTATATTAGCTTTATCGTTGTTTCTGAATGTTACAGATCCTCCATCCTTTTTGATAAATGACATGAAGCAGTTTTTGTCACCCGTCATATGCCTTGAACAGCCACTGTCCAAAAACCATGGCCTTTTCTTGACATCTAGAGATCCATCCTGCATAATGTGTTAGATCATTCTTAAGTACCCACTTGTGTTTGGGTCCTGAGGAGTTAGCTTTGAAATCTGGTTTTATATTTGTAAATGATTTCTCAGAATGATCAATCTTAGATTTAGAAGATATTTCTTTTGAACTTGTTTAAAAAACTGAACGTTGGTTGTTTCTGATATGCCTTTAGATTGATCTAAAGATCGTTCTTTTAGTTTAGAAAAACTTTCTTTAACTGTCAAATGATTTTCTGGTTTGAGGTTTCTTCTGTTCCTGTTTTTTATATCCCTTTTTCTAAAATAACATGCAAATTCTAAATGTCCAATTTTGTTACAATATGAACATTTGATTTTGCATTTTTCTTCTCTTAATTCAGGAACAAAGAAAGTTTCATACATTCTGGTTTTTTGCGTTTTGTCAAAGCCAAGCCCAGCTTTATCAAAAATACCTACTTGAGATCCCATGATTTTCTGAAATGTTTCAGTTGCCTTAATAAAGTTTTTCAAATCATTTTTAAGAGATTCAACTTTAGCCTTGAGAAGATCGTTCTTTGTTAGTAAAGATTGATCTTTGCTTCTGATAAGATCGTTCTTTGTCTGTAAAGATCAATCTTGACTTTCTGATTTTTTTGTTTCCAGATTTATAAAGTTGGAATCCTTCAGATTTTGAATGATTTCTTTAAGTTTATCATTCATGATCTGAATCTTTTCTTTCTCTTATTTTTCTTTGTGAAATTTTTCTTTAAAAGAACTACATTTTTGAATGAGAAAGTTTGAATCATTTAACAAATTATCAAATTCGATTTCCATTTGTTTGCATATAATACATGGTTCAGAATTTACCTCTGGTTCTTCAATATTTGCCATTAGACACATATTGGCTTCTTCAGGTTCATCTGTTTCTGATTCATCAGATTCATCCCAGGTTGCCATCATGGACTTCTTTTTAAAAGGAAATTTCTTTGGTCCTTTTTTGTTTGATGGACATTCGGTTTTGTAATGTCCTTGCTTGTTACACCCAAAACAAGTGATTTTGCTTTTATCAATCTCAGCCTTGAAGTCCTTTCTGTCTGGAGAGCCTTTTTTTATCTGATCTCTTCTCCTTATCATTCTTTGTATTTTTCTTGTGAGAAGAGCAATTTCTTCATCAGCATCTTCTTGGCTATCTTCTGAATCACTTTTCTCATTTGTTTGTTGAATGTTTGGTGAGCTTTAAGATGCTTTTAAGGCTATTACTTTGTTTTTCTTCACAGACTTGTCTTCTAGTAATAATACTTCATGTGCCCTTAGAGTTCCTATAAGTTCTTCTAAGCCTAGCACTTCAAGATTTTTTGCTTGACTTAGAGCTGTCACCATTGGTCTCCATATGGTTGGAAGACATCTCATAATTTTTCTTACTCTGTCTTATACTGAATAAGCTTTTCCAAGGGAACGCATTTCGTTCACTATAGTTGTGAACCTCGAATACATTTCATCTATTGTTTCTCCTTCATTCATTTCAAACTATTCGAACTTTCGTATACCAATATCAATTCTTGTTTCCTTAACATGACTTGTTCCCTCATGGTGAGTTCGCAATGTGTCCCATACCTTCTTAGCCGTATCACATTCATCTACTCTTTCACTTTCTTCCCTACTTAAAGCACATGATAAAAATAGTTGAGCTTTTGAGTTTGAGAGTACCTTGGATTTTTCATCTGCTGTCCAATCTGATTCTTTCTTTTCAGCTGATGTTGGATCGTTTTGATCTACTCTTGGTGTAAAATCTCCATCTGTGATGACTCTCCACATACCTGTATCTTGTGATTTTTGAAACAGTTGCATTTTGCCTTTCCAGAAGTAATAATATGAGCCATCAAAGTATGGTGGTCTGTTTGAAGACCCTCCTTCAGCTATATATTTAGCTTTTGACATTTTTCTTCTTGAATCTTTTACTCTAACACTTTGTAGGTGTTTAAATTTTAGAGACTAGCTCTGATGCCAATTGAAGTAGAAATGTCAATTATAAGGAAGGGGGTTTGAATTATAATTGTCTCTTTTAAAAATTATGTTTTAAAAATTTAGATCTCAGGTTAAGATTGTTCTTTGCAGTGATGAAGATCAATTTTTACTTTGCAGAAGATCAATCTTTAGTTTGAAAAAAGTAATATCAGTTTTACCAAAATATGATTGTTCAAAGATAAGCAAATAGAGAGATAGAAAAAGTACACAAAAATTTTATCCTGGTTCACCCAAACACGGGTTACATCCAGTCCTCACAAGAGTGAGATTTTAGACTATGTGCTCAAAGGCTAGATTGTTCTTGATGTACACTTTCTCTTCAGATCAATCTTACTCTTTACACACTTCTTACCCTTCCATCTAGAAAGGATTTCTACCTTACTATTTTACAAAGTGATAATATTGAGGCTATTTAGAATTTGATATTTACTCAACACTTGTTTGAGAAATATATTCTGTTGATGAACCAGTATTTGAATGATTACTGCACCAGAAATAAAAAAAAACAAACAGCAAGCTATATGAAAAAGAATTGAGACACTTGAGTATGATCGAAGGAATTGATCTTTTGCTTAGTGCAGATTGTTGTTTTTTGTTCTTCAACTTGCAGCTGCATTTATAGACTCTAAGAAGGCTTAGGACAGCTAATATGGCCGTTGGAAAAGGACTAGCAGTCATGAAAGAGCTGTTGGAAAATCTATCATAACTTAAGATTGATCTGCTGCATCAAAAGATTGATCTGCTGCATCAAAAGATTGATCCAGGATTGATCTTTTGGTCTGTGATAAAACAGCTTGTTCCCTATGATCCGTGTCAGTATGTCAGCCTTGAGTACATGTTTTTCTGTCATGTGTACAGGCATAGAATAGTTCAAATCAGTAGTGTACTTCACTACTTGTAGCCTTGTACTTGCACTTGCTTTATGTGAAGAATGATCTTTATATTATGCCTTTATTGAAGCATAACTTGATTCTTCAAATTCTGAAATGAGTGTGATTTTTATTGTTCTTTTGCTGACATTTTATGAGGGCAGAAGTTGAATTGTGGCTTTCCAGGATTGATCCAATTTTGTAGAGACTGTGAAGATTGTTCTCTGTATTTTTAGCAAAATGTATAGATTGATCTTTGTCTTCAAAAGATCAATCTTTTTGTCAATCTTCATTCTTTAAGAATTAATCTTTTGATACCTATCTTATCACACTCAAATGCACATGTTAAAAATCAAAACATTTAGAATCATAATTAATAATCTTGATTAATCTTTTGTTTTATTTATCATCAAAATATTTAATTGAGATTTTGTCTTAACATTGTGGTGGTGATTTTTTTTTTATGTGTTACGCATCAGTCAAAGTTGTAGATGTTGATACAATTTTTTTTATAGAGAATTTTGAAACAATCTTAATGATTCTAAATGATTAATCCTTTTTAAATTATTTTTTATTTTAAAATTCTAACAACCTTGTTCCATAAGTACAATTTAAATGGTACATATTTTTAGGAACATTTGATATGTTTGGGTTTTAGTTTGAATATAAAATACATTATTTTATCTCAATAAGTGAATGTGAGTCGTCACTAAATCTTGTAGAAAAATAAAATATAATCTAATGGTCTCTTTTAGATAAAATTTAATTGTTGATCATCAAAAATAGAATAGTTAAATCATAAGTTAGGTTAAATTTCATTGTTGGATCATGAAAATTATATCTTTTAAGTTATAGTTAGTTTAATTAATTCTAATTAAATCATTGGATAATTAAAATTAGATATTCAACATCATAACTAATAGACGAACTATTTAAAGCTTTATATAATAAATTAATTAATATCAATTTTTTAATCATCAATGCATTTACATTTTCATTTCTCATTGTTAATGCCTTTTTAGTTCCTACTAATATTTTAAGATAAATCGACGGTTGATCAGTCAAAGTACTAAGTTAGCAAGTAATTAATTGAATCTGTGCAACACTACTTAAACTTTATGATTGTTGACTCGATTAATATTTAAATTTTATTCAAAAGTTCATAACAAATAAATATCATACCTAAAAAATATATAAAATAATAAATTTATCTATAAGTCATGAAAAACTAAAGTATATTGAATTATAGGCTAAATTACATTCGTGGTCCCTTAACTTAATTTCAAGTAACATTTTAGTCCTTTAACTTTTTTTTTTCCTCATTTCAGTATTTTATCGTTTAAAATAATTTCAATTTTACCCTTTAAGTGGGTTTTCGTTAAGGCAACGTTAACAAATTCCCTCATCCGTTTTCTTTTCACTTTTTTCTCTTTGACATTTATAAATATCTTGTTTGGTATTCTCCTCTCCCACTAATTCTCCTCTTCTCGTTTTCTTTTTCCATCCATGAAAAATCATATTCACGGTTCCCAAAACTCAAAATCCATGACCGTTTGGAAACCTGTGATGCGCATAGTGACAAACTGGAGTTTGAATAGAGGAAAAAAGTTTTGGGGTTGTAGGAATTTTATGGTAAGCAACAATACCTTTATGGTTTTTGATATTTTATTTGAGGTTGTTAGATTGGATTTTGGGATTTTGTTTTTCATATTGGTTTTCTCATATTAGGGTTTTAGATTTATCGTTTTCTAGTTCAGACAAATAAAGGATACTTCTCAGTTTCTTGTGATGGATGGATGGAAGGAATATGATTTTGAATTTTGGGAACCATGAATATGAGTTTTAATGGATGGAAGAAGAAAACAATAAGAGGAAAATGAGTGGGAGAGAAGAAGACCAAACAAGGTAATTGAAAATGTGAAAGAGAAGAAAACTAAGAAGAAAACGGATGAGAGAATTTGTTAACGTTGCCTTAACGGAAATCCACTTAAAGGGTAAAATTGAAATTATTTCAAAAGATAAAATATTGAAATGAAAAAAAAAAAGTTAAAGGACTAAAACGTTACCTGAAATTAAGTTAAGGGACCACAAATGTAATTTAGCCTAAATTATATATATAAAGTTACTTAAAAAAAATCAATGAAAATAAAGCAAAATAATAAAACATTAATTTATATATCAATATTTAAATTAAAAATAATTTTTCCCATAGTAATATGAATCATGCCTACCCTCATTCCGATGTTGGTAAAATTTATTATCCTGATCAATTTTCAGGGAATTGATACCACCAATAAAAAAAATAGATGGTTCAAATATATAAACATAAGGCTGACTGGAAGATTGTGGTGGAGCTGGTAATGACTGGGCTAAAAAATATTGACGTATAGATGGTTGATTCAAATTAGATTGATCGTCAGAAACATCCAAAAAATAAGACACAATTCTTAATTGAAATTTAAATCAAAGTTCAACTTGTCCGTTGCATGGATATGACACTAACAATTATGATTTTTCAAAATGAAGAACCCAACTATTGGATTTAATAAAGAATTATTAAAAATAATCAAGTAAAGGCTAATCAAATTGAACACAAAATGATCCATATAATAATTTTATAATAATTTAGTCAATTTGTTTTTACAGTTACAATTTCTCTTAAATAGTATTTTGATTCTCAAATCCACTGGTAAAAGGTACACTGTTGAAGGTATTAATTTAGACACAGTGAAATTAGTAGCCTAACTAGAATCATTTAACACGTGAAAGCCTCGCCATTTCACTCGATTTTGTAGATTAGCTCCATGACCATAATTATTATACCCTGTATGATACAATGTATCTAAATATTTAGATGAAGCCAATTCTAGCCAACCTTTAGGACTCAATACCTCGCTCATATAAGTTTGCATGAAAACCGTGGTTGAATACGGCTGTCATGGTCTGCCAAGGAATGTTAAGGTATAATTAATATATGACAGATGGTCAATATTAACAAATATATTACAAAATTGAAAAAAGAATGCAGTTGGTAATCCTTTGTATAGTCCTCATTGAGTTGTGATTGTGTTTTATGTTGTCCATGCAATCCTTTTTTTACAAGTATTTGGTAGCTTTGAAACACTACTTTAGCGTACCCAAATATGAAGTCTATAGTTTCACTAATTTTGCATTCTCTATAAAATTGACGATTCTTGTTGGGGCGCACGCGCACGCACACACCCACACCCACACCCACCCACACACACCCACGCGCACGCACAAACACACTCTCTACAGTGTACACTGAAGTCAATTTTTATGTATTTGAATAGTAGTATCTTTTTTAAAATTATTGAAAACTTTAGACTGACAAATAAATTATCTCATATAAATAAAGTAAAAGTAGTAAAGATATGAAGGTGGTGACATTTGATTCTGATTATAATTATACCGATAAGAATAGGAATGTCGGTTTTGCATTTGTTGAGAATTAGGGAACTTCTATAAATTAGACGCAATCATCAAATTGACTTCAATTTGCATTTTTTGTAAGATTCTATTCCTTTCAAGCATAAAAAAATTCAATAATCAATTAATAATTATATATTATTTTCTCGTTATATATATTTTTGACAAACTTTCAACATCATTTTGTTTCGGTATCTAAATACATGAAATGATCGAATACATATATCACAATCAAATATACACAAAGAGAATAAAGGAAAATGCATGTAAACAAAATTTTATAAACAAAATATAGCATAACAAAAATTTAATAAATAATCATTATTTTAATTTTTTTCCTCCAAGTAGTGAATTAAATAATTACATAGTGAGAAGAAGGTGATTCGAATTAGTGAATTAATAATTACATAGTGAGAAAAAGGTGATTCGAATGTCTAATCGATTTTCTTATAATTTCTAACTTGTATAACTTTATTTCTTTTTACTCAAACAATTATTTATTAAACTTTTTACTCAACTAAGTATTTACTACTTTGTTGTGTAATCAAATTAATAAAAATTTCTATGAAGATAACTTTGCTTATCATTATTATTACTTGAATTAGTTGGTACACTAGCCAAAGAGTTGTCATCCTCTTCACTTCTTTCCTTCATTTAGAGAAAGATTCATCAATATCAAGCACAATTAAATGATGAATATTAAAGTCTTTTCTCTTCTCATATTTTTCTATCACAACCATTGCAGGTTCTTCAACTCATGGACTTTCTAAAACACTTCTCCATCAAAACACTATTCAAAGGTTCTAAAATAAACCAACATAACTTGCTTCCATTCCATGAATTAAGCATTCACACTATAGAGCAAGATGTAAAGATCAATTTTCTATTCTTTTCTCTCTTGCATTTTAAACCAAAACTTGGATTTATGTGCACTTGGTTTTTTTCAACTATCTTTTCCTCAAAATTTGAACTTGTGGTACTAGATTGTGGCATGCATGAAAATTATTTGGCAAGAAAATATTCTCCACCTATTCTCAAGTATTTATGTTGGATTGCAAGGTTAATTTGGTCTATTAGACCAATTAATTGTTAGGGTTAATTAGTTAATAGATAGCTAAGATCTAAGAAAATTCTAAAGAGGTGTAGAAGTAAATGACAAATATAGAGGCATAGCATTAAATGGAAGTAGTTGAGAGAAGTGTGTAGAAATCGCTCTTAAAGTATGTAGAACTCTCTCTTGAACCCAAATAAAAGGGGAAACATCGTCATTTATACACCAAGTCAAACAAATAAAGCAAACCAAACAATAAACATTAATCTTATCCCAAAAACTCTTCCTTCTCAACTCCTCCCAAAAGTCAACTTTGTTAAATTGGGGTTTAGAAAATAGGTATGTATCCTTGAAGAGAGCTTGTCAAATTTAGAATGAATTCAAACTCTATAATTAAGAGAAGAAGTATGTGGGACATGCGTATGCTTCAATTCAACTAAGAAGGAATTGAAGAATTTCAGAGGGCATTTTCCAAGAACAATTATCAATAAAATAACACATTTTAGAGTTCATATGACAATATAAATGAATAGGAATATTCAAAATATCAACCATCGGTTGAGAAAGCCAATGATCTACTCAAAAATTAATATGAGTACCATCTATTATCTGTCACTTAGAGTTTTCATGAAGTATAAATAAGCAATCTTTAAGACCATTCAATCTTTAACAAGTAAGAAAACACGGGTTCAATGAAGATCCAAGTTAATAAGCTCCCACCATAGCTTTAAATTAGCAGCTCAATTAATAGCCTTTATAGAACACAACCTCAACCCATCCTCATCAATGTGCTTACACACATGATTCCAAAAAATCGTAAATAATTTCTTAATATAGACATTCCCAAATCAGATAAAATTATGAACCCACTTATCCACTTGATGTAATAAGGATTTGGACCAAGAGTAAACTAAAAATCTATGCAACAACATACCTTATACAACATTAGTATTCTACTTAGGAATAATCTAGCTTGATTGAAAAAATTGAACCACAACCTTGTACACATCGTTATTAATAATATCCCAAAAGAGTTAATAGAAAGAGGCGCCCAATTGAAGTAGTGTCAAAATTCATACTATAAACCACTGTTTTTTTTTTTTTTATCAACTCCATAGAAGATATTTAAATTAACATATTGTTGTAGTCATCTATCACCAAAGACAAGATGACTACCCCCATTAAGACATAATTAGTAATATCATTTGAAGCACCAAATAAGTGTTGAAAATAGTCCATAACATAAGACTCAACATTCATCTCAAAGTAAAACTGATTAAATATAATGACAGATGAAATAGTTTCATAAAAAAAACTAATTTTTCTTTAAAAATATTTCAATATTCACGGTCTAATAGTTTAATAGGATGTAGGTTATGATTGAATGATGTAAGTTTTGAATGATTATGAGTTAGAATTGGTGATTTAATAATATGTGAATTATAAAATGTTAAGAATGGTGATAAATGAAAAAATGAAGTTAAAAAATATTATAAATATAAATGAATATTTTGGGTATTTTGTTTTTTAAAATAAAAAGAGGAGTGTGGATAATAGCGTGAGGGTGCGGGTCCCAATTTTGTTATGTTTCTGGGTTTAATCTAAACTCGTTGTAATCCAGTTTTTCATAAACGCTTAACGATGGTCCGAGAAGCTTCTGTGCCAGAACGACGTCGTTGCGAACTCCAATTCATTTTCGGTGGATGTCGGAGAGGGATCGATTCTCGCCGCCTCCGGAAGCAAACAAGAAGATGAACGATTACATTACAGGAAATCATTGACTTTAGGTATACTTCTATGCCTTCATCATACTATATTGTAATTTAAATCAGTTTACTGATTAATAAAAATTGGAGTTTGTAAATGAATCTGTATTCTGTACACAGTTGTGAGACATTCTCGGTGGTTCATGTACATGTAAATTGTAGTAAGGATTAGGTCTAACAAGTGTCATGGAATAGTCCTAATATCATGAAGGTAATATTTTGTTATCTTGTTTCTTAGGCTTTACTTGTGTCCGCTTTTGAAATATATATGGCTTAGCTTGATAGAACTCAGAAATACAATAAAAAAATTGTATATTAAATGGTGAGCTTGAAGCTCTACAATGGTGAAAAGCATAAAACAGAAAGATGAACCAGAGTTTCTAGAAACTCCTACCAGAGCATATTGCTCCTAAACCAGAGAGTAAACTCTCCATACAACTATATTGATATTTTCTGAATGTTTTCTCCATCTCCCCTTGAAATTAGGGAACCAATTAACTAACTCGTGTGAACTGGGCCCAATGATTGGCTCATGTAGACTTTTGGGCCTAGGTGTCCTAATTCCTATCATAGCCTATGCAGTGATTTTTTCTTTTTTTACTTAAATACTGTGTAGATTGTGTTTTGAAGCATATTCAACCTTGAAAAGAAAATTAAAAGATAGGAAATATGCAGTGATTTTCTCTTTTTTTTACTTAAATACTGTGTAGATTGTGTTTTGAAGCATATTCAACCTTGAAAAGAAAATTAAAAGATAGGAAATGTGCAATGGAAACTCGTAGTTACTAACAGATAATTAATCCGGCAAAATATGTGATTCTTGATGTCGTTTTGAAGAAAATTCTATAATCCTTTGTTTCTATATGTACTTTAAATTGGAAGGTAGAGTTGGATTAAAAAACATGCTGCAATAAATGTGTTTTTCTTATTGTAAATTTTTCTAATGTCTTGCTCGACGACAGCTTTATGATCTGTGCTACTTTTTATTAGGTATTGGTATGTTATTGTGTTGTTTATGGCTTTGTGATGCACCAGAGCCTTCTCAATTGTGCACTAGTCCAACACAATGTATGTTTGTGTAATTTTCCATTCTAATTGTGTAACTCTGTTGCAGTATTTGATTTTTGATGTTTTCTTCTTTTCCCAGACATGACATGATACTTAATTGATGACATTAGAACCTAATGTAATGTTGACAATCTAAGAGCTGCTCTCAACAAATTGTGGTGAACTGTCAAGCAATGGAAGATGCGATTGACAAAGTGAGAAATATATCTATGGTTAATGCAGGCAAGTCAAGAGAAACTTCTGTTTTGACTTTTTTTGTCTCATTGTTATGCAAAATTTGCAAAGCTAAATCTTTTGCATTTTGAAGCAATGTCAATTTCAGTCAAGTATAAGTATTAAACAGATATTGTTGTATTCCCCAGGTCTAAACTAATAATATCAGGGCAAGCTGCTTCAAGTCTTCATGGAAGGTTACTTTTTTTTCTTCTGACTGAACTATTTTATCTCATTCAAGTTTCACAACAAATCTAAGGTGTCAAGGTCATGCTGAGAAATATTTTTGATTTAATCCTTCTGCACAAATTAATTAAAAAGTATTTTATGCACGGTTTTTTATTGAATAACATATTTTAAATGATGCTTTTGATATATTTTACTAGCCAAATTCATTAAGAAATTAATGAGATTCCTTCAGGCCACGTAAACCTTTGAAATTCAGATTCCTTCACAAGAAATTCACCCTAATATTAGGTAAATGGATAAGATTGAAAAAAGATATCAAAGTTTGGAAGTCTACACAAGAAATTCGAGAAAGAGAACAAATGCCTCTATTTTCATAGGTGCCAAGAATGCAATTTGAATGACCAATAAAAGCACCACGATGCTTACAAGCATCTTAAAGTCGACAAAGCTCATTCCAAAGATGTCGTTGCTGCAAGTAATTAGTAGAAGCATAAATAGCAACTATTCCAATAACAATATCATTCACAAGATCTAAAGGAGCAACCAATAAAAAGGAGTTAACGATAACAGTCAGCCGCCAATTATTATAGCAAAATTCCAGAGGTTAGGAACTAAACTATTTATATCATTAATAGCAACAACTTTCATGTTTAATGACTTTCAATAATTAGGATAAATTTTATCAACAGTTGTCCAAGGTTGATCTATGAAAAGAAAATCATGAATATGAGAGAGACATAACCTTATATGAGCCAACTTAGTTTGGGTGTTGGCAAGACCCCTTAGATTCCAAAAGAGACTCTTCATGAGGCCTGCGCATTAGCAGCCCTAGAACATGTTTCATTTTCACAACTTTTAGCTTTCTATTTCAAATTTTTCCTCTGGGATTTGGTGAGTTTCCTCTAGGATTTGGTGAGTGTCTACTCAAAAGCATCATCCTTATCTTGTGAAGAATTCAATTTCTCCTCATCAAACATATCCGCTCAATTTTTATTAAAAATACCAAGACCCTTCTGAATTGAGGAGGTCAAATTATCCTCCACCACTTTGACATGCACACATTGAGGATCCATTTGAGTTTCCTTCACAAACTCAACATTATCTATTTGCTACTTACTATTCTGACTTTGTGACCAACTGCCCACGACCAGGCTCATATGATGATGCAAATTCTGAGTTGGGGTTGTATAACCCAATAAAGGATTACTATCAGTACAAGCACTTGCAGGGACATTATTGACGCCACCAAGGGCATTTTGATTAGGTTGTTCTAAATGCAAAGTCGTATTATCGATTTCTTTTCTAGCTGTGTTAGCAGCTTCATCACTGAGAGGTATGTCCTTTGAATTTCCATCCTTTGGCGTTTCATAAACCACCAAATCCTTTCCTTTGTCCACACTCTGCTTCGGGACATGATTTGGTTTCGGTGTAGGGGGCTTCTGCACCTCCCTTTTTTTGACAGTTTCCGACATCATGGCATATATTACGACATATATTGCTAAAAGATAGAAAATTTCCATACTCAATACCAATAAAAAAAGCATAGTGTTTCCTTTCAATAGGAACTTGATTACGAATGGCAGAATCAAAATCAATATAAAAAATAACTCTAGCGTAGTGCCCAAAGTTTTAATCTTCTGGTGATTTTTCTTGTGGTACTATCAAGATATATTGGAATTCCAATATTTCCATCAATGAAGTATAAAATTTTGGGCCTCCAATACTTCTGTGGAAGATTAGTAATATGAATCCAACACTGAAAAGAAGTGTGTCCTAGATACAGGATTAAAATATTTCTTCCATGGAAATAACCGCAATGAACTGGGCTTCAATTGACAAGAAGGAAAAGAACGACCCTTGGTGATGTCCAAAAACTCGTAGTATTATTTTCCAAGGGAAACCACTCCCCAACGTCTGACCAAATTAGATAAATAAGATAACTTGCTCTTCAAATCATTAATCATTAGAGATTTCTCACTCTTGGCAAGGATGATCTGCCATGTAGATGGTTCTTGCAGGCTGTAAGACCTGCGATGTACTCTTCTTCAGGTATACAAATGGAGACCTCATCACCCTTAGTACATGATTTTTAGTAGCGTTGTTGATGAAAGATTTATGATATGTGCGACTTTTTATTAGGTATTGCTATGTTACTGTGTAGCTTATGGCTTTGTGATGCACCAGAGCCTTCTCAATTGTGCACTAGTCCAACACAATATATGTTTGTGTAATTTTCCATTCTAATTGTGTAACTCTGTTGAATTATTTGATTTTTGATGTTTTCTTCTTTTCCCAGACATGACATGATACTTAATTCATGTCATTTGAACCTAATATAATGTTGACAACCTAAGAGTTGCTCTCAACAAATTGTGGTGAACTGTCAAGCAATGGAAGATGCGGTTGACAAAGTGAGAAATAAATATATATATATATATATATATATATATATATATATATATATATATATATATATATATATATATATATATATATATATATATATATATGGTTGGATATCTATGGTTAATGCAGGAAAGACAAGATAAACTTCTGTTTTGACTTTTTTTCTCATTGTTATGCAAAATTCGCAAAGCTAAATCTTTTGCATTTTGAAGCAATGTCAATTTCAGTCAAGTATAAGCATTAAACAGATATTGTTGTATTCCCCAGGTCTAAGCTAATAATATCAGGGCAAGCTGCTTCAAGTCTTCATGGAAGGTTAATTTTTTTTCTTCTCACTAAACTATTTCATCTCATTCAAGTTTCACAACAAATCTAGGGTGTCAAGGTCATGCTGAGAGATATTTTTGATTTAACCCTTCCAAATAAATTGATTAAAAAGTATTTTATGCACGATTTTTTTTTTGATAAAATATTTTAAATGATGCTTTTGACATATTTTACTAGCCAAATTCATTAAGAAATTAATGAGATTTCTTCAGGTCACGTAAACCATTGAAATTCTAACAACTCACTAAAAGTTTTGTTAACCCGTCATTGATCACTTAAAGTGCAACTTGTCTTTGATTGAAATTACTTTTTAGTTTGTCCTTTTATATTGCTCTCTCAACCATGGCTATATTCTACAGTTGTTGCTTTGGGAGAGAATAATGATTAATGGTGGCTGAATGCAAAAGTTAAGTGGTATATCTGAAAAATCTCACTTTTAAATCCAATGCTCGAGTGTGCAAGCTTTGTTTCTGCCTTGAGAAATGCTTACAATAATTTTTCATTGTTTCCACTTCCCTAGTTAAATTAGTTAGTATGCATATTTTATATATAAGAAAAGTGTTGCACTGTTTTCTTTCGTACAGCTAAAGTGAAGCAACATTACAAAGTTATTTATCAAGATTTTTCATTTATGTATTAGGGTAGTTAATTATCATCTGTTTGTAAAGTATTTTTGAATTTGATTTATGTTACATTCCAGCTGTATAGAGTTTTATGGTGGTTGGTTGTGGATTCAATTTTTGGGTACATAAATAGTTGCTATTGATCTCAGTTTAGATATAATTTTATCAAATAGAAATGTCAATTGAGATAACACATAAAGTATCTATTTTATTGCTACAATATTGGTTTTAATGGATTAACCTAGGAAATAGCTAAAAATATTCACTAGAGTAGCAGCAAAATTGCCATAAGATTATTTTTAGTATTTTTGCCAGCTAATTTGCACTAGTAAATACTAGAGTTAAAAACTAATGGTTCAAGTGCATGTGCATGATAGTGGAATGAAAATGTGATGTTGGGGCATAGACAATAAGGCTAAGAATTAAAGTTTAATCAATAAATTGCGCAGGAGGTATACATAGCAATAACATAAAGAGAATAAATAGGTGGGGTCATATGTAGAATTATGTAATATATATTGGATAATAAATAAAGATGTTAATAAATTGCCACTTAAACTTGTGTACAGTTAATTAGAAATTGTAAGCATCGTCTAATTAATGTTCAGTATGGTATTTTTATTTAAATTTGTATTAATAAAATATAACAACTACAATGATCAAAATTAATTTTATAATTTCTATTTCATCATCTATTATTTCTT
>JBBPBR010000001.1:21081980-21114066 GCA_037974775.1 Cicer pinnatifidum | reverse complement strand
AACTTGTTTCTTTGGGTTTATATATAAATACAGAATTACATATACCTATTAAAAGGAGCATATCTACAAAAACCAATAGACTTATGTGAGAATGAGAGGATGCCTCTTGCGGGAAAAAGACATAGTTACTTTGGTCTAAACATTACTAGAGTTGTAAATTAAAATTATAAGCTGTCAATTTGTAATGTAAATACACAAAATTTTGCAAACATAATGATACATGGAGGAAGAATTAGACAAAAAAAATAGCTCAAAGTTTGGAAGAGAAAAAGCTACAATTGTAACTTTTGGGTTTACATTATTATTTTTGAGAAAGTATGTGTTACTATTTGAAGTTAAAAATTAATTCAAGAATGTTTATCTTTGGAAGTCTTGTATTGGTGTATTACTCCAAATTTAAAATCTGCACATAAAAAATATGAATTATTCCAAATTTAGATACTCTCTTTTTATAACAATTATACTCATTATTTTAATATTTTGAGTTATTTAACATATTCACTTTTTATTTTAATAAATTAATGTAAATATATATGTGTATAATTAAATTATGCATAGTAATTATATTTTTCTTGATTTATTAATTACAATTCCAAATATTAAGTGTGAACATGACTTATTTTGTTTTAAGGTGCAACCTAAATATTGAATGTGAACTCAATAGTGTAAAAAATCCAAAAAAGAATCATTCCTTTAATCAACATAAACATGTACATAGTATAAGTATCATGCTTGATTTGAATTATATGTATACTCTTGTGTTTTATTTTTTTTTTAAAATACATACATTTGTTTATAGGTATGTGAGAATCAGAGGATGCCTCTTGCGGGGAAAAGTCATAGTTACTTTGGCCTAAACATTCTTGTGTGAAAAATGCAAAAAGGAATAATTCTTTTAATCAACATAAACATGTGCATAGTGTAAGTATCATGCTTGATTTGAGTTATATATATACTCTTGTGTGAACTTGTTTCTTTGGGTTTATATATAAATACATAATTACATATACCTATTAAAAGGATTTAATTTCCAATGTGAACTTGTTTCTTTGGGTTTATATATAAATACATAATTACATATACCTATTAAAAGGATCTAATTTTCAATGTGAACTTGTTTCTTTGCGTTTATATATAAATACATAATTACATATACCTATTAAAAGGATCTAATTTCCAATATGAACTTGTTTCTTTGGGTTTATATATAAATACATAATTACATATACCTATTAAAAGGAGCATATCTACAAAAATCAATAGACTTACGTGAGATAGAGAGTATGCCTCTTGCGCGGAAAAGACATAGTTACTTTGGCCTAAACATTACTAGAGTTGTAAATTAAAATTATAAGCTGTCAATTTGTAATGTAAATACACAAAATTTTGCAAACATAATGATACAGGAAAGAAGAATTAGACAAAAAAATAGCTCTAGTTTGGAAGAGAAAAAGCTACTATTGTAACTTTTGAGTTTACATTATTATTTTTGAGAAGGTATGTGTTACTATGTGAAGTTAAAAATTAATTCAACAATGTTTATCTTTGGAAGCCTTGTATTGGTGTACTACTCCAAATTTAAAATGTGAACATAAAAAATGTGAATTACTCTCTTTTTATAACAATTATACTCATTATTTTAATATTTTGAGTTATTTAATATATTCACTTTTTATTTTAATAAATTAATGTAAATATATATGTGTATAACTAAATTATGCATAGTAAGTATATTTATCTTGATTTATTAATTACAATCCCAAATATTAAGTGTGAACATGACTTATTATGTTTTAAGGTGTAACCTAAATATTGTATGTGAACTCAATAGTATAAAAAATATAAAAAAGAATCATTGCTTTAATCAACATAAACATGTACATAGTATAAGCATTATGCTTGATTTGAATTATATATATACTCTTAGAGTTTTTCCAATGCGAAGTTATGATAGGATCCCTGGATCTTGTTAAAAGTCTTATCTTTTTTCAAAAAAAGATAAGTGTTTTATTTTTTAAAAATACATACACTTGTTTATAGGTATGCGTTATTTTGTGTGAAGTTAAAAATTAATTTAAGAATATTTATCTTTGAAAGCCTTGTATTGGTTTGCTACTCCAAATTTAAAATGTGAACATAAAAAATATAAATTATGCACAAATTTAAATTTAAAAATCACATAATCTAATTATTATATATAGGAGTAAATGGTGAAAGAATGCATAATAGTTGGGCTCATATTTTACGGCTTTACTTTCAAGAGCGGAGCTTCTCAAGGAAGAAAAAAAAATTTATAAGTAAAATGATTAAAATGGGCATATTAATACTAAAAACTTACGAGAATACCTAAACTTAAACCTAATTCAATTTTCTTTTTTCTTCTTCTCTCTTCCATCCAGCCTCTCTCATTCTCTGTTCTCTTCTCTGATTCTCTCTCTCTTGTACAGCAGCCTTCCTCTTTCCCTCTTCCATAATCAAATTCACGAATCAATCCGAAAAAACGCGCGACCGCCTCTGCTCCTCTGCCAAATCACGAATCGCTCCCCTGAGGCGGCCGCCTTTGTCTGACTGCCTCCGTGGCCGTTCCGCCCGTTCGTCGCTGTCGGGCCTGTTCGCAGCAACTCTCCAGATCGCCTCTGCCTGACTGCTTTGTTCGCTGCAACTCTCAAAAGGTTCGAATTTCAATTTTGGTATTGCTGATTTTTGTTAGTTAGTGCTGATTTTTGTTAGATTTGATTTATGTTAGCTTGAAATTTAAAGCTTACATTGTTAGTGTTGAGTTTGAAGCTTTGATTTGGAGTTTGGAATTTTGATTTGGAGTTTCAATTAAACTTTAGTGCTTATTTATTTTAGAGTTTTTGTGTTGCACATAAGATGTTTTATTTTATGTCAATATAAAGTGTTTGAGTTTTTTTGTAGCACATAAGGTGTTTGATTTTATGTCTTTGAGTTTTTTTTGTCGCACATAAGGTATTTGATTTTATGTCCATATGAAGTGCTTGAGTTTTTTTGTTGCATATAAGGTGTTTGAGTTTTGTTGCATTTTTAAATTGATTGATTTAGATAAGTTTGTGAGAATGAAGAATAATAAAAGAATTGATTTGAACATGCAAGAATTAATTTAAATTGATTGATTTAGATAAATTTTGCATTCTAGTTGAAAAATATTACCAAGATATTAACATGCAAGAGAAGATTAACTGGGAATGTTATATTATGTTATTTAACATATTTTAATTAGTATTATGTAAATAGACCTTCAAAGTTTAATATCTTGTATTTTTTTAAATAATGATGAAACCTCTTGCACAATTCTCACAAATTTTTATGTATGAAGATGTTAGTGGTGCAGGGTTCATAGCACAAGACATCTCTTTCAGGAACACTGTTGGCCCGAAAATATGCAAGCAGTGGCTCTACGTTCAGACTCTGACTTATGTAATAGATGTGGAATCTTCGGTTATCAAGACAGTTTACTAGCTAATAAGAATCGTCAATTTTATAGAGAATGCAAAATTGCCATACGCAATCACAGCCCAGGACTATCCGAAGCATTACCAACTGCATTCTCATTTCAATTTTGTAATATATCTGCTGATATTGACCTTCTGCCATATATTAATTCTACCTTAGCATTCATTCAACCATGGTTTTCATGCAAACTTATATTAGTGAGGTACTAAGTCCTAAAGGGTGGCTAGAATGGGATGCATCTAAATATTTGTATACATTGTATTATGGAGAATTCTGGAATTCTGGTCATGGAGCTAATCTAATGATTCTAGTCAAGCTACTAATTTCAGGCAGTGGCTCTACGTTCAGACTCTGACTTATATAGATGTGGAATCTTCAGTTATCAAGACAGTTGACTAGCCAACAAGAATCGGAACTATAAATTTAATATTTGGGTACGAACTATAAACGCTATAGAAGAGTTTCAAAATTGCCAAATACTTGTAAAAAGAAGAGTGCATTACCAACAGCATTCTCATTTCAATTTTGTAATATATTTGCTGATATTGACCTTCTGCCATATAAGTCTTAAAGGATGGCTAGAATGGGATGCATCTAAATATTTGTAATTGTAACTGTAAAAAAAAATTGACTAAATAATTAGAAAATTATTATAAGGATCATTTTGTGTTCAATTTGATTAGCCTTTACTTAATTATTTTTAATAATTAGTTGGGTTCTTCATTTTAAAAAAGAGAATTCACAAGCATAAAAAAATTGAACAGAGAATTTATGAAACTGAATGTTGTGTTGAAACTTAGTTTTCTTATTTATACCTTTGTTCTTTATAAAACTGCAAAAAGGTTCTTCCTCACATCAACATCCTCGTTACCATGCAGAAAATAAACAGTTTACAGTTTCTGAGTTAATTCTTCTGCTCACAGAATATATATGTTAGAGAAAGTGTGGCCTGGCTTTTGAGGCCGTTAACTCAGAAACATTTCAGTTTTGTAAATTCATGAATACACTTCATTTTGTCATTCTTGAGTCTTGACCTATGATTCTGTATCACATTAGTACTGATCAGCACTGTCTCTGCAGTAAGATCTATCTATTCATCCTATTTCAACCTATTGGCACATTTGATGGTATAGACTTACACAAAGTAAGCTGGAAACAAAAAAGTATTTCTTAAGTCCAAACTCTCCCATTTGAACTGGTTTAGAGAATAAAATTAGAATTAGGTAAGAACATCTTAGATATTAAGATACTTTCTTAAACATATTAGATATTAAGTCCAAACTCGCAGCAACTTAATAGTGTCACTGGTTACTCAAACTTTGACAACAGAAAAATCCAAAAGTCTGAATATTGCTATAGAACAAATTTAACAGGTGAGTAATGCAACGAAGAAATTAATGAAAAGTATAAAGGAACTTGTTTCTTTGGGTTTATATATAAATACATAATTACATATACCTATTAAAAGGATCTAATTTTCAATGTGAACTTGTTTCTTTGCGTTTATATATAAATACATAATTACATATACCTATTAAAAGGATCTAATTTCCAATATGAACTTGTTTCTTTGGGTTTATATATAAATACATAATTACATATACCTATTAAAAGGAGCATATCTACAAAAATCAATAGACTTACGTGAGATAGAGAGTATGCCTCTTGCGCGGAAAAGACATAGTTACTTTGGCCTAAACATTACTAGAGTTGTAAATTAAAATTATAAGCTGTCAATTTGTAATGTAAATACACAAAATTTTGCAAACATAATGATACAGGAAAGAAGAATTAGACAAAAAAATAGCTCTAGTTTGGAAGAGAAAAAGCTACTATTGTAACTTTTGAGTTTACATTATTATTTTTGAGAAGGTATGTGTTACTATGTGAAGTTAAAAATTAATTCAACAATGTTTATCTTTGGAAGCCTTGTATTGGTGTACTACTCCAAATTTAAAATGTGAACATAAAAAATGTGAATTACTCTCTTTTTATAACAATTATACTCATTATTTTAATATTTTGAGTTATTTAATATATTCACTTTTTATTTTAATAAATTAATGTAAATATATATGTGTATAACTAAATTATGCATAGTAAGTATATTTATCTTGATTTATTAATTACAATCCCAAATATTAAGTGTGAACATGACTTATTATGTTTTAAGGTGTAACCTAAATATTGTATGTGAACTCAATAGTGTAAAAAATATAAAAAAGAATCATTCCTTTAATCAACATAAACATGTACATAGTATAAGCATCATGCTTGATTTGAATTATATATATACTCTTAGAGTTTTTCCAATGCGAAGTTATGATAGGATCCCTAGATCTTGTTAAAAGTCTTATCTTTTTTCGAAAAAAGATAAGTGTTTTATTTTTTAAAAATACATACACTTGTTTATAGGTATGCGTTATTTTGTGTGAAGTTAAAAATTAATTTAAGAATATTTATCTTTGAAAGCCTTGTATTGGTTTGCTACTCCAAATTTAAAATGTGAACATAAAAAATATAAATTATGCACAAATTCAAATTTAAAAATCACATAATCTAATTATTATATATAGGAGTAATTGGTGAAAGAATGCATAATACTTGGGTTCATATTTTACGGCTTTACTTTCAAGGGCGGAGCTTTTCAAGGAAGAAAAAAAAATTTATAAGTAAAATGACTAAAATGGGCATATTAATACTAAAAACTTACGAGAATACCTAAACCTAAACCTAATTCAATTTTCTTTTTTCTTCTTCTCTCTTCCATCCAGCCTCTCTCCTTCTCTGTTCTCTTCTCTGATTCTCTCTCTCTTGTACAGCAGCCTTCCTCCTTCCCTCTTCCATAATCAAATTCACGAATCAATCCCAAAAAACGCGCGACCGCCTCTGCTCCTCTGCCAAATCACGAATCGCTCCCCTGAGGCGGCCGCCTTTGTCTGACTGCCTCCGTGGCCGTTTCGCCCGTTCGTTGCTGTCGGGCCTGTTCGCAGCAACTCTCCAGATCGCCTCTGCCTGACTGCTTTGTTCGCTGCAACTCTCAAAAGGTTCGAATTTCAATTTTGTCATTGCTGATTTTTGTTAGTTAGTGCTGATTTTTGTTAGGTTTGATTTATGTTAGCTTGAAATTTAAAGCTTACATTGTTAGTGTTGAGTTTGAAGCTTTGATTTGGAGTTTGGAATTTTGATTTGGAGTTTCAATTAAACTTTAGTGCTTATTTTTTTTAGAGTTTTTGTGTTGCACATAAGATGTTTTATTTTATGTCAATATAAAGTGTTTGAGTTTTTTTGTAGCACATAAGGTGTTTGATTTTATGTCTATATAAAGTGTTTGAGTTTTTTTGTCGCACATAAGGTATTTGATTTTATGTCCATATGAAGTGCTTGAGTTTTTTTGTTGCATATAAGGTGTTTGAGTTTTGTTGCATTTTTAAATTGATTGATTTAGATAAGTTTGTGAGAATGAAGAATAATAAAAGAATTGATTTGAACATGCAAGAATTAATTTAAATTGATTGATTTAGATAAATTTTGCATTCTAGTTGAAAAATATTACCAAGATATTAACATGCAAGAGAAGATTAACTGGGAATGTTATATTATGTTATTTAACATATTTTAATTAGTATTATGTAAATAGACCTTCAAAGTTTAATATCTTGTATTTTTTTAAATAATGATGAAACCTCTTGCACAATTCTCACAAATTTTTATGTATGAAGATGTTAGTGGTGCAGGGTTCATAGCACAAGACATCTCTTTCAGGAACACTGTTGGCCCGAAAATATGCAAGCAGTGGCTCTACGTTCAGACTCTGACTTATGTAATAGATGTGGAATCTTCGGTTATCAAGACAGTTTGCTAGCTAATAAGAATCGTCAATTTTATAGAGAATGCAAAATTAGTGGAACTATAGACTTCATATTTGGGTACACTAGTGTTTCAAAATTGCCAAATACTCATAAAAAAAAATTATGACAACATACCAATCACAGCCCAAATAGGACTATCCCAGCCCAAATAGGACTATCCGAAGCATTACCAACTGCATTCTCATTTCAATTTTGTAATATATCTGCTGATATTGACCTTCTGCCATATATTAATTCTACCTTAGCATTCCTTGGCAGACTATGACAACTGTATTCAACCATGGTTTTCATGCAAACTTTTATTAGTGAGGTAGTAAGTCCTAAAGGGTGGCTAGAATGGGATGCATCTAAATATTTGTATACATTGTATTATGGAGAATTCTGGAATTCTGGTCATGGAGCTAATCTAGTCAGGCTTTCACGTGTTTTAAATGATTCTAGTCAAGCTACTAATTTCACTGAGCAGTGGCTCTACTTTCAGACTCTGACTTATATAGATGTGGAATCTTCGGTTATCAAGACAATACAAGCATATCAAGACAATACAAGCAGTGGTTCTACGTTCAGACTCTGACTTATATAGATGTGGAATCTTCGGTTATCAAGACAATACAAGCATATCAAGACAATACAAGCAGTGGTTCTACGTTCAGACTCTGACTTATATAGATGTGGAATCTTCAGTTATCAAGACAGCAGAGTTTCAAAATTGCCAAATACTTGTAAAAAGAAGAGTGCATTACCAACAGCATTCTCATTTCAATTTTGTAATATATTTGCTGATATTGACCTTCTGCCATATAAGTCTTAAAGTATGGCTAGAATGGGATGCATCTAAATATTTGTAATTGTAACTGTAAAAAAAAATTGACTAAATAATTAGAAAATTATTATAAGGATCATTTTGTGTTCAATTTGATTAGCCTTTACTTAATTATTTTTAATAATTAGTTGGGTTCTTCATTTTAAAAAAGAGAATTCACAAGCATAAAAAAATTGAACTGAGAATTTATGAAACTGAATGTTGTGCTGAAACTTAGTTTTCTTATTTATACCTTTGTTCTTTATAAAACTGCAAAAAGGTTCTTCCTCACATCAACATCCTCGTTACCATGCAGAAAATAAACAGTTTACAGTTTCTGAGTTAATTCTTCTGCTCATAGAATATATATGTTAGAGAAAGTGTGGCCTGGCTTTTTAGGCCGTTAACTCAGAAACATTTCAATTTTGTAAATTCATGAATACACTTCATTTTGTCATTCTTGAGTCTTGACCTATGATTCTGTATCACATTAGTACTGATCAGCACTGTCTCTGCAGTAAGATCTATCTATTCATCCTATTTCAACCTATTGGCACATTTGATGGTATAGACTTATGCAAAGTAAGCTGGAAACAAAAAAGTATTTCTTAAGTCCAAACTCTCCCATTTGAACTGGTTTAGAGAATAAAATTAGAATTAGGTAAGAACATGTTAGATATTAAGATACTTTCTTAAACATATTAGATATTAAGTCCAAACTCGCAGCAACTTAATAGTGTCACTGGTTACTCAAACTTTGACAACAGAAAAATCCAAAAGTCTGAATATTGCTATGGAACAAATTTAACAGGTGAGTAATGCAACGAAGAAATTAATGAAAAGTATAAAGGAACTTTACAGACCCAAACTTCAATTAAAAGAATTAGTATTTGCAAGAATTTTTAATAGTATTATTTACTAGCTTTTAATTGTTGTATGTGTTCTGCCACCTGTTAAACAGGTTAACTATTTGAGTTTAATACTGTGTTTTGTGTGGTGTTGGGAAAAAATGGTATATTATTATTAGTTTATAGTTTTGTGTTGGTGTGAAGAACTTCTGCTTAGTTTCTGGGTTTTTTTCTTTCTGAAGCACGAATACTCAAGTCTTTCTTGATATTCTGTTGTTCCCTGTTATGCAGATAAAACAAGAATTATCAACAATGAAACTCATTAGACATCCAAATGTCATACGCATGCATGAGGTTAGAAGGCTGTAAATGATTCCTTCCATGCTTGATTTATTTCTATTCTTATATTTTCCAGAGTTTTATTCTTTTAGTCTTTTCTAACTTCCCTCTGCATTGTTAACTACAAATTCCTTGTGTAGGTAACAGCTAGCAAAACAAAGATATTCATTGTTATGGAACTTGTGACCGGTGGGGAGCTTTTTGATAAAATTGTAAGGCGGTTTTTCCCCTTCTTTGTTCTTTGAAGGCCAGAACCCTTTATATTATTAGCATTGTTCTTTTATTGTCTCTTATTTTTGTGCTTTTTTCTGTCATTAACTTGTTCCAGGTACGCAGTGGGAGGTTGAAAGAAGATGAAGGAAGAAAATATTTTCAAGAGCTTATATGTGCTGTGGATTACTGTCATAGTAGAGGTGTTTGCCACAGAGACCTAAAGGTGTATATTGCTTTGTCATTTACATTTTTCCTTTGATTTCTATTTTAGAGAGGGGGTGTTGTTGTCGAGTTCAAATTATGGGTTTCTGAATAATTTCAGCAATGCATTCTCAAGAATTTAGTTTTTTTTGCAAAGGGAACTTACATACCTAACCATGGACAGCTTGCGTGTGTGTGTGTGTGTGTGAAAGAGATAGATGCATGGAAAAAAAGAATACAAATTTAACATGTTACTATGTTTCATCTATTAAAGCCTGAGAATTTGTTGCTGGATTCTAATGGAAGGCTTAAAGTATCAGATTTTGGATTGAGTGCGTTGCCTCAACAAGTTCGGGTGAGTTAGTTGACTAGTTCTTAAAAATGAATAAATAGAATTATGACTAAGTCTACACAGTTGCTGATTATCATAATATTAATTATTAATAGGAAGATGGGCTACTTCACACAACATGTGGTACGCCAAATTATGTCGCTCCAGAGGTATTTTAGCTCAACCTGCTACTTTCCATTGTTTCTTTAACTCGACATTTTTTTATCATTGCTTCCTTATTATCTAGGTAATCCACAACAAAGGATATGATGGTGCAAAGGCAGATCTCTGGTCATGTGGTGTTATTCTTTTTGTTTTAATGGCCCGGCTATTTGCCCTTCGAAGAAACCAATCTTATGGCTTTATATAAAAAGGTGATTTTTACTTAATGTCTGCTTTCATCATTCCAACTGTTCTCAGTCCAACTTTCCGATTGTGGTATTGTTTGATTCATGTAGCCGACCCTGTCTAATGAGATAAGGCTTGGTTTTGTTCTCTTTTGGATTATTTTGGTGATATTGATACTGATAGTATTTTTATTGATTTGTTGAACAAATATAGTATTTTTATTGTGATGTTTTCTTGTCATTTGAACAATTTAGCTCTGTGATGTTATATTATAATAAAAAGTCTTGTTTTATATATTTTAAATTTGACGTACCCTATAACCTTGATTTAAAAAAAATGCTATATCTTGTACCAATACTCATATCTACTATCTGTACTGTTCTAGTACCTATGCATCTTAGCTACTATTGCAACTATAAAATATGCTGCCTCCAGTGCTCTGTGTCTACAGAATAATCACACAGCAGTATAATTTTTTACTTTAATTCTCAGAAAATATGACCTGGTCAGTTTGTTTGATTGGTTACACTGAGACTGGTCCAAGGTTTTCTTATGTAACCAAACTTACTCATAACAATGAAATTTACTGGCAACGTTTAAATATGTTTGATACCTTACACCAGCAAGCTTATTACCAACTGATTGACTTACTATTGGTTGATGGGTGAGTGATGCACAATTACTTCCTCTACAACATTTAGTTAACCTAGTCGGGCACTCTGTATAGAGAGGATGTAACTGTATATTAATTTGTACATCTTTCCTCAAATGCAATCCTATATATTATGTCCCATAATAGTGCTGCCTAATGTGGGGTTTTTTCCTATGATGAGTGACAGATTTTCAAGGCGGAGTTCACCTGTGTCCTCCATGGTTCTCTTCAAGTGCAAAGAAACTAATCAAAAGGATCCTTGATCCCAATCCTAATACAGTATGTGTGACTTGTGTTATTTTTGTTTAATCTCATTGTACTCTGCTGCTACTCTGGCTTTTAGTAAATACTCCTGTTTTCCATGTCTTTAATGTGAAATCTAATATGTGAAACCAATCTGTATATCTTTCTCTGTTAATGATTTGAGAAACAGCGGATTACAATTTCCGAGGTCATTGAAAATGAGTGGTTCAAGAAGGGATATACACCTCCTGTGTTTGAACAGGCTGATGTTAGTCTTGATGATGTAAATTCTATTTTCAGCGATTCTATGGTAAGTCTTTTGCTATTGTTGTTATCTTGATTAAATGTTATTCATCTAAGTTTTGGATTTTAACCCTATCTCAATATTCTTTTTTGTGCACAGGATTCAGTAGATATTATCGTTGAAAGGCATGTAGAGAGGCCTGTGGCACCTGTGACCATGAATGCATTTGAACTTATCTCTAAGTCTCAAGGCCTCAACCTTGGTAATCTTTTCGAGAAACCAATGGTACGTGTATCGAATTTGAAAAATGAATTGTATGCTTTTCTCGTATTAGATCTTCCTATCCTTGAAATTCGACATGGGATGGGTTCGAGGAAATGAAAACTAAATTTTTGTTGTAAGGAACTTAAAACTATGTATTTGATATATGTTAATTGTAAGTTGCATGGTTAATGATAGTTTTTTATTGTGGTAACTAGGGACTTGTTAAAAGGGAAACGAGATTCACATCCAAATGTTCAGCGAATGAGATAATTTCAATAATCGAGGAAACTGTAGGGCCTCTGGGTTTTGATGTCAAGAAGAACAACTGCAAGGTAAAAGAACCTATGCAATTTGTTATGATAATGACTTCTTGTTAAGTTTCTCTATTTCTGATAGTATATCTTATTCTTCATTTCAGTTAAAGATTCAAGGGGAAAAGACTGGACGAAAAGGTCATCTATCTGTAGCCACTGAGGTACGTTTTTAAAGTTTTTTCTCATGATGTTAGGTGAACTTTATGCTAATTAATTTGAATTAAGGACACTGGACTGTTTCTAATGCTTTCCAGATCTTGGAGGTGGCCCCTTCAATTTACATGGTTGAAATGCGAAAGTCAGGAGGAGATACTCTGGAATTTCACAAGGTAAATTTAATGCACAAATCATAATGTGTTTAAATATAAAAGAAAATACGCAAGTCTCGCATTGGCTAGAGTTAAGGTCTAAATAGACCTTATAACCTTACATGTCGATTTTGTAGGGTTGAGTTAGACGAACATATCTTGGAGTTTACATGCTCTGACTAAGTTGTCTTTATTTGCAGTTCTACAAGAATATATCTACTGGGCTGAAAGATATCGTTTGGAAAGCAGAGCCGATAGATGAAGAAAAATATGACAGTTAGTTTTTTAGTCTAGCAATCGTTATACTTGAATTAACAAAGGGAGGTTTTTTTTAGCATTTTGGTAAATCATTCTTGATGGTGGTATGTTCTTTAGTGTGTTTTTTGTATTTTGTTTGAAGGTTATTATCAGTTTTGTGAATATTTCTGTTATCACAAATATCATTATTTCATTAATAGATTTCAAATGTTGGAGTTTAATACTGTTGACTTATTTTTATTTATGTCTGCTACCATGTAGTATTTGTAAGTGCTGCCAGAAGGATATTATGGAGTTTCTTTGGTGCTAGAATTGTTTTAATAAGTACCATTTGGGCATTTGGTATTAATTATAGAAAAGTAGTTTTTTTTTTTTTGAAAACGCAGAAAAGTAGTTTCTTAGAGGGTTTAATCATACAAGGAAAAAATGATACTTTTCTGGCTGTTTCCTCAAAACACAATATTTAAGTTCTCAGTAATACTTCATAGTTGTTTGAGGCGTGCTATATGTTACGGCCAGTGTAAACACAAATTTGACGAAGGTGTTTTAAACTAACCAAACATGGGAAGTGTGGTATTATAGAAATGGTTAGGGGTTAAAAAGGTAATTGCAGATTCATTGAAGTACAATTCTTGTGTTTCGTTTCTCTTTGATTCGTAACAATCAACTTTTCCCTTGTTTGACACCTCTAAGAGGTCTTAATAATCATGTGGACTAAAATGCAGCCTGTATTTTTTTTAAGAGTGTAATTTTTTCCAGCAAATTTTTTGTTGATAATTTAGACTTCTAATGTAATATTTCGTTCAATTTCTATGTCCAGGTGCCAGTACATCAAAATAATTGTTACCCATGTCTTCATCTTTGTACAAAGTACTATCACATACTTGTGTATTATTATTATTGGGTAAGTGGGCAATAACTTGAAGGATTCTGTTAATGGTCTTTTTTCTCTCTTCTTTTTCCTTCAGACATGATGTTATTATTTTTGATTTGATAGTGTATATCAGACAACCTTTTTACTTTTTGGTGCTGTGACATACATTACAAATGCAAAGGAAAACTGGCTCAACAGAAGTAAGAAATTTCTAGCATATTTCTGTGTAAAACAAATTGAATATATCTTATTTATTCAACTGCTTGAATAATAACTTATATTCCTGATGGCCCTTTTTTTGAATTACATTTATGTATGAATGTGTAGAATACAATTGTGTCCCACCAATTAATTTTAAAGAACTAAATTATTCACAATAAAATGAAATTTCTGTAAAGATTTTTTTTTCTTCCAAACTGAGCACACCTCAACCTTAGCAAGCAGCTTTTTTTAGAACAAATAACAGTTACATGGAGAAGATCAATACTGAAACACAACTAACATAACTAGAGTTCACTTTGAATTTGAATTTATTAGCTACAGTTAGTCACAGATAAAATATTATTATCTCTAGTACAATATAGTTGCTTTGCATCTTATTGAAAGGCTGTGTATACATATGAATGTCCTATGAAACAAAATCAATAATGCTGGTCTCAGTCAGCAAATTAGTTCGTGTGTGTTTGATTTTACGATAGAAATAATTAAAAGTAATTATCGACACATAAAACACTACATGTGTAGTTTTTGGAGTTGCTGTTAATTTAATGTTATAATTTATAGTTTTTGATTCAAAATGCGGGCAACGTTTGGATAGGTGCAACATGATGAAGTAAAAATGAAATGAAGTGGTATGAAGTGTGACTCCATTGTTTGGATTTGTTAAAAAAGGATGGAATAGTATGGAACATATTAGAACCAATTTGGAGGGTATGCAATAGAATAAGGTCTCTTAATAAGATAACTACTCTTTTATCTTTTTATTTTTTATTTTAATTTTATCATTAAACGGTTTTTTTTTCATCTTTATTTCTCCCGTTTCTCTCGTTCGTTCTTGTTCATCAATATTTAATGTGCTACTTTTCTGTACATGGGTGGTTAGATTGATGATTGTTTATTTTGCTATTTCTTTTTTGCGCGTATGTGTGTGGTTTAACTATTGAATCATGGCGAGTTTGATTGTTGACACTATTTTTATTTTTAGCTTTAGTTTGTAGTTATAAAACCATTGACTTGGGAAGATTGAGGTATGAACCTTTTGAAAATAGTAAGACATGGTTTATTAATTTCTTTTTGCGAAATAAGGTATTGTTATTTCAAGTAAAATCCGTTTATCTTTTTAATTCAATCTAGAAATAAAACTTCAGTAAAAAAAATTAGAAATAAAAGTTCGCTAATATTTTTACAAATCTTATACCCCTCACTTTACTATCCACACCCCTAATTTTTTTAAAATAAAATATTAAAAATATCTTTGAATATTTATAATAATCTTTAACTTCATTTACCCATTCATCACAATTCTTAACCACTCAAAATTTACGTATCACAAAATTATCATAACTCACCAATTATAACTCATAATCATTCAAAACTTACATCACTCACAACTTGCACTCCACCAGTTTCCTCTTCACATTATGATTAAAGTGATTCAAAAATGTATGTTTATTGTTCTGTTTTGAATTATATACATTGTAATATTACGTGAACTGAATTCATGTACATTGTAAAATTATAAAAAAAAACTCAAGTAGTACGTGAATTTAATTCACGTAAACGTATGTGATTTAAGATTGTGTAATTAATGGAGTTTGAGACTCATTGGTGGTACGTGAACTAAGTTCGCGTAAACGTACTTGAATTGAGTTCACATAAACGTACTTGAACTGAGTTCACGTATATTGTAAAATTTAAAAATTCTATGTAGTACGTGAACTGAGTTCATGTAAACGTACTTGAACTGAATTCACATATATTGTAAAATTGTACAAATCTCAGGTTATACGTGAACTGAGTTTATGTAAACATATTTGAACCGAGTTCACGTAAACATACTTGAACCGAGTTCACGTAAACGTACTTGAACTGAGTTCACATAAATATCTTTTTAAAATGACCAAAATGAAGGTTGGGGTTTTGAAGATGAAGATGTTGATGAAAATGTTGATGAAGCTGAAAATGAAGATGAGGATGGAGATGAAGATGAAGATGAAGATGAAGATGAAGATTGAAAGAAGTTAGGATTTTGAAGACGAAGATGAATGAATGAAACTAGAGTTAAAAATTCAGTAAATATGTAAGGGTATTTTGGGTAAAAAAAATTTAAATGAGGGGTGTGGGTAGTAAAGTGAGGGGTGTAGGTAGCATTTTGAAAAAATTATAATGTATGGAATGAGATTTTTTTTACTTTTATTTTTATTTTTATTTTCTTTATGTTCCATCATAAAATTCTCAAACAATGGAATGAAAACTCTACTTTGCTTCACTCCATTCTGCCCTATTCCATTTTATTTTATTTTGTTCATTTTAAAATATTCAAAAAGCATGTGACATTCAAATTTATTATTCAACTAATTTTTATATAAATATATTGAAATAAAAATCACTTTAAATTCAACTCACTTTTAACTAAAATAATAATTTGGTGGTGTTAAATTTAAAATATGATCAAATTTAGTCATAGATGACATGTCATTGGGCTATTAGTGATTTAATTTAAAAGTACCAAAACATGTTAATTTTCAATTGTACCATAAAGTCCCCTAAATTTTGAAGACAAAATAAATTTTAGTTAAGAACTCTCAAACAAGCAAAATCGACTTTAAGTTTTTACAATCATTTTGACTCTCAAAATAAACTTAATGTGTTTGATTATAATGAGAGTAGTTGATTTAAAAAAAAAATGGAGAAAGCAGAAATTTTTATTAATCAAAGTGACAATAATAGTCAATTTACAATGATTCTAGAAGAGATGTGAATTTGGTACATTGAGATTACAATACCAAGTTCACCTCAAGTATAAAGAATTTGATATTGAATGAATTGATTTTGTGAAATTGTTAAATTTAATTGTTGATCATCGAAATAAGTCAATCAAAGATTATAAGTGTACTTGATTGAATAGTTATTATGGGTAGTCCAATACTTCCCTCTCAAATATCATTGTGAGAACATATTGAGATGCCAATTAGGGTTTTGTCCAAAATCACCCTTACATAGTAGTTAAAGTTAACGTGGCCCTACTGTAGTAGGTGGATTCACTACAACGGTGAATTCACGCAATCACACAATTAAAAAAATCAATTATCATTCAATTTTGATCGAACGATCTTTAAAAATGCAGTTTAATTTTAATTTTGCAAGTTAAAATAATGAGTTTAAATCTAAATTGTCTAATCTTAATTGAACGCTGACGTCTATTTATGTAAACGTAGAAATCCTTCACTGCAAAGAATCCCAATCCTCATAGATGTCACTTCAAAGTTCAACTTAAAAGTTCACGGTACATGTCAAATTAAGATGTTTTGTATATATATTAATGTAAGTTTTTTTTTTTCGAATGTCAAACTTTCAATTACCAAGTTCCAATTAATTTTCTCCAATATTACAATATTTGTTTTTGATAGATTACTGTTGGGGTGTTCGACAATATGTGGAAAGCTCAGAATGATCTGATATTCTCTAATGTTCTTCCAATGACCAAGAGACGTCTTTAGCAAATATTCAACTAATTCATGCTCGTCTTGCAAGTGTGTCGGCTCATGCTCAGTGTTGGTTTGTTTGAAATCCTCTAGAGGAAGGTTGGGTGGCTACCATGAAGATGGTACACAATGGCATCTTGTAATAGTCGTGTATCGTGATCACACTGGTGCTTTCATCTTTGGCTACTCTTATGCATTACGGGTGTGTATGATCTCAATAGCAGAATTTTGGACGATATATAAAAGTTTGGAGTTGGATTTTTCTAGAGGGCTCAGAATATATAAAAGTTTGGAGTTTGGAGTTTGGAGTTTGAGGCACTCTTATGCATTTACTTTATGTTCTTGCGACTTGTATAAAGGAGATGCTTGCGAAGTTGGATGATTTTAAGTTATCTCATGTTCATCGTGAAGACAATCAAGTAACGAATATTTCTGCTAAATTGGGTCTTTCTTCATCACAAGTCGATCATGTTTTTAAAATTATTCATGATATTTTCTCCCTTATCTTAGTTGTAAGGGTTTGAGTGTATTTTCTATGAACTTCTAATTTTTATTTCTTTTTGTTCTTTTGGAGTTTGACTCCTTCGTTTTCAAAATATATATATATATATATATATATATATATATATATATATATATATATATATATATTTGCGAAACATTTACTTTTTCTTTCTATATATAAAAAAGAAAATTCCTATTGACAATACATTAAATTTTTCTTCTTATATCAACAAAATATTTAAATATCATTAAAACAATCCACTATCTATAAGAGGCAATAGAAATCTAGTTCATAATTAAGTTACTTTTAAAAAAACATTATTATGATGCTTAATCAGCCATCTTTGAATTCAATCATAACAATTATGTTAAATTTACTACTTGTCATTTTGTATTCAATGAATTCAAACAAAATAACTATTTTTCAATTTATTTATATTAATATTTTAATCAGTAGATATTATTTTTCTATTTTGACATATATCCATGGGTATTAATTAAAATTTTGTCTGCCCAGGTTTTCATGTAATACATAACAATATAAATAATGTTAATAAGAAATGAAATAAAAAGAGATTGCAACATTATTGTATGAGAGTAGGCTTGATGACTAGAAAAGAAAATGGTCCGTTTGTTATCCCCTGTGTGAAGTAGAAATATCAATTATAAGGAAGGGGGTTTGAATTATAATTGTCTCCATTAAAAATTCTGTTTTAAAAATTTAGATCTCAGGTTAAGATTGTTCTTTGCAGTGATGAAGATCAATCTTTAGTCAGAAGATCAATCTTTACTTTGCATAAGATCAATCTTTAGTTTGAAAAAAGTAATATCAGTTTTACCAAAATATGATTGTTCAAAGATAAGCAAATAGAGAGATAGAAAAAGTACACATAAATTTTATCCTGGTTCACCCAAACACGGGTTACGTCCAGTCCTCACAAGAGTGATATTTTCCACTATGTGCTCAAAGGCTAGATTGTTCTTGATGTACACTTTCTCTTCAGATCAATCTTACTCTTTACACACTTCTTACCCTTCTATCTAGAAAGGATTTCTACCTTACTATTTGTAAAGACTTTAACAAACTGTCTTTCAAACTTTAAAGGATTTTAAAACTTACTCAAGATTTGTCAAAACATCCTTGAGTTTACAAAGTGATGATATTGAGGCTATTTAGAATTTGATATTTACTCAACACTTGTTTGAGAAATATATTCTGTTGATGAAACAGTATTTGAATGATTACTGCACCGGAAATAAAAAAAACAAACAACAAGCTATATGAAAAAGAATTGAGACACTTGAGTATGATCGAAGGAATTGATCTTTTGCTTAGTGCAGATTGTTTTTTTTTTTTGTTCTTCAACTTGCAGCTGCATTTATAGACTCCAAGAAGGCTTAGGACAACTAATGTGGTCGTTGGAAAAGGACCAGCTGTCATGAAAGAGCTGTTGGAAAATCTGTCATAACTTAAGATTGATCTGATGCATCAAAAGATTGATCCAAGATTGATCTTTTGGTCGGTGATAAAACAACTTGTTCCCTGTGATCCGTGTCAGTATGTCAACCTTGAGTACATGCTTTTCTGTCATGTGTACAGGCTTTAGAATAGTTCAAATCAGTAGTGTACTTCACTACTTGTAGCCTTGTACTTGCACTTGCTTTATGTGAAGAATGATCTTTGTATTATGCCTTTATTGAAGCATAACTTGATTCTTCAAATTCTGAAATGAGTGTGATTTTTATTGTTCTTTTGATGACATTTTATGAGGGCAGAAGTTGAATTGTGGCTTTCCACGATTGATCCAATTTTGTGGAAACTGTGAAGATTGTTCTCTTATTTTTAGCAAAATGTACAGATTGATCTTTGTCTTCAAAAGATCAATCTTTTTGTCAATCTTCATTCTTTAAGAATTAATCTTTTGATACCTATCTTATCACACTCAAATGCACATGTTAAAAATCAAAACATTTAGAATCATAATTAATAATCTTGATTAATCTTTTGTTTTATTTATCATCAAAATATTTAATTGAGATTTTGTCTTAACAATCTCCCCCTTTTTGATGATAATAAAACATGTTAACTTAGATTTTTAATTTGATTCTAACAATAATTCAGACGTTGTTTTTTGATAAAAACTCCCCCTCAATATGTGCTCAGTATTTGAACTAAATAATGATTTCCATTCATATCCAAACAAGAAGGATCTTTCGATCATTATACACTGGTTCAAAAACAAAAAAAATAATCAGATCATTACATATTCAAAATCTAAGATAGTTTCTCCCCCTTTGTTACATCAAAAAGTAATAAGTGAACATAAAACTAAGTGGACAGAGAGGGGGAAGATCCTTCAGAAGATGGAGATAGAGAAGGCTGAGGGATTGCTGGAAAGTTTGGAGGAGGATTTTGCATGGGTGGTTCGAGACCTAGTTTTGGAGCAAGCTGGTTGGTCATCCAATCACGCAGAATGGCTTGTTCTTTGTCTTGGTGAGCCTGGCGTGCCATGATGGTTTGGAGAGCATCAAAAATCTTTGGAAGATTCTTATAGGCCTGTGTTGACTCTTTTTCTAACTTGGTCCGCTTTGAAGGACAAGGAGAGGTATCGATTGGAGCACTTTGAGTAGGAGTAGCAGAGGTGCAGAAAGTAGACAAGGTAGCAAAAGTGGTATTAATCGGAGGAATGGAGGTAGAAGCCGAACAGAGAGGATGAGGTATAGATGGACTAATAGTATCAAGATCAGGAAAGGCTAGGTACTGACTAATGCCAAAAATTAAGGAAGAGGCAGTTTTTTGAGGTGAAAGAAAAACAGGAAACATTTTAGAGGGAGGATAGGAGTGTTCATTTTGAGAAGGTAGTGTAGATGTTGGAATAGTTGTAGGAACAGGATGTGGATTGGGAGAAACAGCAGGAAAAGAACGTTCTGTAGTGTGAGGATGAGGAAGAGAAGGTTCTGAAGCAGCAGAAGTAGTGTGGGCAGCAAAAGTGAGGTCAAGCCTTTTTCGTTTGCTAGAAGAAGGTGAGCAAACAGTTTGTGGGAAGTGTGGAATGGTGGGAAGCTGTTTCATATGAGATATATTTTTGGTAGAGAACTTTGAGATTTTAACAATTGATGATTCAGTGGATAATGGAATCTCAAAATGTCTAAAAAATTTTGAGAACAACATACCATAAGGAACAATATTGCATTTGTTGTCCTATTTTATGGAAGCAATCATGTGGTGGATAAGCAAGTGAGACAAGTTTAGCTTCTTACAATGAAGAAGGTGATAAATGACGAGAGCGTCATTATCAGATACAAATTCATGGCTGCCACAATGAGGAAAAATGTTGTATTGACTAATGGTGTTAAAAAATTTTGGAAGTGGTTTTGAATCAGCAGACGAATATTTAGTAGAACCTTCAATAAAGAGCTCTTGAAACACTTCTTCTTTGGAAATGTTTAAGGCTTGGTACCAGTCTTTCCCATAAATGGTTAAGCCTTCAGAAGGGAGTTTCAAAATATCAGCTAAAATGATAGGATCAAGACGAAGCTCAATACCTTTTAAGTTTGAGACAATAAGAGACTTATCTTCAAAGGTTTCAGCCTTGCAGTAAAATGCCCGAATTACTTGAGGATAATGACAATCAACAATTTGCAAAAAGTCTGTCCATCCAAGAGCATCAATATGATGCTGGATAGGGAGCCCTTCAGTTGAGAGTTTGTCAAAATCAAACACTCGTCCAACACCAATAGGTCGTGTAGACCATTTTTCAAAGAAGACTTGTTGAAATTTGGCAGAAATCAGAGGTGGAATTAAAATTTTGGAAGAGGTGTGTTTGGGAAGCAAGGCAGGTCTGGTATTTGTGGGAGTTTTAGGGTTTTTCTAGGTGGATTTTTTGGATTTAGAAGAGGAACGTTTTGGTGGAGGAGAAGAGCGTTCTAGTTGAGGTGAAGATCATTCTGGTGGAGGGGAAGATCGTTCTAGTGGAGGGGAAGATCGTTCTGGTGAAGGGGAAGATCGTTCTGGTGGAGGGGAATATCGTTTTGGTGGAGGGGAAGATCGTTCTGGTGGGGCAGAAGATTGATCTTGAGATGATTTTTTCTGAAGTTTTTTGTTGGAAATCTTGAGTTTTTTGGAGTTTAAAAACTGAGAAAGGGTGGAGGGAGAGTTTGATTTAGGGTTTGGGGACTTGGATTTCTGTGGTGAATGTTTCGAAGATGGAGATTTGGAGAGTGATTTTGGTGATGAAGAAATAGGAACTTGAGTTGGTGGAATGTGTGGGGATAAAGGTGGAGTTGTTTGAGGGATAGAAGGGGTGTGAGAAGTGGATTTTGATGGAGGTGAGGGTTCATCATCAGAGATCGTGTAGACGGTGTTGTCTACTATTTTGTTTTTTGTAGTGCCAATGCCGGCAAGGATGCGCATTGATCGTCGTTTAGAAGCTTTGGTACTGGGGCTAGGGTTTGTCATGGGACGAAGATGGGGTGGGCATTGAGAAACAGTAGGGTCGGGACATTGATAAAGAGGAGGGAACTGAGTTGAAATAGGTTGAGGATAAGGTTCTAGAGAAGATGAAATGTGGTCTGAAAATGTTTTTTTAGGGGAAGAAGGAGGAGGTGTTGGTTTAGGTGGAGGAGATGGAGAACGGACTGGGGAAGGTGAACGAACTGGAGGTGAGGATGATGATGATGGTAATGGTGAGGTTGGATTTTTGTGAGCTCTGGTTTTGGTACGCGCCATTTTTGAGGATTACGAGCTTAAAAAAAATCACTGGGAAGAATGAAGGAAGAAGATGATCGTTCTTGCCTTGTGTACAGTTGATTAAGAAGAGGGGGTAGTGCCACGCGTGGGTCTGATTTGATGGAGCAGTTGGGCATTGGGAAGGAGGAAAGAGAAAGGCATGTAGGAAGGTCATCATTATTTAGCCGTTACTTTTTAAAAGTAGCAGTACTTTTCCGTAAAAAGTGGAATTTTAACAGTTAGTGATGATGAAAAAAGGATCAATCTTTGAGTATTTTTTAAATAAAGGAAAAAGGCTCAGAATGAAGATAGAAGATCGTTCTTTGAGTTCTTTAAGATTGATCTAAATAAAAAATTATTTGTCTTGACCAGGGTTTTGCACGATTTTTAGCCTTTCTTTAATAAAATTAAAGGTTTCTTCAACAAGAGGCTTTGTAAAAATGTGAGCTAACTGGTTTTTTGTATCAATAAAAATTAATTCAATTTCTTTTTTACTCACATGATCCCAAATAAAGTGATGTTTTATCTCAATATGTTTTGATCTTGAGTGCTGTATAGGATTTTTAGATAAGTTAATTGCACTAGTATTATCACAATATATTGGAATTTGAGAGTACTTCACTGAATAGTCTTCAAGTTGATTTTTTATCCATAAGACTTGGGAGCAGCAATTTGCAGCTGAGACATATTCAACTTCAGTAGTTGATAATGCGATTGTATTTTGTTTTCTGCATGACCAACTTATTAATGATTTCCCCAGAAATTGACATCCACCACTTGTACTTTTTCTTTCAATTTTATCACCAGCATAGTCAGCATCGCAGTAAGCTACAAAATCAAAATGAGAACCTTTGCTATACCGAAGGCCAAGATCAGTAGTACCTACTAGATAACGAAATTTTTTTTTGACTGCTGTTAAATGAGATTCTTTTGGTGAGGATTGGAATCTAGCACAAAGGCTACTGCGAAAACAATGTCAGGTCTACTTGCAGTTAAATATAGTAATGATCCTATCATGTCTCTATATTCTTTTTCGGAAATTGATTTTCCATTTTCATCTTTATCTAATGAGGATGAAGGATGCATAGGAGTAGACATGGTTTTAGCTTCAATCATATTGTATTTCTTTAAAAGATCTTTGGTATATTTTTCTTGACAAATAAAAATCCCATCTTTGTATTGTTTGATTTGTAGCCCAAGAAAATATCTTAATTCACCCATCATGCTCATTTCAAATTCACGTTGCATGAGTCTTGAAAAATCTTCACACATTTTTTCATTTGTTGAACCAAAAATAATGTCATCAACATACACTTGAACAATAAGTAAATCATTTTTATTTATTTTCTTAAAAAGTGTTGTGTCAATATTTCCACGAGAAAAATTATTTTTGATTAAGAATGAGCTCAATCTTTCATACCAAGCTCTAGGAGCTTGTTTTAATCCATATAAAGCTTTTGTGAGTTTAAAAACGTGATCTAGTTTTTTTTGATTTTCAAAACCGGGTGGTTGACGAACATAAACTTGTTCATTTAAAAAATCATTCAAAAATGCACTTTTAACATCCATTTGAAAAAGTTTAATATTTTTATATGATGTGTATGCAAGAAGAATTCTTATAGCTTCTAACCTTGCAACCGGAGCAAAAGTTTCATCATAGTTTATTCCTTCTTGTTGGTTATATCCTTGAGCCACCAACCAATCTTGCCTTATTTCTGACAACTTTTCCTTCTTCGTCTAGTTTATTTCTAAAGACCCATCGTGTTCCAATAATTGTTTGATCTTGGAGATTTGGAACAAGAGTCCATACTTCATATTTCTCGAATTGGAGGAGCTCTTCTTTCATTGCATCGATCCATGATTGATCGATTATGGCTTCTTTAATGGACTTTGGTTCTACTTGAGAGATCATTGCCATGTTGCTGTTTGCATCATCTCTAAAAGACATTCTTGTTCTAATGCCATCAGCAGTGTCTCCAATAATTTGATTTGGAGGATGGTCACCAATTAACTTCCAACTTTTAGGAGGATTTGGAAAGGAAGATTGATCATCAGTCTTATCCTCCAGAAGATCGTTCTGATGTGTCTGCTCAGATTGATCTTCTTCCTCTCCATCTTTCATTTTACATCAAGATCATCAAACTCATCAAACAGAATATGTATACTGATTTCCATAACTTTGGTTCTTAAATTAAACACATGATATCCTTTAGATTCTGTTGAGTATCCTAGGAATATAGCTTTGTCGGATTTCGCATCGAATTTTCCTAAGTTATCTTTGTTGTTTAAGATATAACAATGACATCCAAAAATGTGAAAATATGAAATGTTTGGTTTTCTATTTTTCCAGATTTCGTAGGGTGTTTTATTTATTATTTTTCTGATTGAAACACGATTTAATATGTAGCATGAAGTGTTTATAGCTTCAGCCCAAAAATATTTTTCTACATTTGATTCTTCCAAGATTGTTCTTGCCATCTCTTGTAATGTTCTATTCTTTCTCTCAACAACTCCATCTTGTTGTGGAGTTCTTGCACAATACAGATTATGAGTGATGCCAAGTTCATCAAAAAATGTTTTGAAGGATGCATTGATGAATTCACCACCATGATCACTTCTTACATTGATAATTTTGGATTCCTTTTCATTTTGGACCTTTTTACAAAAAAATATGAAAGCATCAAAAGCATCATGTTTTTGTTTTAAAAACAACACCCATGTATATCTAGAAAAATCATCAACAATGACAAAACCATATTTCATACCTCCTAAACTCATGGTTTTGATAGGACCAAAAAGATCAATGTGAAGTAATTCAAGATATTTTTTGGTTGATATAAAACCTTTTGGGTGAAAACTAGTTTTTACTTGTTTTCCTTTTGCACATGCTTCACAAATTTTATCTTTTTCAAAATTTATTTTAAGAAGTCCTCTAACTAGATCTAAATTAGAAAGTTTTGAAATTGTTTTCATACCCAAATGTCCAGTTCTCTTATGCCATATCCATTTGTCTTTATTTATGGACATGAGGCAAGATTCAACTGGTAATTCTTCAATGTATAGTATATAGAGATTTTTCTTTCTGGATGCAGAAAATATGATTTCTCCATAATTTGCCATTCTCACTTCACATATGTTTGGTTTAAAAACAACTTCAAAACCATTATCACAGAGTTGACTAATGTTGAGAAGATTGTGTTTTAATCCTTCAACATATTGAACATCATTGATTTTGGCAGAATTTATTTTACATATGGTTCCTTTTCCTTTTATCTTAGCTTGATCGTTGTTTTTGAATGTTACAGATCCTCCATCCTTTTTGATAAATGACATGAAGCAGTTTTTGTCACCCGTCATATGCCTTGAACAGCCACTGTCCAAAAACCATGGCCTTTTCTTGACATCTAGAGACCCATCCTGCATAATGTGTTAGATCATTCTTAAGTACCCACTTGTGTTTGGGTCCTGAGGAGTTAGCTTTGAAATCTGGTTTTATATTTGTAAATGATTTCTCAGAATGATCAATCTTAGATTTAGAAGATCCTTCTTTTGAAACTTGTTTAAAAAACTGAACGTTGGCTGTTTCTGATATGCCTTCAGATTGATCTAAATATCGTTCTTTTAGTTTAGAAAAACTTTCTTTAACTGTCAAATGATTTTCTGGTTTGAGGTTTCTTCTGTTCCTGTTTTTTATATCCCTTTTTCTAAAATAACATGCAAATTCTAAATGTCCAATTTTGTTACAATATGAACATTTGATTTTGCATTTTTCTTCTCTTAATTCAGGAACAAAGAAAGTTTCATACATTCTGGTTTTTTGCGTTTTGTCAAAGCCAATCCCAGCTTTATCAAAAATACCTACATGAGATCCCACGATTTTCTGAAATGTTTCAGTTGCCTTAATAAAGTTTTTCAAATCATTTTTAAGAGTTTCAACTTCAGCCTTGAGAAGATCGTTCTTTGTCAGTAAAGATTGATCTTTACTTCTGATAAGATCGTTCTTTGTCTGTAAAGATCAATCTTGACTTTCTGATTTTTTTGTTTCCAGATTTATAAAGTTGGAATCCTTCAGATTTTGAATGATTTCTTTAAGTTTATCATTCATGATCTGAATCTTTTCTTTCTCTTATTTTTCTTTGTGAAATTTTTCTTTAAAAGAACTACATTTTTGAATGAGAAAGTTTGAATCATTTAACAAATTATCAAATTCGATTTCCATTTGTTTGCATATAATACATGGTTCAGAATTTACCTCTGGTTCTTCAATATTTGCCATTAGACACAGATTGGCTTCTTCAGGTTCATCTGTTTCTGATTCATCAGATTCATCCCAGGTTGCCATCATGGACTTCTTTTTAAAATGAAATTTCTTTGGTCCATTTTTGTTTGATGGACATTCGGTTTTGTTATGTCCTTGCTTGTTACACCCAAAACAAGTGATTTTGCTTTTATCAATCTCAACCTTGAAGTCCTTTCTGTCTGGAGAGCCTTTTTTTATCTGATCTCTTCTCCTCATCATTCTTTGTATTTTTCTTGTGAGAAGAGCAATTTCTTCATCAGCATCTTCTTGGCTATCTTCTGAATCACTTTTCTCATTTGTTTGTTGAATGTTTGGTGAGCTTTAAGATGCTTTTAAGGCTATTACTTTGTTTTTCTTCACAGACTTGTCTTCTAGTAATAATACTTCATGTGCCCTTAGAGTTCCTATAAGTTCTTCTAAGCCTAGCACTTCAAGATTTTTTGCTTGACTTAGAGCTGTCACCATTGGTCTCCATATGGTTGGAAGACATCTCATAATTTTTCTTACTCTGTCTTATATTGAATAAGCTTTTCCAAGGGAACGCATTTCGTTCACTATAGTTGTGAACCTCGAATACATTTCATCTATTGTTTCTCCTTCATTCATTTCAAACAATTCGAACTTTCGTATACCAATATCAATTCTTGTGTTCCTTAACATGACTTGTTCCCTCATGGTGAGTTTGCAATGTGTCCCATACCTTCTTAGCCGTATCACATTAATCTACTCTTTCACTTTCTTCCCTACTTAAAGCACATGATAAAAATAGTTGAGCTTTTGAGTTTGAGAGTACCTTGGATTTTTCATCTGCTGTCCAATCTGATTCTTTCTTTTCAGCTGATGTTGGATCATTTTGATCTACTCTTGGTGTAAAATCTCCATCTGTGATGACTCTCCACATACCTGTATCTTGTGATTTTAGAAACACTTGCATTTTGCCTTTCCAGAAGTAATAATATGAGCCATCAAAGTATGGTGGTCTGTTTGAAGACCCTCCTTCAGCTATATATTTAGCTTTTGACATTTTTCTTCCTGAATCTTTTACTCTAACACTTAGTAGGTGTTTAAATTTTAGAGACTAGCTCTGATGCCAATTGAAGTAGAAATGTCAATTATAAGGAAGGGGGTTTGAATTATAATTGTCTCTTTTAAAAATTCTGTTTTAAAAATTTAGATCTCAGGTTAAGATTGTTCTTTGCAGTGATGAAGATCAATTTTTACTCAGAAGATCAATCTTTACTTTGCAGAAGGTCAATCTTTAGTTTGAAAAAAGTAATATCAGTTTTACCAAAATATGATTGTTCAAAGATAAGCAAATAGAGAGATAGAAAGAGTACACAAAAATTTTATCCTGGTTCACCCAAACACGGGTTACATCCAGTCCTCACAAGAGTGAGATTTTAGACTATGTGCTCAAAGGCTAGATTGTTCTTGATGTACATTTTCTCTTCAGATCAATCTTACTCTTTACACACTTCTTACCCTTCCATCTAGAAAGGATTTCTACCTTACTGTTTTACAAAGTGATGATATTGAGGCTATTTAGAATTTGATATTTACTCAACACTTGTTTGAGAAATATATTCTGTTGATGAACCAGTATTTGAATGATTACTGCACCAGAAATAAAAAAAAAACAAACAGCAAGCTATATGAAAAAGAATTGAGACACTTGAGTATTATCGAAGGAATTGATCTTTTCCTTAGTGCAGATTGTTGTTTTTTGTTCTTCAACTTGCAGCTGCATTTATAGACTCCAAGAAGGCTTAGGACAGCTAATATGGCCGTTGGAAAAGGACTAGCAGTCATGAAAGAGCTGTTGGAAAATCTGTCATAACTTAAGATTGATCTGCTGCATCAAAAGATTGATCTGATGCATCAAAAGATTGATCCAAGATTGATCTTTTGGTCTGTAATAAAACAGCTTGTTCCCTATGATTCGTGTCAGTATGTCAGCCTTGAGTACATGTTTTTCTTTCATGTGTACAGGCTTAGAATAGTTCAAATCAGTAGTGTACTTCACTACTTGTAGCCTTGTACTTGCACTTGATTTATGTGAAGAATGATCTTTATATTATGCCTTTATTGAAGCATAACTTGATTCTTCAAATTCTGAAATGAGTGTGATTTTTATTGTTCTTTTGCTGACATTTTATGAGGGCAGAAGTTGAATTGTGGCTTTCCAAGATTGATTCAATTTTGTGGAGACTATGAAGATTGTTCTCTGTATTTTTAGCAAAATGTACAGATTGATCTTTGTCTTCAAAAGATCAATCTTTTTGTCAATATTCATTCTTTAAGAATTAATCTTTTGATACCTATCTTATCACACTCAAATGCACATGTTAAAAATCAAAACATTTAGAATCATAATTAATAATCTTGATTAATCTTTTGTTTTATTTATCATCAAAATATTTAATTGAGATTTTGTCTTAACATTGTGGTGGTGATTTTTTTTTATGTGTTACGCATCAGTCAAAGTTGTAGATGTTGATACAATTTTTTTATAGAGAATTTTGAAACAATCTTAATGATTCTAAATGATTAATCCTTTTTAAATTATTTTTTATTTTAAAATTCTAACAACCTTGTTCCATAAGTACAATTTAAATGGTACATATTTTTAGGAACATTTGATATGTTTGGGTTTTAGTTTGAATATAAAATACATTATTTTATCTCAATAAGTGAATGTGAGTCGTCACTAAATCTTGTAGAAAAATAAAATATAATCTAATGGTCTCTTTTAGATAAAATTTAATTGTTGATCATCAAAAATAGAATAGTTAAATCATAAGTTAGGTTAAATTTCATTGTTGGATCATGAAAATTATATCTTTTAAGTTATAGTTAGTTTAATTAATTCTAATTAAATCATTGGATAATTAAAATTAGATATTCAACATCATAACTAATAGACGAACTATTTAAAGCTTTATATAATAAATTAATTAATATCAATTTTTTAAACATCAATGCATTTACATTTTCATTTCTCATTTTTAATGCCTTTTTAGTTCCTACCAATATTTTAAGATAAATCGACGGTTGATCAGTCAAAGTACTAAGTTAGCAAGTAATTAATTGAATATGTGCAACACTACTTGAACTTTATGACTGTTGACTAGATTAATATTTAAATTTTATTCAAAAGTTCATAACAAATAAATATCATACCTAAAAAATATATAAAATAATAAATTTATCTATAAGTCATGAAAAACTAAAGTATATTGAATTATAGGCTAAATTCCATTCGTGGTCCCTTAACTTAATTTCAAGTAACGTTTTAGTCCTTTAACTTTTTTTTTCTTCCTATTTCAGTATTTTATCGTTTGAAATAATTTCAATTTTACCCTTTAAGTGGGTTTCCGTTAAGGCAACGTTAACAAATTCCCTCCTCCGTTTTCTTTTCACTTTTTTCTCTTTGACATTTCTAAATATCTTGTTTGGTATTCTCCTCTCCCACTAATTCTCCTCTTCTCATTTTCTTTTTCCATCCATGAAAAATCATATTCACGGTTCCCAAAACTCAAAATCCATGGCCGTTTGGAAACTTGTGATGCGCATAGTGACAAACTAGAGTTTGAATAGAGGAAAAAAGTTTTGGGGTTGAAGGAATTTTGTGGTAAGCAACAATACCTTTATGGTTTTTGATATTTTATTTGAGGTTGTTATATTGGATTTTGGGATTTTGTTTTTCATATTGGTTTTCTCATATTAGGATTTTAGATTTATCGTTTTCTAGTTCAGACAAATAAAGGATACTTCTCAGTTTCTTGTGATGGATGGATGGAAGGAATATGATTTTGAATTTTGGGAACCATGAATATGATTTTTCATAGATGGAAGAAGAAAACAATAAGGGGAAAATGAGTGGGAGAGAAGAAGACCAAACAAGGTAATTGAAAATGTGAAAGAGAAGAAAACTATACCTGTAAAAACTTTTTCAAAATTTAAAGGGTACACATGAGATAACCTAAAAATAAGGACAAAAAATAAAAACAATAAAATTTTAAAGACTAAAAAATTAAGAACTTTTTTATATGAACTATTAACAAAATGTTGAAATTTTATAGGTAATATAAAAACCTACTTAACCCTTATTGAAAATAATGGCAATGACATTCTAGTTGTACAAGTTTAGAGTGATGACATTAATTTTGGTTCTACTAATGAGCATATGTGCAAGGAATTATCTAAGTTGATGCACAAAAAATTCAAAATTTTCATGACAGGCAAGCTTAATTTCTTATTTGGTGTGCAAATCAAATGAACTGAAAGTAGAAATTTCATCAACCAATCCATGTATGCAAAGAACTCCTTAAACGCTCTAGAATGGAAAATTCTAAATCCATAAATTCTCCTATGGGTACTAGTTGTGCACATGACAAAGATCGAAAAGATAAAGATGTAGAAGTTTCAAAGTATCGAGTTATGATTACATCCCTTCAACATCATACTTCAAGTATAGTTGATATAATGATTAGCATTTGTATGTATGCTCGTTCTGAAGCTCAAGCTAAGGAGTTTCAATCAATGTATATAAAGCCACTACCAGAATAAGTTGAAATAGGTAAGACCATTCCTAGGGTTTTTTTAGCGCTCACTATGTAATTGTGTTAAATATTTTAGGGGAACAACTTTAGCTAAATAGTCAAATTATTTTGCGAGGGCCTAGGCCCTAGGAAAATATGGACATTTGGATTTTGCAAGTGTCATAGCCCTAGGTAATGTTACATTAAATCTTTGCTATGACTAAAGCCATCAAATAAAATAAGGGTTTTCTTCAAAATTTCTTCTACCTAGGACTAAAGCACTCGGGAATGTACTTTTGCATTGACCGAATGTCAAACTCCTCGCTGATTGACACGTCAAACAAATTTTAAGGGTTATAGCCCTCATTGGTTGGCTCATAAAACTTTTGAAGGCTAAAGCCCTCGTCCACTCTCCCTTTTTTCATTACAACATCTTATTTCTTCTCTCTTATTTTCTTTTCATTCTTTCTTTTCCAATTTCAACTTCTTATGTTCTTATTTCTTTGTCTTTTATTTTCTTCTTTATTCTCTTATAATTTATGAGCACTATATTTTACATCTCTTCTCTACTCTTCTTCATTTTCAAGCTATTCTTAGTATTTTTTTTTTTGTTTTTTTAATTATATGTTTGTGTTTTTTGTTTAACGTAGTTTGTGAGTAAATAGTAGAAATATTTGGACCACCATGAGAAAGCGATAAATCAAACCCATTGTTCACTACTTG
>JBBPBR010000001.1:21058501-21078828 GCA_037974775.1 Cicer pinnatifidum | reverse complement strand
ATATATATATTAGTTTTTTTTTTTTCTTCAAAAGGACAAAAAAAAAATTAAAGTTCATAGAAAATACAGTCAAACTCTTATACCTAATAAGATAAAAGAGAAAATATCATGAATACTTTTAAAAATATGATCGGTTTGTGAAGAAGCAAGACCAAAGTTAGAAAAAATATTCGCTACTTGATTATCTTCACGATGAACATGAGATAACTAAAAATTATCTAAATTCGTAAATATCTCCTTTATACAAGTGGCAAGACCATAATGTAAATGTCTATTAGAATAATTTTTAAAAAATAAGGATATCTCTAGTTGAGTGCCCTCTACAAAAATCCATCACCAAACTTTTATATATCGTCCAAAATTCTGCTATTGAGATCATACACACCCGTAATGCATAAGAGTAGCCAAAGATAAAAGCACTAGTGCAATCACGATACACGGCTATTACAAGTTGTCAGTGTGTACCATCTCCATTGGGAGCCATCCAACCATCCTCTAGACGATTTCAAACAAACAAACACTGAGCATGAGCCAACACACCAGCAAGACAAACATGAATTAGTTTAATATTTGCTAAAGATGTCTCTTGGTCATTGGAACAACATTAGAGAATATCATATCATTCCGAGTCTTCCACATATTGTCAAACACCCCAAGAGTAATCTATTAAAAATAAAATATTGTAATACTGGAGAAAATTAATTGGAGCTTGGTAATTGAAAGTTTGACATTCGAAAAAAAAAACACTTACATTAATATATATATATATATATATATATATATATATATATATATATATATATATATATATATATATATACAAAACATCTTAATTTGACATGTACTGTGAACCTTTAAGAGTTTAAGTTGAACTTTGAAGTGACATCTATGAGGATTGTGATCCCTTGCAGTGAAGGACTTCTATGTTTACATAAATAGACATCAACATTCGATTAAGGTTAGACAATTTAGATTTAAGCTCGGTATTTTAACTTACAAAATTAAAATTAAAGTGCATTTTTAAGGATCGTTCGATTAAAATTATACAATTATTATTATTTTTTAATTGTGTGAATGCGCGAATTCGCCGTTGTAGTGAATTCACCTACTAGAGTTAAAAATCAATGAACCAAATTAAAGCAGTTTAAATTGAATTGGCGTTCAATTACCTAAATTACAATTATAAAATATTGATTGAATATTATTATGATAAAGTTACCTTGTAGTACCAAGTTCGAAATAAAATATAATCTTTAATATATTAATAATTAACATTACGAAATATTAATAGTTTATGTTCGAAATATATTTATTCAATAGTAAAAAAAAATAGATTCAACTAAATAAATAAGTATTTAAATCGATATTATGCAATTTGGTTCTGTTTTGAACATTGAATTAGATATCCAATGTGATCCATGCAGTTTTCACAAAACAAAATTCAAACTCATCCAATAATATCCAGATTGTAATAATAAATTTTATCTTAACAATTAGCTTTCAAACATCTTTTTTCTACTCTATACTTCAATAGAGGACCATCTTCGTTAGATTAACATGAGGCCATTACATCCAATAATCTCTTTTGATTTCATTTCCTATCAGCATTATTTATATAGTTATATAGTAAATGAAAACCTGGGAATACAAAATTTTAATTAATACTCATGGGAATATGTCAAAATAGAAAAATAATATCTACTGAATAAAATATTAATATAAATAAATCGAAAATAGTTATTTTGGTTGAATTCATTGAATACAAAATGACAATTAGTAAATTTAACATAATTGTTTTGATTGAATTCTTTGAATTCAAAATGGCTGAATAAGCATCTTAATAATGTTTTTTCTAAAGTATCTTAATTATGAATTAGATTTTTATTGCCTCTTATGCATCGATTTCAATTTTTTTTTGTAACAAAGAAGGGGTCAAACCCCCAAACAATAAAAAGAAATCAAAATTTAAAGCTCATAGAATATACAGTCAAACTCTTATAACTAATAAGATAATGGAGGAAAAATCATGAATAGTTTTAAAAACATGATTAGTCTCTAAAGAAGAAAGACTGAAGTTAGTAAAAATATTTGCTACTTGATTGTCTTCACGATAAACATGAAATAACTTAAAGTTATCCAACTTCGCAAACATGTACAAGTGAAAAGATCATAACGTAAATGTCTATTATAACAAATTTTCAAAAATAAGGATACCTCTAATTGAGTGCCTCATATGATATCAGTGTTTTTGAACTCTTTGGAAAAAGCCAACTCTAAACCTTTATAAATCACCCAAAATTATGTCATTGAGATCTTGTACACCCTTAATGTATAAGAGTAACCAAAGATGAAAGCACCAAAGTGATAACGATACATGCCTATTACAAGCTATCGGCGTGCACCATCTCCATTAAGAGTCACCCAACCATCCTCTAGATGATTTCAAATAAACCAAAATTAAGCATAAGTCAACACACCTACAAGAAGAACATGAATTAGTTGAACATTTGATAAAGACTTCGCTTGGGACATGGGATTGGTCGTGATACTACTAGTGGTCGAAACAACATTCGAGATTATCAGATTGTTCCAAGCCTTTGACATATTTTCCAACACCGCAACAATAATCTATAAAAAAAAAAACAAATCTTGTAATATTGGAGAAAATTATTTGGAGCTAGTTAATTGAAAGTTTGACATTCGGAAAAAAAAAAACTTATATTAAGGTATATACAAAACATTTTAATTTGACATGTATAGTGAACTTTTAAGTTGAACTTTGAAGTGACACCTATGAACATTGGGATTCCTTGCAATGAATGAATTCTGCGTTTACATAGTTAGATGTTAGTTTTCGATTATGATAAGACAATTTAGATTTAAGTTCGATATTTTAACATTAACATTAAAATTAAATTGCACTTTTAAGGAATATTCGATCAAAATTGAACGATCTATGATTTTTTAAGTGTGTGACAGCGTTATTTGGAATAATAGATAATACTCTCTTTTTTGCAAAATAAGTGTCACATTTTGTAAAAATAATTGGTCCCAATTTATTATTCTCACACTTTTTGCATTTATGATAATTGGAATACATTCATACTCCCGCCATCGAATTATAAGGGTTTTAGTTGGCTTTGTAATAGTATGGGCCTAAAAGGCCCAACCCAAGGATATTATGGTCAAGGTACAAAAGAGGTCTAATGCAAAGTGGAGTAAACAGATTCAATACCATCGTCCAATTCACTAAAATTCTCACATGATAACCTTTGTTTTAACCACCGATGTCATCCCTAGTGACCTAACAATACAGTGACATAGAATCTAGAAGCACTGACTTGTTATCCGCACTCTGCATATCACGAATCACCATTAAACCAAATAGTGCTCATCGCCTATCTTATTGTAAAGTTGCATCTCTAGTAATAGTAATTCCACAATGACCTCAATGGGCTCCTCGACAATAATAGCTACAAAATGGTGTTTATTCATTTTATAAATAGGGTCTTGTCCCCCAAGTATCATACATTACTCATAATTCGTTATACTAGTTAGGTATTTGCTTGTGCACTACCTTACATTAGCATCAGAGTGTCTTTACAAGTACATCCGTCCATTTGGAAATTGTAGCATATAAGAAGCAGAAGACCAGATTAAGACACCGCCATATCTAGTCCAAAATCAACATCACCACCATTGGTGATCAACCTCTTGAGTTCATACAACAAAATTGATATCCACCGTGAGGCCTCTGCAAAACTTTTCTTATTAATGTGAAATTCATAAAGAATCAAGTGTGACTTGTGGTGTAAGATCATAAGGAAATGCACATTGTGTGGTATATTGTAGATTAACCATTGTATTAAAATGATACAATAATGTTGCATGAGTTTATGTATATGAAGTTAACTCTATGTGGAATTATATTACTCATTTTGGAGGTTTTTGTCGCTTGGAAGTCATCATTCAAGCATACTTATGTGATAAATCATTAAATAAATTTATTTTTATTTCTGTTGATGGTGATGTCGTGTAGTATCTAACCACGCCTGTATATACATATTGTGGAGACCAAATTTTTTGTTATACACTTTAACAAATGAGATTGGCTAACTTAGATACGCCTTAATCAATATCATTTGTGTGTAAAGTATGCATTTAATGAAGAGGTTATATCCTCTAATTGTAAAGTTTGACACCCAACTTGTTAACCCAATAAATTGTCTTGCAATATTTTCTTAAACTATTTAAATATGTGTGAAATTGTCAGATATTTTAGAATATTTCAAAAGTTGCAAAACTAGAAGTCCCACGTTGCTAAGTGGACAATATAAAATATTTTTTCTTACCAATTTAAACTCTCACCCACTTGCCAAGACAAGTTTTTCCTGTCTTCGCATCTCTCTCCATGGGTTAACATAAAAATATATTCTCATAGTTTTGCTATCCGAATTATTTCTCGAAAGATCATGTTGAATCCTAAGAGACTTGTGAACAAGATGAGGAAAAAATCTTAAGGATATTGTGTCTTCACGCGCATAAGTTTTCCATGTAATCGTTTATTATTTTGGAGGTTTCATTAGAGTTATTGATAGAAATACTAATTGAGCTACTTTGGGAAATTACAAGTTATTTAGCAAGTTTCATTTGAATTAAATGAATTTCCATGTTAGTCCATATATTTACCTGAATATAGACGCCTCAAGCAAGAACTTTTTCGTCCACATATACATGCATCATCGTTGCACTCAAAACCAATAGGACATACCATTTGGCAACTTTTGTCCGTAAAATTTTGAATACAACGAGCCAATCACTTATTGGTAAAAACATAAATATAGGAATTAAAGAAACATTATCAAAGATAGGAATATAATGTGGAAACTCCAAAATCAGTGAAAAACTATAATCGTTCTCTAATGACAACCAAAGATTAACACTCTTTGAAAAAATTTATAGCACATATTTCTCTCCAATACCCAATGATCTTTACTACACCTCTACTCTCCAAAATAAATACATGAATTACATCTCAAAACACTCCAACATGAGAGTATAACATAAAATAATAAGATACAGACTTAAAATGTTTAAGAGGTATGCTTCTTGTAACGAAGTCTTAGAACCCATATACATAACATTGGTCCCCGTCTTCATTTACAATATTAGACATTGTAGGACATTGTCAAGCTGCTTCAGTTTCAACTTACTCCAACAATCTCTACCTTTATTAAAATTGATATTTCATTTACTTTCATTGTTTATACTGACAACATAGTTTCGAAAAATTATCATACTAAACCATATTGAGTATAGTTCACTTGAAGGTAAACCCCTCAATGAATTTATCATACTCTACCATAAAGAGTATATTGGATCATATCATTTCGTCACATGTTTTTAGCTTTTTAGTTTGTATTTTGACTATTTCTCATTCTATAGATCATAACTTGAGCTCTAAATATGAGATTGGTGCATATGAGTAGGCGTTGGAAAGATACAAATCTGAGCTACAAATTTTTTGTTGGAAGAAAAGACCAATTCCGAACTTTATTCAACCTAAATTGTAGATTTCGTTATCTGGACTTTTGTAATAATTTTAATTAGCGGATCACTTGTATTTAAACCATAAACTCTAAATCCCAATATCAAGTACTATATATTGCCAGTTTTATTTATTTTTTACAGACGGAAAAATTAGGATTCAAATTGCTACAAGAAATAAACAATTTTTTATTTTAATTTCATGGAAGGCTAATTTTATAAGATTAATCCACGAGTTCAGAGTTTCATCAACCTCTTGAAATTCAGGTTACACTATCAATTTCAATTCATGATTCTGTTCTTGTTTATTTGATTATATTAATATTTTGATTGCCCAAATTTAATTTCAATAGGATTGATTAAATTTATTGACATAATTTGGTTTTGATTTCTAATTTAATTGAATTATAATTTTGCGACACTTGATTGTTAATTGTAATATTTTGATGATTGTCATGCTTAATCCAATCAAAGAAACCAAATTCACATAGGATTGATACGCTTGTTTGACCAATTCTATAGTCAAATAAGAATAGAATCACAAATTAGAAATTAAACTCATTGATAGAATCTGTGATAGGTCTAAAACTCGAATAAGTGGATTAATCGTTTTGCTCATATGTTAAATCAAAAATCTAAAAAAAACCCTTTTTAATTTCAATTTTCAATTCGGTTATTATTATTATTATTATATCAGAAGTCCTTGTGAAACAATTCGAGTTATTACCTCTATTTACATTTTATCAATTGTATTTGACCTGTGTGCGACAGCGGATTAAATTAGCGTCGTTTCCAGGACTCTCTGATAATAATATTAACCTTGTTCTCAAGTGACTGCCTCAGATTGCTCTGAAATTTCACTAGAAAAAAAAATCAAGGAATAGGGTTTTCGTTTAAACCCTTTTTTCAATTTTTTGAATTTTTTATATTCTCCAAAATTTCCAAAAAAAATTGCGTTGCCTTTATTTGATTTTTAGAAATTTATGGTATTTTTATATTTTTTGGATTTTATTTGATAGGGTTTTCGCTTTTTCATTTCAATTTTAGCATTAGGGACATTGTTGAAATTTTGAGAATTGTTATTTTGCATTGCATTGTTATGATGATGCATGACTAGGGCTAGTTCTGTGAATCTTGATTCTCTTGTACCTGAAATAGATAGGATATTTCATTTACGTCGTAGACTTAATAGAGCTGTTAGTGTTAACGAGTTAGAGTCATATACTGAAATTGACAGCTTATTGCAAAATATGGCTGATGCGAATAATAGAACCTTAAGACAACTTGTTGCACCTAATGTCAATTATAATGCATTATGTATCAAATGTCCTGATGTTATTGTACAATTTGAACATAAATCTGGTTTAATACACTTTCTTTCAAAGTTTAATGGTCTTGCAGGTGAGGATCCCCATAAACACTTGAAGGAATTCCATGTTGTGTGTTCTACCATGAAGCCTCAAGGAGTCACAAAAGACCATATTAAGCTGAGAGCCTTCCCATTTTCACTCCAAGATGCTGCCAAGGACTGGTTATACTACATTCAACCAGGTTCTGTTACAAGTTGGAATGATCTCAAGATATTGTTTCTAGAAAAATTCTTCCCTGCCTCAAGAGCTGCTTCAATTAGAAAAGAAATATGTGGCATCAAGCAGATTGACAGGGAATCCTTACATGAGTATTGGGAGAGATTCAAGAAATTAATGTCATGTTGTCCTCATCACCAAATTTCTGAACAATTGCTCATCCAATATTTTTATAAAGACTTGTTACCTATGGATATAAGCATTTTGGATGCTGCTAGTGGGGGAGCACTTGTCGATTAGGCCCCAAAAGCGGCAAGGGCTTTGATTGAGAACATGTCCATTAACTCTCAGCAGTTTACAACTAGAAGCAATTCAACAGTGTTGACAAAGGGTGTGAATGGAATTCAAGCTTATTCCCACAAGAATTTAGAAGGAAAACTTGATGAGCTTACATCTTTAGTAAAAAAATTGGCAATAGGTAAAACCCAAGCAATGGTCTGTGGTATTTGCACGTCTCCAGAGCATCATTCAGATTCATGTTCTACATTGCAAGAAGATCCAATTGTTGATGCTCCTCAAGCATATGCAGCAAATATACACAATCCTCAAGCCAACTATGATCTATCATCTAAAAGGTACAATCCTGGTTGGAGAAGTCATCCCAACCTAAGCTCCTTGAAGCAATTAAACAGATTCCAAGATATGCAAAATTTCTAAAAGATTTGTGCACACACAAGACAAGGTTAAAAGGTAATGAAAAAGTAAACATGGGGCAAAATGTTTCAGCCCTCATTCAACCCATGCCTCAGAAATGCAAAGATCTGGGAACTTTTTCCATTCCATGTACCATAGGCAATAGTCAATTTGAAAACGCTATGTTAGATTTAGGAGCTTCCATTAATGTTATGCCTACATCTATTTTTAACTCTTTTGCTCTTGGACCTTTACATAGTACAAGTGTTACCATTCAATTGGTGAACAGGAGCAATGCTCGTCACGCTGGACTTGTGGAGGATGTACATGTTCGAGTTAATGAATTGATATTTCTTGCAGATTTTTACATTTTGGACATGGAGGGAGAGAATAAGTCCAACAGGGCGCCTATCATCTTAAGCAGACCATTCTTGAAAACTGCTAGAACAAAAGTGGATGTGCATGTTGGAACTCTATCCATGGAATTTGGTGATAGCATTGTAAAATTTATCATCTTCGATGCTATGAAACACCCCATGGAAGAGAATTCTATTTTTCAAATTGAATTGCTTGTTGATTTGGTTTATGACACTTACCCCGATATGTTTGCTACTGATTTTCCTTCATTGTCTGGTTTTGATGATACTTATACTTGTGAATTCTGTACAGATACTCAATGATGCTCTGTGTGTGTTGAGATCGAAGCTGCCTTGTAGGTTGATCATTGTGCTGATATTGATATTTCTACTAATGTAATTGATTTTGCAGACTTAGCTTCGGCCATTGGTGTTGTACCTTCCATTGAACAACCATCGACTATAGAGCTTAAACCACTTCCTAAAAATTTGAAATATGCATATTTAGAATGAAGTGGCAAGTTACTTGTGATTATTTAAGCCAAACTTGAAGATATTTATAAAAGTCCATATTACGAAATTTACAATTTAGGCCCAGTAAAGTTCGGAATTGGTCTTCTCTTCCAACACACAAGTTGTAGCTCAAATTTGTATCTTTCCAATGCATGCTCTTATGTGCCAATCCCATATTTAGAGCTCAAGTTATGACCTACAGAACGAGAAAGAGTCAAAATACAAATAATAAAATTAAAATGCAAATAATAAAATTATAATTCAAATTCGACCCAAAGTTTAGAAACAAGTTAAACACATTAATTTAAGCTATAAAGAGCTTTTAAAATACCAAACTAAAAAGCTAAAAACATGTATCCAAATGCTATGATCAAGTATACTCTTTATGGTAGAGTATTATAAATTCATTGAGGGGTCTACCTTCAAGTGAACTATACTCAATATGGTTGTGTATGATAATTTTTGGGAACGATGTTGTCAGTATAAACAATGAAAGTAAAAGATATATTAATTTTAATAAAGATAGAGATTGTTGGAGTAATTTGAAATTGAAGCAGCTTGACGATGTCCTACAATGTCTAATATTGTAAATGAAGACGGTGACCAATGTTACGTATATAGGTTCTAGTTCTTCGTTACAAGAAGCATATCTCTTAAACACTTAAGTCTGTATCTTATTCTTTTATGTTATACTATCATGTTGGCGTGTTTGGAGATGTAATTCATGTATTTATTTTGGAGAGTAGAAGTGTAGTAGAGATCATTGGGTATTGGAGAGAAATATGTGTTATAAGTTTTTTCAAAGAGTGTTATTCTTTGGTTGTCATTAGACAACGATCATAGTTTTTCTCTAATTTTGGAGTTTCCACGTTATGTTTTCTTTAATTTCTATATTTATGTTTTTACCAATAAGTGATTGGCTCCTTGTATTCAAAATCTTACAGAAAAAAGTTGTCAAATGGTGTTTCCTATTGGTTTTGAGTGCCATAGATGATGCAAATATATATGGAGGAAAAAGCTCTTGCTTGAGGGGTCTATATTCAGATAAATATATGGACTAACATGGAAATTCATTTAATTTTGATGAAACCTGCTAAATAACTTGTAATTTCCCAACGTAGCTCAATTAGTATTTCTATAAATAACTCTAATGAAACCTCCAAAATAATAAACAATTACATGGAAACCTTAGGCCCGTGAAGACACAATATCCTTAAGAGTTTTTCCTCATCTTGTGCACAAATCTCTCAGGATTCAACATGATCTTTCGAGAAAGAATTCAAATAGCAAAAGTACGAGAATATATTTTTATGTTAACCCATGGAGAGAGAAGAGAAGACATGAAAAACTTGTCTAGGTAAGCGGTTGAGAGTTTAAATTGGTAAGAAAAAATATTTCATACTGGCCACTTAGCAACGTGGGACTTCTAGTTTTGCAACTTTTGAAATATTCTAAAATATCCAACAATCTCACACATATTTCAATAGTTTAAGAAAATATTTCAAGACAATTTCTTGGGTTAACAAGTTGGGTGTCAAACTTCACAATTAGAGGATATAACCTCTTCATTAAATGCGTATTTTACACGCAAATGATAAAGACACAATTTTCTTTCATCGAAGAAATATTGATTAAGGTGTCTCTAAGTTAGCCAATCTTATTTATTGAAGTCTATAACAAAAAATTTGGTCTCCACAATATGTATATACAGGTGTGTTTAGATACTACACGACATCACAATCAACATAAATAAATATAAATTCATTTAATGATTTATCACATAAGTATGAATGAATGATGACTTCCAAGCGACAACAACCTCCAAAATGAGTAATATAATTCTAGATATAGTCAACTTCATATATGTAAACTCATGTAACATTATTGTATCACTTTAGTACAATGGTTAATCTACAATATACCACACAATCCACATTTCCTTGTGATCTTGCACCACAAGTCACACTTGATTCTTTATGAATTTCACATTAATAAGGAAAGTTTTGCAGAGGCCTCACGGTGGATATCAATTTTGTTGTATGAACTCAAGAGGTTGATCACCAATGGTGGTGATGTTGATTCTAGACTAGATACGGCGGTGTCTTGATCTGGTCTTCTGCTTCTTATATGCTACAATCTCCAAATGGACGGGTGTACTTGTAAAGACACTCTCATGCTAAAGTAAGGTAGTGCACAAGCAAATACCTAGCTAGTATAACGAGTGATGAGTAATGTGTGATACTTGTGGGACAAGACCATATTTTTAAAATGAATAAACACCATTTTGTAGCTATTATTGTTGAGGAGCCCATTGAGGTCATTGTGGAATTACTATTACTAGAGATGCAATTTTACAATAAGATAGGTGATGAGCACTATCTGGTTTAATGGTGATTTGTGATATGCAGAGTACCGATAACAAGTCAGTGTTTCTAGATTCTATGTCTCTGTATTTGCAACACCCCAGTCATTTCTGTTACCGGCGATGCTAGCCACCCTGTGGAAATAGCGAGTTTTTGCCTTTCGTGGGATTTGAGTTCGGTACCTGGGGGATAAGCACCGCCTCCACACAATCCCACTACCAATTGAGCTCCTAGTGGGACTGTGTGGAGGCGGTAGTTATCCCCCAGGTATCGGACTCGAATCCCACAGAAGACAAAAACTGACATTGGTGATTAAAACTAAGATTATCATGTGAGGATTTTACTGAATTGGAAGTTTGGTATTGAATATATTTACTCCACTTTGCATTAGACCTCTTTTGTACCTTGACCATAATATCTTTGGGTTAGGCCTTTTAGGCCCATACCATTACAAAGTCAACTAAAACCCTTATAATTTGATGGTGGGAGTATGAATGCATTCCAATTATCATAAATGCAAATTGCGAGAATAATAAATTGGGACCAATTATTTTTACAAAATGTGATACTTATTTTGCAAGAAAGAGAGTATTATCTATTATCCCAAATATATGTATATTTAACCTTTTTCTAAGGTTCATATTCATATGCGGAAATTAGATTCACTGCAATTGATGAATTCATGTTGTCACACAATTAAAAAATCATAGATTATTCAATTTTGATTAAATGATCCTTAAAAATATAGTTTAATTTTAATTTTAAATGTTAAAATACCGAACTTAAATCTAAATTGTCTGATCTTAATCGAACACTAACATCTAACTATGTAAACATAGATGTCCTTCACTGCAAAGAATCCCAATCCTCATAGGTGTCACTTCAAAGTTCAACTTAAAGGTTCACTATATATGTCAAATTAAAATGTTTTGTATATATCTTAATGTAGTTTTTTTTTTCGAATATCAAACTTTCAATTAGCTAGCTCTAAATAATTTTCTCCAATATTACAAGATTTGTTTTTCTTTTTTATAAATAATTGTTGCGGTGTTGGAAAATATGTCAAAGGCTTGGAACGATCTGATTTTCTCGAATGTTGTTTCGACCACTAGTAGTATCATTGCCAATGTCATGTGTCAAGCGAAGTCTTTATCAAATATTCAACTAATTCATTTTCGTCTTGTAGGTGTGTCGACTTATGCTTAACGTTGGTTTATTTGAAATCATCTAGAGAATGGTTGGATGATTTTTAATGGAGATTGATCATAGCATTTGGACACATGTTTTTAGGTTTTTAGTTTGGTATTTTAAAAGCTCTTTATAGATTAGATGAATATTTTTAGCTTATTTATAAACTTTGGGTCGAATTTGAACTATAATTTTATTATTTGTATTTTAATTTTATTATTTACATTTTGACTCTTTCTCGTTGTGTAGGTCATAACTTGAGCTCTGGATATCGGATTGGCACATATGAGCAAGCGTTGGAAAGATAAAAATTTGTGCTACAACTTTTGTGTTGGAAGGAAAGACCAATTCTGAACTTTACTGGGCCGAAATTGCAATTTTTGTAATATGAATTTTTGTAATAACTTTAATTAGTGGGCCACTTGTTTTTAAACCCTAAAGTCCAATATCAAGTTCTATATATTGGCAATTTTGTTTCTTTTCTAAAGACGGAAAAATTAGGATTTAAATTGCTACAAGAAATAAATAGTGTTATTTTAATTTCATAGAAGGCTAATTTTATAAGATTAATCCACGAGTTCAGAGTTTCATCAACACCTTGAGATTCAGGTTACACTGACCATTTTTATTCATGATTCTATTCTTGTTTATTTGATTATATTGATATTTTGATTGCTTAAATTGAATTTCAATAGGATTGATTAAATTTATTTGATAGAATTTGGTTTCGGTTTCTAATTTAATTCAATTATAATTTTGCGACGCTTGATCGTTAATTGTAATATTTTGATGATTATGATGCTTAATCCCATCAAAGAAACCAAATTCGCATAGGATTGATTACGCTTGTTTGATCAATTCTATAGTCAAATAAGAATAGAATCATAAACTAGAAATTAAACTCATTGATAGAATTTGTGATAGGTCTGAAACTCGAATAAGTGGGTTAATCGTTTTGCTCATCTGTTAAATAAAAAAATCTAAAAAATCCCTTTTTAATTTCAATTTTCAATTCGGTTATTATTATTATATCAGAAGTCCTTGTGAAACGATTCGAGTTATTATCTCTATTTACATTTTATCAATTGTATTTGACCCGTGTGCGACAGCGGGTCAGAGATGGTGCGTGTTGGCAGCTTGTAATAGGCGTGTAACGTTATCACATTGGTGCTTTCATCTTTGGCTACTCTTATACATTACGGGTGTACACGATCTCAATGACATAATTTTGGGTGATTTATAAAGTTTTAGAGTTTACTTTTTTTAGAGGGTTCAAAAATATTGATATCGGATGAGGCACTCAATTAGAGGTATCCTTATTTTTGAAAATTTGTTATAATAGACATTTACGTCATGGTCTTTTCACTTGTAGATGTTTGCAAAGTTGAATAACTTTAAATATCAATAAAGTGTCCACTAATTATAAGAGGCAATAGAAATCTAATTCATAATTAAGATACTTTAGAAAAAACATTATTAAGATGCTTAATCAGGCATCTTGAATTCAAAGAATTAAGTCAAAACAATTATGTTAAATTTATTAATTGTCTTCTTGTAATCAATGAATTCAATCAAAATAACTATTTTCGATTTATTTATATTAATACTTTAATCAGTAGATATTAGTTTTCTATTTTGACATATACCCATGAGTATTAATTAAAATTTTGTATTCTCAGGTTTTCATTTACTACATAACTATATAAATGATGTTAATTAGAAATGAAATAAAAAGAGATTGCAACATTATTGTAAGAGAGTAGACTTGATAGCTAGAAAAGAAAATGGTCCGTTTGTGGTCCCTTGTGGTGGTGGTTTTTCTTTTATGTGTTACGTGTACTAATGCAGTCAAAGTTGTAGACGTTGATACCATTTGTAAGAATATCACAGATCATTCATTCTGTACAAATCTTCTCCACTCAAAGCCTGGTACAACTGGAGATCTCGTTAGTCTTGCAAATTACACCATGGGCGTGCTTCGTGTTAATTTGACCAACACAGTCAATCTAATCAATGGGTTAATTGTACAAAGTGGAAGTAATTTCAATTTAACATTCCATTACAAAATGTGTTTGAATCATTTTGTCAAAGATGGTGGCCTTTATTCCCTTAATCGTGCTGAAGAATTTTTCAAAATGGGAAATTACCCAGCTGTTTATCAAAACATATTCGATATCGGTTTTAATATTCAGATATGTCTTACAGGAGAGTCACCGGATGAACCTACTTATATTGATAACTCTTTACTTCCAAAATATGCTGATGTGGTCCATCAAGTTTGTTATATTATTCAGAATATAATAGGTTATTTGTCGGCCTAATTAATTATTAGCAAATGCCTTAAAAGCTTTATAATTTGTATCTCATGAATAACATATTTTAATAAATTATCCTAAATTATAATTTTCTTTTTTATCCCATGTTAAGTTAACGAAGATGGTCCTCTATTTAAGTATAGAGTAGAAAAAAAAATGTTTGAAAGGTAATTGTTAAGATAAAATTGATTATCACAATCTGAATATTATTGGATTTTGTTTTCTAAAATATGCACGGATCATATTGGGTATCCTAATTCAATTTTTAAAACAGAACTAAATTGCATAATCGATTTAAATACTTATTTATTTTTTATTAATATCAGATATTGCATTAATATATTATTTGCTAGTATTAATTTTAATTAATAATATTTATTTATTTAATTGAATCTATTTTTTTTTTTTACTATTGCATATATATTTCGAACATAATCCATTACTATTTTGTAATGTTAATTATTAATATATTAAATATTATATTTTATTTCGAACTTGGTACTACAAGGTAGCTTTATGATAATAATATTCAATCAATATTTTATAATTGTAATTTGAGTATTTGAACACCGATTCAATTTAAACTGCTTTAATTTGAATCATTGATTTTTAAATGTTCATATTCATAGGCGGAAATTAGATTCACTGTGGTAGGTGAATTCACTACAACGACGAATTCAAGCAATCACACAATTAAAAAAAATCAATGATAATTCAATTTTGATCGAACGATCCTTAAAAATGCAGTTTAATTTTAAATTTGTAAGTTAAAATGTCGAGCTTAAATCTAAATTGTCTAACCTTAATCGAACGTTGATGTCTATTTATTTAAATGTAGAAGTCCTTCACCGCAAAGAATCACAATCCTCAAAGGTGTCACTTCAAAGTTCAACTTAAAGGTTACCGTACATGTCAAATTAGATGTTTTGTATATATATTAATGTAAGTGTTTTTTTTCGAATGTCAAACTTTCAATTACCAAGCTCCAATTAATTTTCTCCAGTATTACAATATTTTTTTTAATAGATTAATGTTGGGGTGTTCGACAATATGTGGAAGGCTCGAAATAATATGATATTCTCTAATGTTGTTCCAATGACCAAGAGACGTCTATAGCAATTATTCAACTAATTCATGCTCGTATTGTAGGTGTGTTGGCTCATGCTCAGTGTTGTTTTGTTTGAAATCGTCTAGAGGATGGTTGGGTAGCTCTCAATGGAGATGGTACACACTGGCAACTTGTAATAGCCGTGTATCGTGATCACACTGGTGCTTTCATCTTTGGCTACTCTTATGCATTACGGGTGTGTACGATCTCAATAGCATAATTTTGGACGATATATAAAAGTTTGGGGTTGGATTTTTGTAGAAGGCTCAAAAATATTGATATCAAATGAGGCACTCAAGTAAAGATATCCTTATTTTTTAAAAATTATTCTAATAGACATTTACTTTATGGTCTTGCCACTTTTATCCTTATATATATATATATATATATATATATATCACTAGTGCAATTAAACCTTATTACATCGGTTCTTATGTACATGTTAGATCGGTTATTTGTCCGATCTAACATCAAGCATTGTAATAAATAGTTAATTATTAAATCAGCTAAAATAACAGATGTTACAAGTCAATTCAAAATTGATTTATTAGATCGGTTAAATTTGAACTAATCTAACAAGTCAATTTAAAATTGATTTATTACATTGGTTAAATTTGAACCAATCTAACAAGTCAAATTCAAAATTGATTTGTTAGATCGGTTAAATTTGAACCAATCTAACAAGTCATATTCAAAATTTAACTAAATTTCATACTTCCTTCATTATAGAAATTAATAAATCAACTAAATATAAATTGCATCTTAGCATTGTTACATCAAATAAGTAGAACCAAAACACTAATGTAATTATAGACATAATCGAATTGAACATGCCCCAAGGAGTCACATGATGGCATCAACTATGTTGACAATACATTATACTTAACATGAAAACACAAACAAATCACAAGTGTGGGTATATATAAACGATAGTAATAATATTAATAATCCTATTTAACACAAAAAGAAGTGGGAAAACTGACATTGATAAGTGTCATTTGCTGATTGTACAAGCGCTTGATTCCCCAAATTGAACTATTACAACTTTTTGGCCAAATCATAAATTTTTAACCCACACCATTTTGTAATAGCAAGATACCTCATGTGCAGCATAAATTTCACTGTTAAAATCAATCTCTTCGCAACAGACCTCCAGTTAGTTCCCTTACAGCCAAGAGATCAACCCTCTCGGCAACCTCTCTCTTCAAAGTTGAAGCATCTACTAACTATAGAAGAACATACAAATCAAAAGCACACTAGATACATATAGAAAACTAATAAAACGTTGGTAAGGAAAACATTAATAAAACAAACTATAACAAAAATAAAAATAACTTATAACTAACGAGCCACAGTATCATATTGTTTGAAGCAAGGTAAAACATTAATTCTAAGGGGAAAGCAAAAACTAGTGAAGAATTTAATGATCTTAAAGTGAAGAATAAAAAGTATAAACTTGAGCATATATACCTTGATTTTCTTAAGCAAATCATAACCTGTCATGTTAGGCATACAATAATATGTTATTACAAGGTTCACATTCACTTCCTACAAACATACAAAAATCCAATTTCAAGAACAATTTGCCTATTCACTCATAGTTATATGGCTCATAGCTATCGACTTACTTAGATTACCTGAATTCATATTGGAAGCCAAACGGCTATTTGAACCAGATTTATGAGAATCTTCAACTCTGAATCAACAATTAGAAGTCAGAACATGGTATTGAACATGACAAGAGTTAATGAATACAAAAATGATAACCTTACTTGACTCTAGATGGAGAATAGGGTGTTTCTTCCTTTAAACTAAGATCCCCCATGGAAATTCCTGTGCCAATCACATGTGACCATTAATTAAGAAAAATATGACCCAAAAAAAACAAATACAATCTGCGGAAAATCAGAAACTATAGATGATTACAAATTTATTGTTCTTTTAAACTAAAATATATTTTAATCAATTATCAGCAACATATAAATGAGCCTTTATTATTTATGGTTTTAAGATACATTATATCAATATAAATTCATGCTAAAAGTCTACAAGTTCAAGTGATCCAAAAGAAGTGAAATCAATTTTATCCCAAACAATAAAAACTAATGAATCTCATGTTGTGTATTGCAACAAACCTTTCTTGTCATCGCCCTGTCCTTTTGCCATGGCAAGTAATTCTTTTCTGTTTTTCCCAACAACATGAGACATGTCCTAGAAAATAAAATGGTCACCATTTAAAATGCCTTTAATATGAATAAATATGATAAGAAGCACTAATTGCATGCAGCTTCATTTGATGCATGTCATACCGGAAGAGGAAAGTACGGGGAGTTTAAGTAGACATTCCTATAGTGTTCTATGCATGCTTCTTTGTTCTTTGTTCCAACATGCTCAGTGACTTCTGCCCAGTTTCCCATGCCATACATTTCAATTCCCTAAAACCAAAATTGTTTTACTAGAAAGGTCTCTTGAACATCAAATATAATGATTTATGGTATTACACAACTGGCATTAAATTTAAACAAACTACCTCTTGAAGCAAAATTTCATCATCTGCATTCCAGTCTGGGCAAATAAGAGGGAAAGACAAATTATCCTGTCAACATGGAGCCGTGTTAAAAAAACTATCATAGAGAAACAAAGCAGTATTAATAACAACAACATTGCCAAAACTAGAAGTAATGCAATTTTCTAACGGCGGTTAGGCAAATACACAAGCATACATTCTTTCAAATATGATTTATATTCCACATATGATGAAAAAAAACTGTTTCAAAATAATTTATAATCTAACTTAATTGATTAATCCTGAAATTATACTCAGTGATCAACCTTCAATGTACCTGTAAAATTACCGGATAGCCTTTCTCTATCAAAAGGTTAAGTTAACTAAACATGGAAGACATTTGAAATTAATGGTTACTGACCATAACCCTGTAAAGGATGATTGCTTTTGTGAGGTGTCACCTCAGCTCCAACAGAAAAGCACTCTACACATAAGTCAAAATCTGGGCACACGGCACACTTCATACGGATTTTTCCTGTAATATCTTTATTACAGTAATTGCAATGATACAAAACCCTTTTCCCTTCACTTATTCCTTGACCTGACTCACACGAAAACCCAAAAAATTTCATTTTCGCACATACAATACCCATGAATCATAAATCAATAAATACGAAATAGAAAAACAAAAGCTATAAATAATTATCACTGCTATAGTATATTTTATTCTTTAGCAAAAAGGGTTTAGTATCACTAAGCTGTACAACTTTCGACTCCAACTTATCTATTCTTTCTTCTGTTTCCTTTTTGAAAACGGAAAGAAAAGAAATCCGCGATAACACCTATATCATATCTTAAGCTAAAGATTATTCGATATATACAGCAGAATATGTAGAACTTGGTTTTCGGTTGATGACAACTTAATTTAAGCAAATCATAACCTGTCATGTTAGGCATACAATAATATGTCGAGAAGAAAGAATTAAAGAGAGGGGTGGCACTTGATCATTAGCATGCAGGGAATGTGCAGAACATATTATTAACAGAGACAATATCACAAACACATAAAATGCGGTTTTAAAGGATGGTTGAAAATTGGGATAACTACTTCTACTCAAATTTCTCCATCACTTTTATAGTTTTTTAGGCATCATCACTTCTCAAAATTTCACCATCACTTATGTAGAAATTTCTCCTTCAAATTTCTCCATCAATTAAAGATTAATAATAAGAATAATTAACAATAAAATAATTTTAGATTGTTGAATAACAAACAAGAGTTATTAGAAAATTACTGGAGAAAGCAGCAAACACTTCTTGATAGTGAAAGAAATTGACACTTCTCCAAGGAAATGCTCCTTGATAGATGAAAGAGGAAGACAAAGAAAACTCGGTGCTGAAGTAGAAAAATGTTGCGTCGGACCAACTCGTCGCCGGCGATGAAGGCTGATTCACGTTTTCACGATTCACGATTCAGATTTCACTAAAGTATGAAGGTTAAATGTGGAAGGATGTTTAATTTGTGGCTAGATTTGATGAAGAACGAAGGTAAAATGATGAAAAATGGGTGACTCATTTGTGTTCGCGGGTGACTCATTTGTGTTCGCAGAACAAAGGATGAAGAGGCAAAATGAAAGGGTCGCGTGCCTCATTTCTTATTCTTTAGTTAATTTAGGAATTTTTTTTAAAAAAAAAGATTTGTTATATCGGTCTAATAAAATATAATCTACTGGTTTTTTTTAGGTTAAATTTAATTGTTGATCATCGAAAATAGAATAGTTAAATCATAAATTAGGTTAAATTTAATTGTTGGATCATGAAAATTATATCTTCTAAATAATAGTTAGTCTAATTAGTTATGATTATATCATTGGATAATTGAATTGAGATATTCAAAATCATAGTTAGTTTAAATTGGTTTGATTGATTAATTATTGAATTATTAAAATATATTATGAGTTTCTTATCATTAGTTCGATCAAACTTAACTAATAGACAAACTTTTATCTTTTTTATTTTCTGATTTGGTCATTTATTTTAATTTTAGATGACAATTTAATCTTTTATGTTTTAAAATGTCAATAGTGTTATCATTTTCTTTTACAACAATTCAAAATTTCATCAAAATTCTTAAATAAAACTCATAAAATTAATTATATTCTTTAATATAAAACAAATTTCATCAAATTTGTAACTCAAATCTTCAAATAAA
>JBBPBR010000001.1:21046810-21058107 GCA_037974775.1 Cicer pinnatifidum | reverse complement strand
GGAAAAAAAATAAAGAATTAAAAGGTTAACTGAAATTAAGTTAAGGGATCATAGGTGATATTTAACCTATATTAATTAATATCAATTTTTAATTATCAATGCATTTACATTTTCATTTCTCATTGTTAATGCCTTTTTAGTTCCTACCAATATTTTAAGACAAATCGATTATTAATCCAAAGTACTAACTTAGCAAGTAATTAGTTGAATCAGTGGCACACTACTTGAACTTTATGAAAGTTGACTCGATTAATATTTAAATTTTTTTCAAAAATTCATAACAAATAAAAATCATACTTAAAAAATATATAAAATAGTAAATTTATCTATAAGTCATGAAAAAATCAAATATATTAAATTATATATATATATAAAGTTACTTAATAAAATCAATGAAAATAATAAAACATTAATTTATATATAAATATTTAAATAAAAAATAATTATCCCCATAATAATTTGAATCATGTCTACCCTCATTCCGATGTTGGTAAAATTTAACATTCATTAAGTAGTAAATTATCCTGATCAATTTTCAAGGAATTGATACCACCAATAGAAAAATAGATGATTTAAATATACATACATAAGGCTGACCGGAAGATTGTGGTGGAACATTTAACGATTGGGTTGAAAAATATTGATGTATAGATGGTTGATTCAAATCAGGTCTATCATTAGTATATCCAATGGCGGTTCTTGAATTGATACATTAAGGTGACCGAAATTTTAAATTTTTAATAGATAAATAACAAGTATAATATTGTATTACATTTAAGAATTGATTGTAAGTTGTAAATTTACAAAAGTATATTAAAGAAGAGAGAGGTAGTATATCAAATTTTGATTTATATTTTTAATAATTAAAAATTAGTTAGAATTTAGGTTGGAAAAGTTATTTTATTTTATAATTATAGAAGTTGTTTTTGTAATTTTTTTATAAATTATTCCCTGGTTTTTTTTTATAATAGACATATGGATTATAATTTGGTATACAAAACTTTATGTATTTGGTTCACTCGGTGATGTTTTACAACTTTTTTATTAAAAGTGTTGTAAATCTGATTGACATTTTTTAATGGCATTTTAAAAAAAGCGTTGGTTTGTATAAACAGGTCTTCAATGGTATTTTTTTAAATAAGTGTTGTCTTTCATTTTGTTTTCAAAATCATATATTCATCAAGCACATATTGACACACTTGCAATTTTTTAATTCAAAACAAGTTCAATAACATATTCACAACAACAAATTCAATTACATATTCACAACAACAATATCATATTCACAACAATTACATATTCACAATATCAATTAAACATGCACAACAACAATCATGCCAGTAATTAAAATAATGATCAGCAAATTTCCAGCATGCCAATTTCAAGCAATATACAGCATGGCAATTTCCCAACAATTTCTTATTTTACCCTGTTGTAACAAAAAATAAAATAAACTAATTAAAATAATGACCAGTTCACACAAAAATATAAAATATATAATAGTTTACAATGTGAAATTCACCTATTAACAAATTATATAACTTTTAGTTCGATCACATACTGACACCAATCTTCCTTTATTTCAGTTAGATCACTTTCAGAGTATGTTGAAATAGAGTTGTCAAAGTACTATGCGATATAATATTTGAACATAAATAAGTTAGAATCAAATATATATATATATATATATATATATATATATATATATATATATATCTAATTTATATATGGAAATCAAAATATAATGAAAATAACGTACCATTTATGGAATTATAATTTGATTCATATCAACAATCTCCTTCATGAATCGGAATATATCATATCCACAGTCTATGTTTTTAGTTTGACGAAGACACTATAAAATAAAACATGTAAGCCAACAAATATGTATGCATTGATTTGTAAATGAAATTTTAAAGGCATATAATTAAGTTCTATAACAAAAATTTCAAATCTTTATTAGAATCCATGTGATGTTGTTTGACTTATGCTTCGACAATGTAGCACTCATTTGAGCTCAGAAAACTTGTAAAGCACTATCAAAATAAATGTATTCAATTACCAAACACATTATTTATATATATAAGAAATAAATGAATATTACTTACGTGTCGAAGATATTCTTTATATCCGAGTGATTGTTATATTGACTGTGTGGTGGATCTAAATAGCATATAATTTCAGATGTGGTATTCATGGCAAACAACACCTAATGTTGCCTACAACAACAAAAATTTAGTTGACAACTTTGTTTACTGATAAAGTATCACAAATTAAAAATATATAGATAAAGAATATATAATAACCCTGAATTATATGGCGCAAGAAATAGTTTTTTAATTCTCTTTATTTGCCAAAGTAGATCAACGGCATATTTTTATATATTAACTGGATCGAGTTTCAACATAGACAACTTATGGGGAGATAAGAATGAAAATCTATGTAACAATTTACGCATGCACACCAACTTTTCATACAAAAATCTTCAATGAAAATATCAAATTAGATTAATTACCAATAAATGTGGCAGTGATGCAATTAAAATTAATTACCAAAAAATTAGTTTATGGGCAGTGATGCAATTACCTAATGTATAAGTTGATGATAGTAGCACTCAACTTCTTATGATTGAGAAATTCATATATGTGCTCTTTATCAAGTAATTCTTCTTACTCATCTCTAAAAATACTTTTCTACATGTGTATTATGATACGTGAATCATTGTTGTCCATATTCATTTTTGCTTGTATGTCAAGGCACGACCCAAATCGAGAAAGGCGTGAATGACTTGTGAGCATCAACTAATTTCCACGATCCAATTTTGAATTTTTTTCAGATTTATTTTTACCACGAACCTGCATTTGCGGTGCGGCTGATTTCTGGTAAATTTGTGGTGCATCTGGTTTTGTTTGAATCTGAAATAATGAGATTGATAATTTTGTTAGTTATTAAAGTAAGCTAATCATTTCATATTCAATTGATGTATATGTCAAACCTTTTCTTTTATGGGTGACTAATTGAGAAATCTTATTATCATTCCCTTTAGACTTTGTAATCTAAATAAATGTGAAATTAACGTTAACAGTAGAAAAATCAGCAATTAAACATAATCAATCATAATCATACAATTAAATATACATAGAAATTAAACATATTGTATCCATGCCAACAAGATTGTTGGGCCATGCCACTGTAACTACCTATTGCTTCTCCCAAAAACTTCATATCTCACTGTTGTCGGGTATAGGCCATGTGCATGTGGTTCAAAAGCAATCACATGTTACACTTTAACATGGCTGACAACGATCGGAGTATGATATAATACTTCTCCCAATATATTGTATAATGTTCCTTTTCCAACCATGCAATGAGTAGGGAGGATAAATATAGCGCACATGATGAGACACCCTAAATCAAATCAATGGTTAATACATAAGTATGTGAAATAATTTGGTTGAATGAATTTCTTATTTGATTAAGTAATTAATTACCTTCAGAAGACTTTTACGATCATTGTTGCAACTATCGTTTTCACTATCTAGTTGTATTTCACGTTGACACTCCGGAAGTTGCTTTTCCTTATCGTTTTCACCAAAAATGCAACTTGCTTTGTTAGGATTTTTAGCTTATCTAGTACTTCCTCATTAGATGGATTTGTGTCTTTCTCAAGTTAAAAATAGCTTTTTGGAGTTACGCCAAATCCTTTACCCCTGACACAGCGAGAATATTCAGGAACATTAAATACCTTACCAAGTATGTCCCTGCAACTAACTTCTTTATTCTCCTCTGAATTTTCAAAACATTGTTCTAGATTCTCCTAAAATGCATGTATGATTAAAAGTATAAGTTCAATATCATTTTTAAAATACAATATTAAAAAATATTAAAGTGATAATATACTTACACATTGTGTTATCACTTCTTGAACATTTTCATTATCAACTATTCCATCTTTATTCAAATGAGCCTCCTTCCACAAAATATGACGACCTAATGGTTGATCGGATTTCGTCTCTTGGAGCTATTTGTTAAGACATAAACAAAATATTAGTTAGAAACTATAGTTTATAATATACCACATTATCTAAAAGTGATGTTTACTTACAATTTTTTGCTCTAAACATGCATACCCAATACACGATTTTTTGTATGGATGCATTGGATTTTTTGTTTTCTCCCAATTTTCCGTACTTATACTCTATGTAAAAAAAAATTAATGATCGTGTAAAAAAATACACTATGAATATGACTAAAATACAAATGCTAATAAATTAATATTACCACAAAAGCGAGGTCTGCAAATTTAACTACAAAAGCGATCCATTCTTCATTTGATATGTAGTTTTTTTGTATACTTTTGGAGCTTCAACATTCAAATTTCCATCATGATCTCTTAAGTAGCAATTTGACAAATCCTCTGTGTATTTCCGACAACTCTAAGCACATAATTTTTTCGAACCTCTTCAACATTAAAAGCCAACAGCAAACCAAATCAAGATAGAGTATAAGTAAAAGTATTTCAATGGAAAAAATTTTAAGTAAGAAAAAAGTGAAGTAAAATAGTTACCTGTATATCATTCCACAATATATCATAAGCATCCTTCCAAGCTTTATGTCTCCTATCATCAATTGTTATTGGGATATTTTTACGAACAACCGTACCAATGTTACTTACCATCATTGAACTGTTGAGATCAATTGGCTGACCACTTTGACTCCATCCCACCTAATAAACTCATAGAGTAAGTGCATGCTTTCAAAAAAGATAAAAAATAAATTCTAAACAAAGTATAGTATACCTCAAATTTAATTTTATTACTTCTTGCTTTGATGATTTTTTTCATAATAGTTTCCCCTTGTTTAACTTCGTTTTCATAACTCTTAGTAGTGACAACTTCATCATTTTGTCGATCTACACATTTCACACAGTATAATTATAAGTTAAGCATAACTTCAACAAGTTCAACGTACAGTAGTCTAAGTAGCAGTATAAGTTCAACATGAAGTTTAGTGACAACAACAAATTAATAAATACAACACCTGATAACAACAAACTATGAGTTCGCTTAAGTAGGAACAACGAAAGATGGTGCATAAATACGTATGGAGAGGGTTCGTATGGAGGGTTCACAGTAAGGTTCGTATGGATAGGGTTCATAGAGATATTAGTGAAGAAGGTTTGTAGGGATAGTAGTGAAGTGGGATAAGATGGTCCGTAGGGTTCGTATGGAGAGTAACGAAAATGGAGAGCAACGAAGATGAGGAGGTTTCACACTAAAATGTTTACAACGCTTTATAGAACAAGCGCTGTAAAATGTTTGTAATTTAATTTTTGGAAAGCCGTTTACAGCGCTTACGAAACAATCACTGTAAATTATTTTTAATTTAAGTTATTTCGTTCAAGTTAATTATGTTAAATTACAATTTTAGTTTCTATAAAATACCTATATTTGGATTTTTTTCCTTCCAAATAATTAGTTAAATACCTATAAATCAATGCTAAATTACATGATCAGTTCATATTAGGATCAGTTCAAGTTCAAGGAAAATGTCCAGTCAAACATATTTTTTTCAAGTTCAAGTTTCAAGTTCAGTATAAGCAGAAAATCAAATATAGTTCAAGCTAAATGCTAAAATACTCAGTTATGGCAGGTCAAACACTTAAATTACATGATCTTAGTGTAATTACATGATAAGTTCAAATTACATGGCTTATATAAAACACTTAAAAACCATAAGATGTCATTCTTCTTTTCCTGGTGGGATTCACATTTGCTTGTCCTTTAACGATACGAAACGATGGATTAATTCATATTCCCTCATCATGATCATCTCTAAAATATAAATCATCATCAGTTGAATCAATTTCACGTGGTTGTGATGTTGCAAAGAAAGGAATATTACTAACATCTTCATTGTTATCGTTATCATCACTTATTTTATTGATCGATAGGACAATGAACCATTTATCATCATCAAGGTCAGTGACAAAAAACACCTATTGAGCTTGCGACGCTAAAATAAAAGGCTCATCTTTGTATCACACCCTATTAAAATCGACAAGCAAGAATCCTGACTCATCAATCTGAACGCCATTATTATTATCAACCCACTTGCAACCAAAAATGGGAACACGAAACATGGTGTGATCTGACTCCCATATATGCTCGATAACCCCAAAATATGATAGATTTGCATATATTCGGTTTTTCTCTTTAGCGCTTGAGATATGCATCGCTTCAGCAACGAGAGTGACTCCCTTATTTTGCATAGTGGTTTGATCATCTTGTTCTTTTGTATAAAATGTGTAGTCGTTAATTACATAACCCGTGTAAGAAAAGACATGTAAACTCGGACCATTTTGTAGTCACCTCAATCTCTTTGAAATTGAATCGGGGTCTATATCAAACTTTAAGCCGTGTTATAAAATTTGTAGTCGTGTTATAAAACTTCGATTGTGCTCTCATGTTATCCAATTTTGATTCCTATTCATGTTCAAACTAGATAATTGATCCATGTGTATTGTAATATACGGCTGAACCTCATCATCATTGTGTAGAACATACAATTGTGTCTGCTCCCATTATGTCCTTGATATAGTCATTACTCTCTTTTCAATTATCCATTCTCATGTTATTCTTCTTGAATGATGAGACATGGGAAGCCCTATGGATTCAACATTGGATAGATACTCATTACAAAATTCAATAGCTTCTTCGAAAATGTATCGTTCAGCAATACAACATTCTGGTCGACTTCTACTTTTTACGTACCCTTTTAATATTTTCATATATCGTTCTATCGAATACATCCATCTCATATAAGCTGGCCCACAAAGTTGTGTCTCCTTAACAAGATGAATAGTGAGGTGAACCATTATATCAAAAAAAAAACAAGATGAACATTGAGGTGAATCATTATATCAAAAAAGGAGGGTGGAAAATACATTTTAAGCTCACACAAAGTAACAACAATTTCCCTCTGCAATGTTGGTAATTTCTGAGGATTGATCACTTTACTACAAATACCCCTAAAGAAGAAACATAATTTAGTTATGGCTCATCAAACTTTTTTAGGAAAAATGGAACATATACCTATTGGTAGCAAATGATCTATTAGAACATGACAATCATGGGTCTTCAAATCTTTTAACTTGAGGTCTTTCATACAAACTACATTTTTAATGTTTGAAGAGTATCCCGAAGATCTTCTTCAACTGCTTTTGCAATCTCCTCAACTTGGTCCCACTCATATGTATCTGTGTCGAAATCATTTGAAGCATATGTCGAACCATTCTCAAATTAGTGTTTCCTTTTTTTTTCTCACCATGTCTGATCCAACATGTATAGCTTTGATCAATTCCATGTCATACTAAATGTCCTTCCAATTGATATGCTCTAACGCGTTTTCTAAAACAACATTTTAAACAAGGACAAATGATTCGATTTGGATCTTTTGAATTCTTCTTTGCAAACTCAACAAACTCCATTTTCATACTCTTTTGACAATCTATTGAAAAACATCCGTTTCCGGTTCATTTTATATGACCTATATGAATTCAGTGTTACACAAATGATAAGCTATTGATAATAATATTATTCCAATCTATACTTTCTATAGTCTGATTTCAAAATAGAATAGATCGAATAGATTTAAAAAAGAACTGATTTTATATGATTTATCAAGTAACAATTTATTTGATTTATTAAGTAACAATTTATATGATTTATCAAGGTTATCCCATTTACTATCACGTAACATTTTATATGATTTATCACATAATAATTTATTAGTTTTAGTGAGAAGACAACGCACACAGTAGAGGAGAGGAGGGTTCGTAGGGTTAGGGAGATAACGTATTAAAAATGTTTTTACTTATTTAAAGAGAATGATTTTTATCAAATACGCATCATTTTACAGCACTTATAGAAAAAGCTCTCTAAAAGCGTTGTAAACAATATGTGAGGGCGTTATGTGACCATACAACAACGCTGTCAGAAAAAACACTTTAAACATTATGACCCTATATGACCTACAACGACACTTTTTCTAAAGCGTTTGTCAAAATATTGCTGTTGTATCCTCCGTTAATTGTAAAACAGCGCTTTTAGTAAAAAAGTGTTGTAAAAGACGCACTATAAAATGATAATTTTAGCGTAGTGACTATTTTAATTTTCAAATCCTAAATAAAATAATGTTTCCACATATACATTATGGGTGACATGTCATATTTTAAAAAATGTAAGTTAAGGACCAAAATGACTTGTTTTAGAGCTATGGGACCAAATTGAACATAAAAACTAAGTTAAGGGACCAAAAATGTATTTAAACATATATTTAATTACTTCTAACTATATTTTATTTTAATATTTATTTTATAAATAATTTTTTTGAATATAATGAGAATATTTTTAGACACTACTTTTATTATAGTATTGTTAAAATATGCTCTTGGTTTTAAATTCTTTTAAAAGGTTAATTAATTTAATTAATTTCTTTTGTAAAATATGGATCTTGAAATAATAGTAAATTTTTGAAAATGCAATTATGTCTATAGAAGTGTAAGAAGATGAGTTTAAATAATGATTAGTTATAGCATTAATTGTAATTTTGGTTCATTTGTTTTTATCAATTCATAGTTGGCCCATTTATTTTAAAAGTTTATAATTTTGATTTCTCCTTCAAATTTTTGAACTAAAAAAAAAAAGATCTAAGACATCTATTATATATATTTAAAACAAACTCTTCACCTTCCACATATGCAAACATATCCCAGATCAGCAAAAAATGTTGATTTGTACCTATTAGAGAGTTATCTCGTGTGTTGTGTTTCAAAACCTAAATCCAAAGTTTATAACAATTGTGTTATAAAATATTAATTTTCAAACAATTACAAGTATACATCAAATACAAATAATTGCAAATGAATTACTTTAATTTCATGTCAATTAACACAATGAAACAACATATTAAATTTAATTAATTTCAGTAAAATAAAACTGACCAAAAATCAAAGAGACATGACTTTGTCCATCGATCATTTCTAAATATTTATATACTATATGTATTTATCAATATCCAAAGTAGAAAGTCACATACAAATATTTTTTGTTCTCTAACTCACTTTACAAAACAAATAACTTCACATCTCTGAAATTTAAACTTTGCAAAACAATTTTATATGGATTATACTTTTCTTGAACATGTTAATGATTAGTTCGATAATTGGAGTATCAAAGTTTGAGTTGTTCGCATGTGTATTGTCTACACCACAAGTGAGAATGAATCAATTTCTTTGGGCATGATTTTGTTGCATGATAATGTATACCATTCAAAACAATTATTTTGAGTTTACTTTATTCAAATCACTAGCACAAAGATTAGGAGATAACGTAAATCTAACGGATAATTATTCTTTCAATACAAAATTCAACTTCTAAACTATCAAAGAAACATCACTTGGTAATAACTATTTTTTAGACTACATAAATCATTGGAATACTACATGTTGTTGGATATGAAGAGCAAGTTTATGTTGTTAACAACCCTACAAAAATACTCATACTAAAAATTAAAATGCATGGGTAACAACTTTAATATAAAATACAAAATAATTTAAATTCACAACATAATAACATTATTATAATTCCATTGCTTAATAACATTTAATTATTTTTTTTATTTTTTATTTTTTTGCTTTAATTTTTAGGGGTGAAATTATTCAAGTCACTTTATGGAGGAACATAGTTGCTGATTTTCAAAATATATTTGTCCATCACAAGCTATATGATGGTCCTAAGATTGTTGCAGAAACATCAACAACAGTTGAAAAAATTTAGAGGTCTAAAAAATTCCTTTCATTTTTTTCAACAAAATTGTAATACATTTCTTATTCTTTATACTATAAGTGTTAGTGCACATTAACTTATTTATTGTAATTCCAGATGATTACTCCATCAACTCAACTTCAACAACAAGGGTTTATTTTAACCTAGACATACCAAAATTCAACGTGCTTTCACAAAGGTGTACCATTTACATCTTTTTGTCTTCTTGCTTTTGGAGTCAACAACAACTCAAATTTTGGAGAAATAGGATAATATAGACAAACCATCCACTCTACAAAACATGTGTTACTGTGAGCTCATCTTTGAAATAAGGTTGTTGGATAAGAACTTGAAAGAAGGATCATAAACATACACGATCACAAGAACTTTTATACCGGCCAACATTTTCCTCGATCCTACAAATAATACCCACATCAAACATGTATAAAGTTTACATTTAAAAAAAATATTTTTAGGGAGAATTAATGGTATTTTATTTCTTCCAATAACTAGAAGAAAAAAACACATTTTTATGGACAATTCATGACATTTTATTTCCTTTCAATAACTAGGAATCCAAGTCACCGCAACCGACAAAGTTCAACTTAAATGACGAAGGAGATATAAAACAAAAATGTAAAATACATGAAGAAATGAAATATGGAGATGAAGATAATGATAAGGAGAAAGATGACAACCTATTTTCCAAACGAAAAATCAAGTTGTAACAAAGCAATAAAAATATTCACATATCATCATTAGATGAAGAGACAATCAAGACAACAGTTACAAAAAAAAAATTATGGTCGAGAATATTACATCCTCTGACGAAGAGCCCATCCTTCTACATACCTTAAGGAGAATCAAAATAATAAACCAAAGAAAAAAAATCGTGGGGTGTAATGAAATTGACTAATCCAAAAAAAATCCAAAAACTTAAAATCGGGAATACAAGATGAATGTATTTCTAACTATTTCACTTTAATCATTTGTAGCTTCGGCAATAAAGTAATACATTTTATATCTCAATTACATATCAATTGAGTTTATCTCTTAATTTCAATTATCAAATACCTTACTTCAACAATTGGCATATCCATCAATCTCAAAATTAATATGTTACTTCATTTATTCAAGATATTCGTCTAAAATAATATTTCTCTTCTATAAATTACATTGTTACAATTGTATGTATATTATTGATATAACTACTAAATTGTGGAGCATTAGACAATTGAAACATAAGACTTCATATTAATTTTTTTTAAAATCCACTTAAATTAAATAAATAAAAATGTATCTGCACAACAAACAGGTTAGCATCTAATTTTAAATGATATGTCTGATAATTCCATGAAATAAAACCATTTTGATGCATTAATAATTCATATATCATTAATTAAATTTAAAAATGAAAAATTTATTAAGTTGAAAGTTAAATTTTAGAGGTTTTTTTTTTTTTTTTTTTTT
>JBBPBR010000001.1:21031844-21046657 GCA_037974775.1 Cicer pinnatifidum | reverse complement strand
TTTGTGATTTCATGGGTGTTAATCATTTTAAATCATCTATCATATGTCACGTTCTTTAAAGAATGTCACATTGCCAGTTTTAGTTAAAAAACCAATGAGTGACCAAAACTGTCAAATTTTAAAATAGGATGATCAATTCTAGAATTAGTAAAAATAAGATGATTAAAACTGCAATTAAATCCATGTATATTGGTATGAACTCATATGTTGTGTGACCAACGTGTGAGTATATGGTAAGAGAAAAAGAATCCTAATTATTTTTAAAAGAAGGCGCTATATTAGCCTAAAACAAAAGAAGAAGTAGAAAACATAAGAGAGGTTAGATAGCAGAAAATTGGTCCTGGTCATCGATGATTATTTAGAAATTTTTCTCTGTTTTGGCCTAACTTTTATATGATGTTTATAACAAAGATAATATATTTTTCCATAATTTTAACTTCTCAATTTCTCTATAAATCTTCAACTTCTCTGTTTTTGAAATCCGCTAAATTGCACAATTCTTCTTTATCGTAAATTCGATTTTATTTAAATCAATTCCAAAACGACTGTGTGAATAGTGGTTATATTATCCACTAATTAACTTTTTTTTTTTGGGGTAAGTTTCCTTGACAAAATTTTAAAATTGATCTTTTAAAATGTTTCACTTGTGGACTCAAATTATCCAGTAATTCTCATATTTTACTTTTGATATTTACGCATAAATTATTGAGTTGGATCAACAAAGGATTTTCACTTGTGGACTCAAATTAGCATGTCAAAGAGTCAAAATAAGGTAAGGATGAGAGACTGTTTGAATTCATGAACATATTACAATGTGAGATGAACAAGAAAGTCGTAGTTTTCTACAATTCATTTGAAACTAGCTACGCTCGGTGGTAACCCTATTTAGTAATAATTGAATTAATATGACAAATTGGAGCTTTGTAGGAATAAAATATGGATTTAAAACTTTTATAAGAGGTTGTGTGATTTAATTTCTACGAATGCGTGATATTTGTTGAGAAAACGTATGTTTTTATGTTGTTTATGTTTAAAGTTTGAAATTTCATGATATATGTGAGAAAGTTTGATCTTTATGACAGTTATTTAAGAATATATGATTTTCATGATATGTATGGTGAAAGTTTGATTTTTATGATAGTGATTTATTAATATATGATTTTCATGATAAGAACATGTGATGTATCATTAGGGGTGAGAATAAGTCAGGTCAAGTTGGACTTTAAAAGGTTTGAGTTTGGCTTACAATTAATTTTTTAGGCCTAAACCTAGCCTACGGCCTATCATAGGTTTTTTTTTTTTTTTTTTCCGGCCTAGCCTGGAAGCCTATTTAAAAACCTTGTTAACATTTAAATGTTATATTTTACATATATATATATATATATATATACTTACAATCATAATATATATATTATAATTAAATCAAACCAACAAATATCTGAATATTCTTACACACATCAAAAAATGATTTTTCTAATAAAATAATTTTAAAAAAAATCTGAAACAAACAAATGCACTCATTATTACTTCAAACAAATATGGAACGACTATTGAGTAATTGTCTAATTGGTAAACTTTAAAATAGCAAATAATATTATTAATAAATAGTAGTAGTAATAATAATAATAATAATAATAATAATAATAATAATAATAATAATAATAATAATAATAATAATAATAAAACAACATTAGTAAATAATAAAATAATATATATAGGTCGACCTGTCAAACCTAATAGGCTTTTTATAAGCATGAGTCTGACCTATTTAAATAGCCCGAGCCTAGCCTTTTTCTTAAATAGGCCAGATCATAGGCCTCTGAGGACGGTCTAGCCTATTCTCATCCTTATGTATCATATTAGTGATTTTTGAATGAGGTGATGATTTTGTATAAGTGATTTTTGAAGCATGTGATATGATCTTAGTCGGTTGCGGGAGAATATTTGATTTAGATAATACATCATCATATAATGGCATATACATCTCTCTAGTAGGTTTATTTATCCATTGGTATGTGTTATTTTTCTAGGTAGAAGTTGTCTTTATGACATGTTTATTTACTCCATTGGTATGAGTCATTTATCTGTGTAGAAGCTGCCTTAATGACATGTATTATATCTTGATCATATAGTTTTTAGGAACATGCATTGTATTGCACTTTGTTGTGATTAATGTGTATCTAATATGATAGTAATTTCTTTTACTAATTTGATGTTATAATTAGATATTGTTTTTCCTTTAGTGATTTTAATGTTATAATATAATATTATTTCCTTGATTGTTTTGATATATCGTAATGTATTATGATACGATTTTAGTATGAATTTTTTGTGTGTTCTTCTTACTTATATAATACTACCAACATGATTTTAAAATTCACCATTTGTTGTTTGTGTTTGACTCGATTGACTATGTGTTTGAGAAATCACAATTATGACAAGATAGTGAGTCTTAAAATTCAAGTTTTGGAGAAGTTTTACTCTAATAATGACACTGAGAATGGCTCTTTAGATTAATCTTATATTTAATGATGTCATTTGACTATGATGTTAACAATGTAACTCTCAAAAAGAATAGTTTACTCTATTTTATTGTTATAATAAGATAATATAATATTATTTTGAGGATGTGTTTTTATGTAAATGTGATACTTTAAATATTATTGTGACTTTTAATGAAATTGAAAAGATTTTACCCTCTTATTTAAGTGATTTTCTTTCCTCTATAAATTTGTCGCAAAAAGTATGTTACAAATGTTACTATCAAAGTATTTTAGTTTAGATTGTCACAAGAGAAAAATGAGGAAGTGTACATGGATCTACCATTGGGTCATCCTAGCAAGGAGAAGAATCTAGTATGCAAGTTGCAAAAGTTACTTTTTGAGTTGAGACTAAACTTCTAGGCAATGGTTTCACAAATTTTCATCTACACTTTTAGCATGTGGTGTTACACAAAGTACAATTAATAACTCTCTTCTTACCTAAGGAAGTGGCATAAATCTTATTACACTACTAGTTTATGTTGACGACGTAATCATTGCAAGTTCAAATTCTACACTAACTCAATCCACTCAAGCCATGCTGGAATTTCACTTCAAATTAAAAATTATTAGATGGAAAACTATTTTATTTAAGGGATTTTGATGCCTTGTATAACTCAATTGATTCATAATGAATGCAATGATGCAATTTGCATATTCCTTTTCTCTCACTTTCACAAGGTGACTATCTTACTTATAACCCAGCTTCTCAAAATGGAAATGAAGAGGTACATTGGCAAAAAGCGTTCTTGACGATGGAATTCCAAATCAAAGCCGTAATTTCCTTAGTATGATTTTGGAGTTTTGTGTTTCTCTCTCAAGAAAAATTTCTTTTAATTTGGATGAGAAGCAAATAGAGAGGGAATAAAAGATGTTAGATTTAAACCAGACAAATGTTTGGGGTTTTCTAATTTTGAGTTTTAATTTTGATAAATTTATTATTTATTTTTGTAATAGGAGTTTTCTATTTTTTTGTTTTAAGTTTGTTTTTTTATGGGCTTTTTTACGAAGATGATTATGAACAATGTCGGGGTTTCTTAAATTCTTTTTTAAAAATATTAAATAAATAAATAAATAAAAATAGAAAAATGTTGATGTGGCTTGCCACTTCATCAATTTTTAATAAAAAAAATTAAAATAACCAAAGTGTTATAACAAAATCGAAAAACCATTTACATTACCCATCTCATGTACATAAATCCTCGTGATTCAATGGCTCTCGAGAAAGAATGCGGATAATAAAACTACCAAAGTTTTTTTTTTTTTTTATCATAAAGGGAAAAGAGAAGAAAAACTTGTTTCAATTGATAGTGGGGTTAGATTTCAATAGATAAGAAAAAAAAAATATTTCATATTATTCAACCATTTTTTGTAGATATTTTGGAATATTACATATTTGTAACTTTTGAAATATTCTAAAATATCTAAGAAATTGTAGGTGTATCAAGTATGAGTAAGAGTTTTATATTAGATGAAAAAGTGGATGTTGAGCATCATTTGCTCTTAATCCAATATAATGAAATCAAAGACAAAAATAGTTGTCGGGAGAAGGATTTTTTCATCATTTGTAATCAACAATCGCACGCTTTTATTTTTAATTTGAATAATATTAAGTCGGTCCAATTGACTTATTAGTCGACCAATGATATAATATTAGAATTTGGATTCAGCATAACTCATATTAACAAAATTGACTTATAAGGTGAGGTGTAGCTCTTTATAAATTATTATAGATATTTATCTCATATCAATGTAAGACTTTGATTTCCCTTTGGACTCAAAACTATTGGACTTAATGTGTGGATATAAATGAAGGTTGGTTTTATCAATAGGCTTTGATACCATTTTAAAATTTGAGTTGAGTTTAACTCAATCTCACAAAACCAACTTGTAAAGTAAATAATGTCAGTTCTTATAAATTATTACAAAGATTAACTCTTATTAATGTGAGACATGGATTTTTCCCAATTGATATAGATATCAATTACATTTTCACATTATAAGAAGACCTTGTCCATGTTATTTTCATAATCACAATCAATAATTATCGATTGGTAAAATTATGTTTGCGGTTATTTTAAGTATTACTCACTTTTTAGGATCAATTCTTTAATTTTTTTTCTCCTGAGTTAATCATTTAAGTTACATTATATTTACATTGTTAGTCATTTGTCACACTTTTAACAATGATTAGTGCAATCAAAATATCTGATAATTAGAAACAACTTCAAATGCTACAATGTGTTCCTCATATAATCACATTTATCCTTCAGAAAGCATTTATCAAATCCTACACTTTCTCTATAAACACACACATGTATAGTCTCTAAAAATTTGATAATAAATATCAATCCACATAATTAATGTTATTAATTTTATCCACTTTTAAAATTACTTATACAATTAACTCACTCTACTATTTAGATTAAATGTTAATATTCTATGACAGTAATTTAAAAAAATTGTCAAACTTAAATGATTGTATACGTAATTTAATATAACATAATGGTAATTGAATATAACAAAAATGATGGATTCAAGAAGAAAAATAAACTTAAAAACCACCCTAGAAGAATGCTCAAGCTTAAAATAGTGAATAGGTTGAAGTTAAGGGACTATTAAAAAGTTTAACAAACCAAGAAGGGAAATTAAGCCAAAGTGAAAAAGAAAAAAAAAAAAAAAAAAAAAAGTTTAACAAGTAATAGTAGTAGCAACTAGCAAGTGCATGATGGACCATACTCAATCTCATAAAAATCTCTTAAATCCATTTACAACCAATCAAATTTAAAACACATCCACACGTGTCATGTGACAAAGCTATGCAATAACATCTCCATAATATAACATCATCCCAATTTCATCCACCTACCCTCAACACCACCACCAACTGCACCACCATGTTTCCAGCTGCTAGAACCATAGCTTTACACTCATCTTCCCTATGCACAGTCTCTTCTTCAGACAAACCATCATTCCCTTCTTCTAATCCAAAATCAAACAGCCATTTATCTTCAAAACCCAAAAGTCTCCTTCAAAATCACCCACTTTACACACCAACACATGAAAAAATCTCACTTCAATTCAAAGAGAAAATCCTCTGTCTTGAAGTAATGGGTGTTGATGCAAGTAAAGCACTATCTCAAAACCCTCAACTTCACTCAGCTACCTTAGAATCCATTCATTCCATTATCTCCTTTCTTCTCTCTAAAGGCATTCAACATAAAGACTTACCAAGAATCTTTGGCATGTGTCCAAAGATTCTGACTTCTGACATAAAAAATGATCTTGAACCTGTTTTTGATTTTCTCATGCAGGATCTTAAAGTCCCTGATCATAGCTTTAGAAAAGTGATTAAAAAGTGTCCAAGATTGCTTACTTCTAGTGTTATAGATCAGCTTAAACCAGCTTTGTTTTACTTAAAGAGACTTGGTTTAAGGGATTTAGAAGCATTGGCTTATCAAGATTGTGTTTTATTGGTTTCCAATGTTGAAAGGACACTTATTCCTAAACTAAATCATTTGGAGAGTATTGGATTTTCCAAAGAAGAAACTAGATGTATGGTTTTGAGGTGTCCTGCATTGTTGACTTTCAGCATTGAGAATAATTTTCAGCCTAAATTTGAGTATTTTTCTCTGGAAATGAGGAGGAAATTGGAGGAGTTGAAAGAGTTTCCTCAGTATTTTTCTTTTAGTTTGGAGAATAGGATTAAGCCTAGACATATGGAGGTTGTTCAGAGTGAGGTCAATTTGCCTTTGTCATTGATGCTTAAAAGTACTGATGATGAATTTAGTGAGCTGATAAAGAAAAGGGGGGGATGATAATGTATTAGGAGAATTATTATGGTATGTGTATTTATTTATATACGTGAATGCATACTTTTCCTAAGGAAGTTGGGAAATTTGACAAAGTGTTTATATGCTGTATATATATATTTTTTAATTCCTTTGTACTGACTCAAGTGACATATCTAATGTTATATGTTGGTAATGTAAATCTTGTTGAATTAGTTGATGATGCATATATATATATGGCAAGCAAGGAAAGATGAAATGTAATTTATGAAGAACAAGTTTTAAGTAATTCCATATTTTTCAATGGAACTTAGAATTTCATCATCATGGTTATAGCTTTTAGAAAAAGCAGAATGGAAATTCAATAAATTGTTAGGAGATAACAGATCAATAAAAAGGAAAACATTAAATATAAAATTATGTAGGTGTGAGTAGTTTCCTTATTTTCCTTTCTATCAATATTATAGGTAAAGTAAGAGTAGAGATTTAAATGGAGGTAGCATCTGGACCAAGGCCTGCTTCAGAGCAGTAACTGATATTAGATACCCGGTATATTTAAACATTTTATTTAATCATATTTAAGAAAAGGCCTGCAACCACAATTTCCGTGGTATCAAAGTTTGTGATGTCTACATGACTATAATTAAGGCTATATCAGTCATAATTTAATTGCCGACGCAACTGTGACTGCAATTTTAAGCCTTGATTTTAAATGAAAATGAGATATAAATGAAATAGTAGGGTTCCATTAGAATAACAGAGAAACAGATTTGTTGGTTCCATGTCATCATATACAAGTCAAATACAAGCAACGAAATAACTTTCTGTTAAATACTTCAAAAATGATACATACAAAAGCATAAATAACTTATGATACACATAAATAAAATAGTAGAAAATCCATCAGACAACTATTTGTACAAAGGAGATACTGTTTTCAAAACTAATGTACTTAACATGTACTTGCTTCTTAGAAATGAACACTTCCATCAATCTGAGTGCCTGATGTTTGTTCCCAAGCTTTCAACCAAAACTGAGTTATCCGCATTTAAGAGTGATTTGCTGCTTAAAAGGAAACATCTTCAGAAATAAATGTAGTCCATGCATCCTGTTACAGAATAAAAAATGTGAACTTAACTTTCATTTTTATCCTATTTTTTTTTAGCATAACAGAACTATTTCATTTCTTGACCAAGCAAATGAGCAATACAACTGGAAACATAATAAAAGATAATTGAGGTAGCGTAAGTAATAGTCACCCTTGCCAACACATGAGCTATCATACTTCCTTGCCTCTTAGGCTTTGTTTGGGAGTTTAGAGGGGAGGGGAAAGGAGGACTTTGGAATGAGGAGAAAATAGAAAAATTTAGAATTTTTTTACATTTTTTAAGAGAGTGACTTTGTAGAGAAATAGTAATAGAATACTTATGATTAATAATATATTTTAAATTTATAAGGTATTATAACAGTATGAAAATGATTTGAAGAATTTGTCTAAGTCTTCCAAAATCCTCCTTCAATACAATTTTGTAGTTCCCCCAAAATAGAGGGATTTTGTATTATGAATAAAAACAAACCCTCAAAACCATCTCCTCCCAAAAATCTTCATTCCTCCCCTCCAAACTCCCAAACAAAGCCTTAGTGAACACAATTATAACATTATGTAAAAAGAAGATATCATCCCCCTAAAATTTTGTAGAATTGCGCCAATCTCAAAGTAGTCTACATGAAGACGATTGAAATTGTCAAGTACTACCTTAGAATCGAATAATCTATATCACTTTGAAACTTAGTCTAGTCAATATCTATCTATTAACAATTTATAAAAGTTGAAGTGCGGGCCATACAGCTGCCACATCAGCTTCTATATTTCTGCCACATTATTAAAATTTCAAAATCTTTGGTTTTAACAGAGAGATTCTCTTAATCTCTCTTTTTACATCACTCAATCCTATTGACTGATACTCCCCCTCTTCTATCTTCATTTGTTGACCGCCATTTTTACCAAAAAAACTTTCTATCTACTCTTCATCCCTTTTTATTTGTTACTCAACCTTATTAATTGACACTCGCAATCGACAACCTTTTCAGTACTATCAACCAATATAACCATATATTTAATACCGATACACAAACAGGAACAAGCCACCCAAAATTAAGAGCACCAACACCATTAAAACAATTTCATTTCTCTAATTTCTGTAAAGCATACATATTATCCTATTTTGATGAGAATGCATAGGTATATATCTAATATGTATATTTTACAAACCTGAAGAATGGAGAAAGCCTTCTCTGCTATGTACTTCTGTAAGTGTTTTGCTCCTCTTTGCTGCAGTTTATCAGGGTGGAGGCATAATCTTGCTTTCTGATAGGCCTTCTTGACTTTTGAGCTTTCTATTATGCTCATATAAGGAACAGCAGACCAGCCACTCTCCGGCCACAGAATCTGTCAACGAAAAACATCTAACCGTGTCAATTCTTTTGTTATCTGCATACATCAAAGTTGTATAAAATTCTAAAACATTGATAAATTGTTGAGGATAGGAAATCAAGAAGAAAAAAAAAGCATTACCTGATGAAGTGTTGAAAGCAGTAGCCTGATGTCAGTTTCTTTGCCAAATGACCACAATCTTATATCTCTGTCCCACTTCTCTGTTTCTGTCTGTACCTTCTGCAGAAGCACAAATTCTTTACTATCTTGTCAGATGACCATACTCATGCATGTATGAATAAACCTCTCTTTTACCATTTCTTTCGTTGAACAAGTGTTTTTATAAACATGTGAAGTGATTATTCTGAAATGGAAGTGTTGTCATCAAACATTTCACATAAACAATAAAAAAAATCGGGGCAGTATGATTGTAAGGATCATGTCAATCCAACATGCACATGCTTATTACCAACATACACAAGTGAGAACATATCTACTAAAAATGGAAACAGACATTTTTATAATTAGTATTGAGAACATATCTACTAAAACTGGAAACAGACATTTTTATAATTAGTATTGAGAACATATCTACTAAAAATGGAAACAGAAAAAACAAACTAAATGCATCTTATTCAATTTATGCCCTTATCTTAACCCAATAAAATGTACCTTTGGAGATTCAACCATTCCAATTTCATCATCATTGTATTCACTTGCACAAGGCCTTCCTGCATAGAGGATCCGAGGTAAATATAAAGCGTCTATCATAATCTGTTTCAAAAGATATATAGTGCATTAAATTTGTATGAGACATTTTTCTATTTGTGTGGTCAAGAGAATCACCTTCCACCTCAGCAGTTTCCTCATTGCCATCATTTCTCAAGCATGTTTCTTCATTAGTTCTTGATTGAAACTTCTCTTTGGCCCACGCAATCGCTTCATCCATGGCTTCGGTTTCACAGTTTTCCTCTCTAAGGTTGGAGTTGACCTCTATAACATAGGAGCTCATAACTTCATCCTCATCCTCATCATATTCATCCTGATCTATAACTAGTTCCGGAAGCACGTCATAGTGAACCGATGATTTTGGCTCAGGTTCTTGACAAACTCCAGAGACAGCAGAAAATGGGGGACTGAATTCCCAATCATCTGTAGATACTTTGATGCTTTGATATGAGTTGGATTCAACACTAATTGTTTCTGGGGATGGGACTCTTCTTGAGTACCCATTATCATGACAATGGAAATCAAATGATTGACCGTTACAGGGAAAAAGTGGCTTCCGTTGTTTAATTGGCTGTTCCTCATGCATCAAAGTGGATGAGTTCCATCTATATGGGACATTGATTGGCCTGTAACAAACATTCAAGAAACCTTAGAATTCCCATAGCTATTCAAAGTTGGATTTGGCTTTAGTAAGCTGAGTAGAGATAAGTTATATTACTAGTAAGTTATATTACTAGTAAAAATATGGTATTTTTAAATAAAAATAATTGACATAGCGAAAGTATAGCTCATATTTCAATTACTAATCTCAAAATAATTCAAGATTCAAGTCTTAAAACAAATGACAAAAGATAAGTAGCTGGCTTTATAAAATTGACAGAAACAAACTGGCTGGCTACACTACATAGGAGGTGATTTATTAGAATGAATCGGGATTCATAATAGTTAATCGAGATTTATCATAATGAATCGAAATTCAAAATGAGATTTATGTTCAAAATAGATACACACTAGAGGTTTGTATTGACTGAGTTCAATTTTGTATTGAATCGAGACACGACTCGCAAGTGTCTTAGGATATTGATACCATTAAATAGTAAATCAAGTGTTGATATTTTAATACACCTATAATTTGTTATGCATGTGCATGTGATATGAAACTATCAAAGATTAACTTATTTATCAAAGCTTGAAATTATTTACTTTACACTCAACCAATTCTCGTTAGAGGAGACAAATCCACATAAACTACCATAGTTTAAGAAGTCATTTAATCTTGTATACAGTTTTGCAAAATCTCCCTACACTACACATTGAGGAAAGCCTAACTAACTAGAGAAGTAAACAAAGCTTAAGCAACATAAAACCACTAGATGCTGCACAACTTGCATTTTTTTTTCCACGACCATGAATGATTTTGTTAATTGCCTGATATTTCCTTGGCCAATAATCTCTGAAAGCTACAATTAGAATACCTTAGGGTTATAGATCACTAAAATATGCTTTTCAAACATCTTAGTTTGTTTCCTAATCAATTGCATAAAAACATACTTACACATTCAGTATCATAGACATTATATTCATATCCAAATTTAGCTCTAGATTTGCCGATAATATCCAAATTCAGCAAGCTCTGCCCAACTTATAGGCAGTTCAAAAAAATAATAGATTTTAATTTTTACTTTATAACTAAAAATATCAAACTTAAATGTAGACTTTCCAATAGATCTAATGGCCACCGAATGTGGAGATTCCAACTGTAGTGAATCCGCGTGACCAAAATAAAGGTCATATCAGCCATATTCGATCTTTGATTTATGATGCAACTGCAGTTTTAAACATTTCTGGATATCTAAAACATTAAAATATATATATGTATATATACTCTGTTCTAAGTTGTGACAAATTTGGATACCATTTCACAGCAGCAGGAAGAGTGCATCTCCAAATATATTAGTGATTTATATCAACGAGGGTATAACTGTCAATTCCCAACATAACAGACTGAAACACAAACAGTTAACTGGTTAGGATTTCAGTTTGAGTACCTGAGCTTTGAAGCAAAGTCTGACAGTGCCACGTCATCACCGATAGCTGGCCGGAGAGGGCTTAGGTCCTCGGAACTCAGCACCGATGATGAGTTCGACTTCGATTTCGCTTTAGATTGTGACCCTGACCGCTCTCTCGATCTCCGGTCATCGTCCGACTCAAAAATATCTCCGTAAAACGCGTCATTTTTCGCCGGAATCCGAAACACCGGCAAGCTCCGGCCACCTTTAAGTGTCGCCGGAGATTTAAACGCTGGCTGCTTGAATATTTCCTCGTAGAATGAACTGGACCTGGAGAATTTGTGCGTTAGAAGGCTTCTTGGTGGGCCTCCGAAGACGTCTGAGAAGTCGTCGGCGTTCAAGGTTTCCGTCTCCGAGACGCCAGTATTGGAGAAGACAGACCGCCGCGTTCGTGAAGATGAGCGGTCCTCCATTGATCGCCGGCGAGGAAGCCCCGACGTTAATCCCATTAGCATTCTCCATGACTCGTCCATTTTCCGGTGAGCTTCTTCTTTCCACTTACCGGAATATCCACCGGCAGAAACAAAGTGTACGTGTGCTTATATATAGAACTGAAAGAGAACATAACAAGTAAAATAAAATAAAAAAGAAAAAGTGACTTTTGTGAAAAAAGCCATTGAGTGACTTTTACTCCTCTGCTCTAGATGTTTATGCAAATATTTTTGTAAATATTTCCATAAAATAACTTGAGAGTAAAGCAATTATATTTGAATATATTTAGGTGAAAGTTAGCTGAGTGACAAATTCAAAGTTAAAAGTTAATTTTAGAGATAAAAATTTTAAATTTTAATTTCAAATCATCCATTTCTAAACGTAAAATTAATTATACTCCTAACACTAAATATATTAAAATGAATTGTCAACCTCAAAAGCAATTTTGCATCTTCCAAAAGTTTAAAAAAAGAAACATTATTTGATAATCTTAATAACTCAAAATTTATATGCAAGACGAATCATAATTTTGAGATTTAATAATTTTTGTCTTAAACCTCCCATTCTTCGAGAGGAATGTAGTTTGAATAATTTAGATTTCAATTGAGAAATAAATAAAATATAGTTAATAATTCTTTTAGTCATAATTTAAAGTTATCGATGAATTCAAATTTCATCAAAGTGGATTAATTATTTGAGATCAACCAAAATTGTTATCATAAGTAGAAAATCACGTTTTGCTTAATTTCAAAGTCGTGCTATTATTGGTAATTGTTTGTTGAATGATCAATTTTTGCTTTTTTGAATGATTAGTGGTGATGAGTGATGGGAAATGCATATAGTGAGATATATCGTGTAATGTGTAGCCTTGCTTACTTTGATTACCTGGAAAGATGCCTAGGCTGGAATTGAAGTCCCTACAGACATCATCATGCATACAATTTTATTATTATTTCCTTTCCCTTTACATTATGCTTTTAGTTTTCTTTTTAAGGTGGGGCAGGTTGTTTTTTGTTTTGTGGTACTGTTTACCCTTTTGGTTGTCCTCACTCACTCTTGATTTTGTAGAGCCATGATAGTTGAGTGCATGATTTGAAGCATGAGGAAGAGAGTAATAAGAGGATAAAATGCATTTTTTATATGTGACAGTGTGAGTGTGTTTGTGTGTATAATATTGAGATGTTGTCACTCTTTGATATGATTTTGATATAGGGAATTTATATGACAATGTGAGAAGTTCTATATGGATTTATGTGTATGGCTGAAGATAAAGTTGTCAAAGGGGCAGGTGGGTGAAAGGATGATTGATACCTCTAAAGGGAACAATGCATGCCTTAAATTGATTTGTGCTCAGAAGCTTTATCACTTACCCTTTACTTCCATTTAGAGAGATCATAATCACTACTTCCTCCGTCTCATTGTTTAATTTTTTTTATATATATTTAAAAATACAATAATTAAAAAAAACATAAATTATTTTTTAAAATTATATTTATATTAATTATTAAATAATATAAAAAAATAAAACTATATTAAAAATTGTAAATGACTTTCATTTTAAAATAAACTTTTTTATGTTTGATACAAACAGAGGAAGTACATTGCAGCGCAGGTGAGACTATAATAAGTAACTAACATAGAGATTAAATAATAATCAGATTTTTTATTTTTTAAAGAGTGCATCACTAAATAAAGACAAATTTTACGTACAATATTAAAAAATAAAATGTATACTATGATTTTCGTCAATCAATTTAATCTTTTTAATAAATATTTCTTTTACCGTAAATGAGAGATTAAGTTTCTCTTTATTTTTTTTATCTAATTTATTTCTTCCATTTCTGTAATTTTGTGTATATTTGTAGATATTTTTATAACATGTGATATAAATTTAATATTTATTGGCCTATAAGAAATGGAGGAATCGCGTGTATGAGTTGATGACAATGTCTCTATGTGACACTCTACATGTTTGATACGTTATATGATGAAATTGCATGTTTTTTTTAAAGAAAAAAAACCCTTTCTTGCTGTAATATTTTGGATTTGTTTGGTTTGGTTTTTAACAATAGGATTTGTTTGGCTGTTTAAACTCTTTAGAAAAACATTATTCCCTAGATTTCAATGAGAGAAGAAAATTAATTTGCAATTTTAAATTAGATTTCATTATAACTATCTAGGAATAAGAATTTGGTACATACTAAAAGTATCAAGGTCGCTATATGATTGATTGATGTTTATTACCGTTCTTTAGGTTTTAAAAAAATAAAAGTAATTAAAATTAGACTACAAATCAAGTAGGATTTTTAATCGATCACATGATTGTTTACATTGCAAAAGAGATTATTGTAATGTTTAGTTCTGATCTAATTATTATTATTAAGGATTTCAAGTTACTTGATGAGTATAAAACACCACTTTAAAGTAATTTTTTAGTTGTTTACTTGGATATTATTTTTATCGTCATCTACTTTATTTAAATATTTTCAACTTAAATTTTAGATATATAATACATAGTACATATTTAATTTCTATTAAATTTATTTAGACTCCCTCAACTTTTTTTATTCCAAATCTGTCATTAATTAAGCAAAAGAGAAATAAATGTATTCATAAGTGGCAAAGAAAAAATAATATCCCATTTTTTCAGTTCAAAAACAGTAAAAATAGAGAGGATCTCAACTGAGGTGAGATTCTCTTCACTTTTTAAAAGAAATGAAAAATATAGTTACTATAATTTTTATGTATAAAATTAATAAATATTTAATTTAGATCACCTATTCTAAATATATATATATATATATATATATATATATAT
>JBBPBR010000001.1:21015258-21031689 GCA_037974775.1 Cicer pinnatifidum | reverse complement strand
AATAAAAAAATGGGGAAAATAAAAAGAAATAGAGATGACTTTTAAGTCAATAAAATGTGTCCTTAACACTATAGAACAATTTCTTAATATGAAAGGAGTTATCCAAAAACATAATTGAGACATCAACTAAGTACCTCTACTACCTTTACAGAAGTAGGGAACATATCGAATTAAAAATTGATGATTTTAGATCATCATAAATCCAATACAATTACTGGCCCATTAGTTAATTGTGTTCCCTCATAGAATGATGTTTTCCAGCCTATATATTCATGTGTTAATAACACTATTTTCTTATACGAAATAATATTATATGATAGGTACTTTTTTGGACCACTTTTCAATACTTAGATAAACATTTGATTGATTACAAATTAAGGTAACCCCGTCCAAGTATAATAATGTTAAAGGTGATAAATTAAAACACAAAGTGAGCCATATGCTGCAAGTTGCAACTGTCAATTCGAGCAGTACTAATTCTTCAGCAAAATGTGTCTGTTACCTTCCTGACTCTTTTCAGATTTGAAAGTAGGTAGATGCTTCTCTATATTTTGTAATTATCTTACTTGTTGTGTTATAAAAAACTGCTTAGTTTTTGTCATTCAGTTGACAATTATAAGACTGCAGAAAATTGTTCTGGACTATGTTTGCTAGTTGAAGAATCATAAATAGTTGCCTAACTAAAAATTCACTTTTCTTTTAAATAATAAAAAAAATCCAAATTTAAGGGTGTTAAATTGATAAGTTGATGACATGTGTATTAGAATGTTGCAAGTACCTCGTCAAGTTAGGATTCGTTGTAATTTGTATTGTTGGTAGATAAACATTGAATTTTGAGATTTAAAGTTAGTGTTATGTATTATTTTCTTAGTGTATCTTTTTCTCTCTTCAAGTCGGTTATAATTTGATCGAGTCTTCTTCCACCTTATTTTATTTCTCCTCGTCAATTATTACATGCTCGAGCCTTCCTCCATCTCCTTCGGGTTTCAAAGGTCGGTTTTTTCGGTGGACTGATATGTTTTTAGTGAAGTAGTTAATAATCGCTCGCGCGAGTTTTGCTTAGACCAATTGCATAATTCCTCTATAAATAGAGGATTGCACTCAATTTACAAAATGCACCAAAAATGCCGAAATTTACCAAGTTTTCTATGTTCTACCTTTGAGTTTCATCTCTAACTTCCCTTTTATATCTCTCGTGAAATATTATCCGTCAAATTTTCATGTGGTTGTCATATCATATTTTCAAGTGGCCATAATTGTCATATTTAGAGGGTGTAATTCTAAAATGGTTTTCTACATTGTAGTACGAAACTGATACAATGTATCTTGGTTATTTTATCTTGGAGACGTTGTGGTTGATAGTCTACCTTGTATAATTTTGAGCAGCGTCACAAAACGTCTTAAAGAAAACTATCTTATCTACGAATCAACCCAATAATATCTTCGATCGCTGAAAATTATTTTAAAACTGTTTATCAAAACTTAAAAACAACAATTCTAAAACATTTCTTTCTGCCTTGTCTATCGAAGAAATGATTGGATCTAGTCTCATTGCTTCTATTTTCAATCAACCATTTTGATTTGAAGGATGTCATTTCAAATAATTGCAATAAAAGATGCTATTTTTTCCTAACTTTGAAAAAAGTTGCCAACGTTATGAAAGATGACATTCTAATGGTTCCAAAAACAGTTGAACAAACAGAAAATGATAAGAAAGATGCAAAATTATCCCTGTGGGAGAATAATGATTACCTTTGGAAGAGTTATATTCTTAATTAATTTGTTGATGATTTGTATGATTACTATAATTTTAGTGATACTCCTAGAGAAGTTTTGGATGCTTTGAAGAAGAAATATGATACCAAGGAAGTTGGAGCTAAAAAGTATATTGTGAGCCGCTATATTAAGTTTTAGATAACCGATAACAAATTCGTGGATGCTCAATCCCATGAAATTCAAAAATAGTTCATGAGATCAACTTTAAAGGTATGACTCTAGATGAACAATTTCAAATTGTTGTTATTATTGACAAATTGTCCATTGCTTAGAATGATTTTAAAAATTCTCTCAAACATAAAACAAAATAATTTTCACTAGAAAGACTGATTACCCGCTTCCGAATTGAGGAATAATCTTGGAAGCAAGACCACAAAGATGAAATACTAGTTATTTCAAACAACAAGAAATTCATCGTTGCAATTTTGAAGCAAACTAACAAACCACTCAAAAATTAGAACTGCAATCTAAAGAACCACAACAAGAATGAGAACCCTCCAAATGCCCCAATTGTGAAAGAACAACCACCTCCTATAAACGAATATGGCTTACAATTCATCTGTTATAACTGTAGAAAACCAGTGCATATGGCACAAACATGTAGGAATAGGCCAAGCTCTACTCAACAAGCTAACCTGACTGAAGAGAACTTTTTTGTTATGATTATTGAAATCAACATTGTCGGTGGTTCAGATGGATGGTGGATTGATGTCTACCGCCATGTTTTCTATGACCGTGTTATGTTTAAAACATGCATTGTTACTGAAGATAATAAATTGTTTTGAGGAGATTCTCACACCACTAATGTTGCTAGTATTGAAGGTGTGGAATTGAATTTCAGCTATGGAAATACTTTGATTATGAAGGCGTGATGCACATTCTAGATATAAGAAAAAAAAAATTTCTGTTATTCTTCTGATAAGGTAGAATTTACTCAATCTATAAGAGCATGTTTGTACATCATTACCAAAAATGATATTTTTGTTGGGAAAGGACGTCACTAATGACATGTTTAAGTTGAATGTTGAAATTAATAAAATGTCTCCTTCTGATTACATGTTGAGTGATTTTAGCATTTGGCATGATAGACTATGTCATATGAACCAACGTGTGATTTCAAACTTAAATAACTTAGGATTAATTTCGCAGTTAAGTTTAAATGATTTAGAAAAATGTGATTTTTATAGTCAAACTAAAATAACAAAGAATTCACATAAATCAATAGTTAGAGAATATAAACCTTTAGATTTAATATATATATTGTTAGACATAAGTCCATTTTTGATATTATTGACAAACATACATCATATGATAAATCTAACATTGTACACTGAGAAAAATTTCAGGAACAACAACTCAACCCTACAAACTTGAGACAATGGCTTGGAACTCAAGGAATCAACAAAAGTTGGAAAATTGACTGAGAAAATCGATTAGATCAATTGATTTTGTAATAGGGTTGTTTGATATTGCATAATCTGTGATTAGGCAAATTGATTTGCACATTTACTGAAAATTAAGTGTGCAAGTCAGTAGCATGCTGTTTTGCAGGCTAATCGATTTGGCAAATCGATTGTTCCAATCACAAGACTGTTCTATTTGATTAAATCGATTGACACAATCCATTGATATACTTCTTTTGTAATAAGTTTGGCATCAATCGATTTGGTAAATCGATTGAATGAAACAAACTGATAAACTGTTCTTCAGACATAAGTCCATAATCGATTAGGCACATCGATTAACTGTTTTAAGCTCTCTCTGTAATTAGTGACATCGATCGGCTAAATCGATTAGCACAAAAGTTTTAGTAACAGAGATAAATTAGTCCTTAGCCAAATCGATTATGTAAGTGTTTGAATCGACTGAGTAAATCGATTGTTTTGATCTCGTTGTTGGAACAAAACATCCCAAATCGATTATGCAAATCGATTCAAATATGAACTATTATTTAAGTTTGAAGAATGCATTAAAAGAATCGATTAGGTAAATCAATTAGTTTATGCAGTTTCAAGATTCAAGAAAAACAAGACTCGTGAAATCGATTTGGTAAATCGATTAGTATGCTTTATAACTTTAATGAATCGATTGGGCAAATCGATTCATGTGTTGTTTTTTTGAATCTATATAAACTGTTTTCAAGCTCTTCTTCTCATAACTTTGTGATACAATATACAGAACTTTTGATAACATTCTCATAATATTCTGATATCATTTTTCTCACTGTGAAATAACTTTGAACATTGCTTTTTCAGTCATGAACATTCATCCTTCGTGATCAACAAAGACTGAAAAAGATTGCAAAGAGAAAGAACATTCGAGAAGAAGCTTGCTGAAGAAATTTTGTATAATTTCTATTTTTAGACTTTTTGTAAACAATTCTGTATTCAAATATCATTGAGAAATCCAGTCTTAACTGGTAGTCATCTTTTGTGATTGAGGGACATCATCAAGAAGACACTTGACTGAAATCTTGGAAGAGTTTATAAAAGATAAACTCTGGGATTCAGGGAGATAAGAATATAATAGGAAGAGTGATTTAAGATTGATAGGCGAGGAGCTGGAACATCTGTAAATCGACTCTGCGATATTCTATTGGAAAAGGCTAAGATCATATTTGATCTTAGGACTGGATGTAGGCCGTCTTGCAGGCGGCTGAACCAGTATAAAAATTGCCGCGTACATTTTTCTTTCCCTTATCTCCTTTATATTTGCAGTGTTTTTATTGTTCTTGATTGCATGATTGTATTTGAATAAATCTGTTGAATCTCAATTGTTTCTGCTGCACCCTTTATTACACAATATCTTTTATTGTTAGTATTCTTGTAGGATTGATAATTGGGACCTTAGTTAATCTTGTGTTTGATAAATTGTTGAATTTAGCAAACTGTTTAGCATTTTGTTAGAATAGGCATTAGTCTGCATTATTTCTACAAAATCTGAGGTCGTACCCCTATCAATTGGCATCAAGAGCCTACTTTTTTTAGAGTAACTCTCATAAAAAGACCATGACCTCAGAATTCCTAGGAGAGGGTGCTTCATTGGCTAGGCCCCCTGCCTTTAATGGGGCCACATATATGTACTGGAAACATAGGATGTTGATTTTCCTAGAGGCTGCTAGCATAGACATATTAGATGCTGTTTTAGTGGGACCATTTGTGCCAACAATTGCTGGCACTGGTGAAACTTCTATCTTGAAACCCAGATCGGACTGGTCTGATGATGACAAGAAGAAGGTAGGTTATAATGCTAAGGCGAAAAATATTATTACATCTGCATTATATGCTGACGAATTTTTCAGAGTGTCTAATTGTAAAACACCAAAAGAGATGTGGGACACCCTTCAACAGACACATGAAAGAACCACGGATGTGAAAAGAGCTCGTGTAAACACCTTGATGCATGAGTACGAGCTGTTCAGTATGAAGAAAGAGGAATCAATTAACGACATGCAAACCAGATTCACACACATTGTCAACAACCTGAATGCATTAGGAAAGGAAATAGACAATGATCAACAAATCAGTAAAGTCATGCGATGTTTAACTAGGGAATGGCAGCCAAAAATTACTGCCATTGCAGAATCAAAAGATCTTGGAAGTATGACTATAGCTACACTATTTGGAAAATTGAGGGAGCATGAGATGGAATTGCAAAGACTCAGTGAATCTGAGCAGATTGACAGGAAAAGAAAAGGGTTGTCTCTGAAAGTTCAAGCACACCAATCAAAAGTTGAACAAGAGAGCTGCTTAGGTGAATCAAGCAGTTTGGATGATGACGAGCTTGGATTACTTGTCAAGAAGTTCAAGAAATTTCTGAAAAAAAAAGACAATAAATTCAGAAAACCAGCAAGTTCTAAAGCAAATGACACCAAGACTATAACTTGCTATGAATGTGGAAAAACAGGACACATCAAGTCTGAGTGTTACAAGTTACAAAACAAAAACAGAACTGCTAAGAACAAAGACAAGGAACCAGCCCCCAAATCCAGAAAAGCTTATGTTACATGGAACGATAATGACAACGAATCCTCTTCATCTTCTGAAAAAGAACAAGCAAATTTGTGTCTTATGGCTAAAACAGAATCAGATTCAGAAAGCGAAGTAAGTTCATCTAATCCTTCATATGATGAGCTACAAAATGCATTTAGTGAATTACATGATGAGTATGTTAGTGCCATTAAGAAGTTGATTAGTACTAAGAAGTTACTAGATGAGAAATGCATATTGTATGATGAGATTAAACTTGAGCATGATTCCCTTAAGGATACAAATGTAAATCTGAAAAATGAAAATCATGCACTGCATAGTGATCTAGACAAGTTTAACAGTAGTAAAAACCAGTTAGACTTACTTCCTGCTAATCAAAGGAATTTCAATGAGAAATCTGGACTAGGCTATAAACCAAATATGCATGTTAAGCATAATCACAATAAATATGGAATTGGATATAGGCATGTTAAGCATAACCAGAACCATGGCAGATCTAGTCATATGCATAATGTCTTTGTCAAACCAAAACAGTATGCATCCTCTGCTGTCACATGTCATTTATGTTGTAGAAAACGACATTATGTTTACAATTGAAAATTTAAAAAACTTGCCAACAGAGGATGTAAAAAGATTTGGAAGGTCAAGGCACCAAAGTTTGAAACTGACCCCCCAGGACCCAATTTATATTGGGGACCTAAACCTAAATTCTGATTTTGTTGCAGGTATGCTTGAGATCCACAAGGCACCAATGGTACCTTGATAGTGGATGCTCAAAGCACATGACAGGGGACAAGTCAATGTTCCTGTCCCTAAGCTTAAAAGAAGGTGGTTTTGTCAAATACGGCGATAACAATAAGGGTAAGATTTGTGAAAGTGGTGACATAGGCAGCGAATCGACTGCAATCATTAAAAACGTCTTATACGTGGAAGGGCTGAAACATAACCTTCTAAATATAAGTCAGCTATGTGACAATGGCTTTCAAGTAAGCTTTTCACCACTTTCTTGCATAATTGAGCATAAAGATGATAAAAGCATCAAACTGGTTGGTGACAGAGTTAACAATATCTACATGTTGGATTTAAATGCTATGCCTGATGATTCTGTTTGTTGCTTATTATCAAATGCTGATGAAACTTGGTTATGGCATAAACGTGTTGGACACATTCATATAGATCATTTGAATAGACTTGTTAGTAAGCAGTTAGTCATAGGTCTTCCCAATAGAAAGTTTGCTAAGGATAGATTGTGCGATTCTTGTGAGAGAAGCAAACTTGTCAAATCTTTTTTTCCCCCAATAGACATGGTCAAAACCAATAGGGTTTTGCAGCTGATTCACATGGATCTCTTTGGTCCATCTCAGGTGAGAAGTTTTGGTGGTAATATGTATGGATTCGTGTTAATTGATGACTATTCTAGATTCACATGGACTTTCTTTCTGACTCATAAAAGTGACGCGTTTTCTGTTTTTAAAAAGTTTGCAAACTTGGTACAAAATGAAACTAGTCAGAAAATAATGTCAATCAAAAGCGATCATGGAGGTGAATTCCAAAATGATTCTTTTGATACTTATTGTGAACAGAATGGTATTCATCACATGTATTCAACCCCTAGGACACCACATCAAAATGGTGTAGTAGAGAGGAAAAATAGGTCTTTAGAGGAGCTAGCTAGGACTATGCTTAAGGACTCAAATATTCCTAAGTATTTCTGGGCTGATGCAATTAACACTGCCACACATGTTGTCAACAGAGTTTTGATTAGACCAATTCTTAGGAAAACTCCTTATGAGTTGTACAAGGGTAGAAAGCCTAATATTTCTTACTTTAGAGTTTTTGGTTGTAAGTTCTTTGTTTTAAACAATGGCAAGGAACACCTAGGTAAGTTTGATCCCAAGGCAGATGAGGGTATCTTTCTAGGTTATTCCCAAACTAGCAAAGCCTATAGAATCTACAACAAAAGAACAAAAACCATTGAAGAGTCAGTTCATGTAAAGTTTGATGAACTTTTTAAAGAAAACATGAACAACACTCCTTCTTTGGTTGATGCTTCTTTGGATGAAGTTGTAGAATCTGAACCTATAGAACCAAAGGAAGCTGCACCTCCAACCAACAGTGATTGTGTTGAACCCATTAGAGTAGATGAGTTACCTAGAGAGTAGAAGTTTAGTAGAAACCATCCCATAGATAACATCATAGGTGACATCTCTAAAGGAGTGGAAACTAGGAGGAACCTTAGACATTTTTGTAACCTTACAGCCTTTGTATCTCAGATTGAACCTAAGAACATTAAGGAAGCCTTACTAGATAGTGAGTGGATACTTGCTATGCAAGAGGAGTTAAACCAATTTGAGAGGAACAATGTCTGGCATCTAGTAGCTAAACCAGAAAATAAGCACATCATAGGAACAAGATGGGTGTTTAGGAACAAACTAGATGAGAATGGAGTCATCACTAGAAACAAAGCTAGGTTAGTGGCCAAGGGTTACAATCAGGAGGAGGGAATAGATTTTGATGAAACCTATGCCCCTGTAGCTAGGTTAGAAGCCATTAGAATACTACTTGCTTATGCATGTATAATGGACTTTAAGCTCTATCAAATGGATGGTAAAAGTGCCTTTCTCAATGGTGATATCCAAGAGGAAGTTTTTGTTAGCCAAACACCTGGTTTTGAGAATTCTGATTTTCCTAATCATGTATACAAGCTAACAAAAGCCCTCTATGGGTTGAAACAAGCTCCAAGAGCTTGGTATGAGAAGCTCAGCAATTCCTCCTTCAACAAAATTTTTTAAGAGGAAATGTTGACAAGACATTTTTCATAAAAACTAATGGAAATGATATCTTGCTGGTCCAAGTTTATATTGATGACATAATCTTTGGATCTACAAACAATAAGCTTTGCAAAGATTTTGAAAATTTGATGAAAGGTAAATTTGAAATGTCAATGATGGGTGAATTATCCTATTTCTTGGGATTTCAAATTAACCAAAGCAAGCAAGGCAGTTTCATTAGTCAAACAAAATATTGCAATGATTTGATAAAGAAATTTAGCTTTGATAACTTCAAGTCCATTGATACTCCCATGAGTCAAGGAAACCATTTAGATAGCGATGAGAAAGGGAAATCTGTAGATGTTACAAGGTATAGAGGTATGATAGGATCATTGCTCTATCTCACAGCAAGCAGGCCTGACATCATGTTCAACGTTTGCATGTGTGCGAGATAACAATCCGATCCAAAAGAGTATCACTTTAGTGCAGTCAAGAGGATATTTAGATATCTAGTAGGTACTAGGAGTCTAGGCTTATGGTATCCCAAAGGATCAACCTGCACTTTAGTTGGTTATTCGGATTCAGACTTTGCTGAATGCAAACTAGATAGGAAAAGTACCTCAGGTACTTGTCACTTGCTAGGGAACTCTCTTGTGTCTTGGTTTAGCAAGAAACAAACCAGCATTGCACTTTCTACAACTGAGGCTGAGTACATTGCAGCTGGTAGTTGCTGTGCTCAGATCCTTTGGATGAAACAACACTTATCGAACTTCGGTGTTGATTTAGGAACCGTGCCTATTATGTGTAATCAGTATCACTAAGAACCCAGTGATGCATTCTAGAACCAAGCACATTGAGATAAGGCATCATTTCATTCGGGACCAATTTCAAAGTGGGAATATCAAGCTTGAATATGTCAATACAGCTGATCAGTTGGCTGACATATTTACCAAAGCTTTGCCAAAGGAAAGCTTCCTGCACATTAGGATGAAACTAGGTATCATAGATCCTAGTGAGATCTGATTTCTGTGTCAAATCGATTTAGTCAATCGATTATCCTATGGATACACAGGTAAATGGCTTTATGAATTTGATTTCTCAAATCGATTTATGCCATACAGTATCTCCTTTTTCAAAGAAAGAACATGAAATCGATTTGTTGTTCCCAGGAAGCTTCAGATGTTTTAACCTTCCCATTACAATCGATTAGGGAAATCGATTGACCACTTGGTATGATTTTTAAAGAATCGATTTGGAAAATCGATTGCTTTGGCCCCAAACATCAAAGTTGAAGAATTGTTTCAAGACTCTACCACGAAATCGATTAGGGTAATCGATTGTTTGAATTTGTTTGAAGTATTCAGTTAAATAAGTCGATTTGGTGAATCGATGCTGAGACAGGCATATATATGAACTGATATGGAAACGACCTCAAACGAATGCTGAACAGACTCAACAAAATTTTGGACCAGCGGCTGAGCCAGTTGCAGCAGATTCTAATGTCTTTTCCAAATTGCTGGAATTCATGGCAGCGCAGGCAACTGACAACGCCAAGTTAGAGGCGTCGAATGCAAAGATGGAGGCGTCGATTGCAAGGATTGATGCACAGGAAAAGTTTCAAGCTGACTTGAAATTGGTTGCACAGGATGTCGCAACAATCCAGGAACATCTAGGCATTAAATTGTCTTTTAGCGATGTTGCTGAGATTGGCCAACAAGCAATTGAAGAACCAAATCCTGTGACTTTAGATGAACCTGAACCTCATGTTGAGGAGACACCTGCTAGGGATAATACAGCGGTCTCTCCTTCAACCTTAGCTAATAGTGAGGAGCAGCCCAATCTAGACGTTTAGGTTCTTAGGTTCTTTGTTGTTTTGTTTTGCTGTGCATTTTCTGTGTAATGTTCTTAATCTATGTACTATTCTGATTGAGATAAATGAACAACTATTTTATGATTCATGTTTTGTTGATCTATATTGATGATTTATATCATGTGCCATAATCTGTTTTAAAACTGCTTTTTACATTTGATCTAACGCCATTATCACAAGTGCTCTCTGTGTTATTAACATAAGGGGAGAAATTCGTTGCAGACAACTTCTCCTTTCATGATTCTCTCCTTTACCTCTTTTTGAATTAACTGACAAAGGGGGAGAAAATTATAACTTGACTTGAAATGCACTTATGTTTTGCTTCCAATGCTGCTACACAATTCATATCTGCTCTGACATTAGTGTTGATATTTGCTCTGATATTGTTATACTTGATCAATGTAACCTGCTCTGATACTATTAACTGATCTGATACCAATACGCTACTGCAAAATGTTCTGATACACTTTGCTTTGTTTTTTTTCTTCAAATGCTCGAATACAATCTAATAATGTTACATAGCATTGATATTGCTTGATATTTGTCAAATCTGTTTTATTGTATAGCTCTAACCCATTTCCAAAGTATGAACAGCATGACTGCTCAAATTTAGGGGGAGCTTATATGTTTGGTGTAATTATATTGTCATTCCTTGAAATGTTTCTCAAGTTAAAATTGCATGTTCGACAATTAATCAAAAAAGGGGAGATTGTTAGACATAAGTCCATTTTTGATATTATTGACAAACATACATCATGTGATAAATCTAACATTGTACACTGAGAAAAATTTCAGGAACAACAACTCAACCCTACAAACTTGAGACAATGGCTTGGAACTCAAGGAATCAACAAAAGTTGGAAAACTGACTGAGAAAATTGATTAGATCAATCGATTTTGTAATAGGGTTGTTTGATATTGCATAATCTGTGATTAGGAAATCGATTAGGAAAATCGATTTGCACATTTACTGAAAATTAAGTGTGCAAGTCAGTAGCATGCTGTTTTGCAGGCTAATCGATTTGGCAAATCGATTGTTCCAATCACAAGACTATTCTATTTGATTAAATCGATTGACACAATCCATTGATATACTTCTTTTGTAATAAGTTTGGCATCAATCGATTTGGTAAATCGATTGAATGAAACAAACTGATAAACTGTTCTTCAGACATAAGTCCATAATCGATTAGGCACATCGATTAACTATTTTAAGCTCTCTCTGTAATTAGTGACATCGATTGGCTAAATCGATTAGCACAAAAGTTTTAGTAACAGAGATAAATTAGTCCTTAGCCAAATCGATTATGTAATGTTTGAATCGACTGAGTAAATCGATTGTTTTGATCTCGTTGTTGGAACAAAACATCCCAAATTGGTTATGCAAATCGATTCAAATATGAACTATTATTTAAGTCTGAAGAATGCATTAAAAGAATCGATTAGGTAAATCGATTGGTTTATGCAGTTTCAAGATTCAAGAAAAACAAGACTCGCGAAATCGATTTGGTAAATCAATTAGTACGCTTTATAACTTTAATGAATCGATTGGGCAAATCGATTCATGTGTTGTTTTTTTTGAATCTATATAAACTGTTTTCAAGCTCTTCTTCTCATAACTTTGTGATACAATATACAGAACTTTTGATAACATTCTCATAACATTATGATATCATTTTTCTCACTGTGAAATAACTTTGAACATTGCTTTTTTAGTCATGAACATTCATCCTTCGTGATCAACAAAGACTGAAAAAGATTGCAAAGAGAAAGAATATTCGAGAAGAAGCTTGCTGAAGAAATTTTGTATAATTTCTGTTTTTAGACTTTCTGTAAACAATTATGTATTCAAATATCATTGAGAAATCCAGTCTTAACTGGTAGTGATCTTTTGTGATTGAGGGACATCATCAGGAAGACACTTGACTGAAATCTTGGAAGAGTTTATAGGAGATAAACTATGGGATTCAGGGAGATAAGAATAGAATAGGAAGAGTGATTTAAGATTGATAGGCGAGGAGCTGGAACATCTGTAAATCGACTTTGCGATATTCTATTGGAAAAGGCTAAGATCATATTTGATCTTAGGACTGGACGTAGGCCGTCTTGCAGGCGGTTGAACCAGTATAAAAATTGCCGCGTACATTTTTCTTTCCCTTATCTCCTTTATATATGCAGTGTTTTTATTGTTCTTGATTGCATGATTGTATTTGAATAAATCTGCTGAATCTCAATTGTTTCTGCTGCACCCTTTATTACACAATATCTTTTATTGTCAGTATTCTTGTAGGATTGATAATTGGGACCTTAGTTAATCTTGTGTTTGATAAATTGTTGAATTTAGCAAACTGTTTAGCATTTTGTTAGAATAGGCATTAGTCTGCATTATTTCTACAAAATCTGAGGTCGTACCCCTATCATATATATATATATATATATATATATATATATATATATATATATTAAGTTGATGAGACTTTAACTAGAAATGAAAAATATTATTTTATTATTTTTATTGACGATTGTTCTAACTATTCCTTTGTATATCTAACGAAAAATAAAAATAAAGTGTTTAATATGTTTAAGATCTTTGTAATTGAAATTCAAACTCAATTTAATAGAAAGATTAAAAAGTTTCATTGTATTAGAGTAATCGAGTCTGATTCTAGTTTGTTTAATGATTTTTATAAACTACACCAAATCAAGCATGAAATAACTACACCATATTCGCCTAAAATGAATGGTAGAGTTGAAGAAAAAAAATATAACTCTTACTAAATCAGTTGTTGCTATCATTCTTAACTCTAGTGTGGCATTCCATTGGCGAAACTTTATTGACTATATGTAATGTGTTGAATAGAGTTCTCAAATCTAAATGTGAAACATCTCTTTATGAGATTTTAAAGAAATGACAAACCTACGTGTCTTATCTTTGAATTTGGAGATGTATGACTTATGTTAGAATCCTATATTCCAAACGAGTTAAACTCGCTAATACAGCCTATAAATGTGTATTCATCTGGTATGCAGTAAACAACAAAACATATAAGTTTTGTGACCTAAATACTAAAGTGATCATAGAGTCAAATGATGTTGACTTTTATGAAAATAGATTCCCTTTTAAATCGAGAAATAGTGGGGCACCGAAACAAGTCATGTTCCCCTAATCAGGAGCACTGGAAGCAACAAACAAGACGAATCAAAACCTCAAAGAAGTAAGAGAGAAAGATTTGCTAAATATTATGAACCCAATTATATGGTCTGTACATTAGAAGATGATACAAATATTCAATAATTTTGACGTCTTTGGATAAATATTTGTGGCAAGAATCTATAAACGATGAGATGAATTCTTTACAGTCTAATAGGACATGGAATTTGGTAAACTTGATTCCTAGTTGTAAATCAATAGGTTGTAAATGGATTTTGATAAAGAAACTAAAACCCAATAGAACTAATGATAAATACAAGGCTCGCCTTGTATCCAAAGGTTTTAGGCAAAGAGAAAATAGAGATTTCTTCGACCTTATCTCACTGGTCACTAGAATTAAATCCATGAAGGTACTAATTTTCCTTGCTACTATTCATAACTTGGTGGTACACCAAATGAATGTCAAAACAACTTTTTTAAATGATGACTTGAAATAAGAAATCTATGTGGAACAATATAAAGGTTTTGTGATTGATGGATAAGAAAATAAGGTTTGTAAATTAGATAAGCCTCTATATGATCTTAAACAAGCTCATATGCATGGGGTGAAAATGTTGATAACTTGATTATATTAAAAGGGTTTGTAAATTGAATGAAAGTGACAAATGATAGCATTAGCAATTGCTGGTGAAGAAGCAAGTTGGTTGAGATACTTACTAGCTGAGATCCCTTTGTGGAAAAAACTGATGCCAATTATGTTGATCCTCTGCGACTGTACAACGACTATTGTAAAAATTGAGAATCATTATTACAATGCTAAGAGACGACATATACGTCATAAACACAACATATTTAGAGAGTTACTCTCAAAAGGAGATGTTAGAGTAGATCATGTTTACACTGATGAAAACTTAGTCGATCCTTTGGCGAAAGGATTAACTACAGAAAAAGTCATAAACACATCCAAAAGGATGCGACTATTTTCTATAAATCAATGTGTCATTCATGAAGCTAACCCGACCTAAAGGACCGGAGATCTTAAGAATTAGGTTCAATGGGTAATAACAAGTTGTGAAGTGATATGATATAAACATGCTATTATAAATCATAGAAGTATAACTTCTAAAGTGATGCAAGGATGAGGTAATAGAAACTCTTAATGAGATATATATTCTATGTTGAGTGGAGTACCTCGCTACATGAGTACTCTTGATAGATTCACGTTTGTGAACATGGAAGTAGGGCCATTTCCTATGAAACTTTGAAGCAAAATTCCTAGAACATTTGCTATATTTGAATAGACATGTATAGCTATTAGTACACGAGCTTTAGAAAATACATCATATGAAAAGATTGTGTATAGGTTTGCAGATATAGAGTTCAAGACTATAAGTCACTCTTGTTGAATATGAATCATACTTACTATACAAAGGTTCAAGTCGGAAGATGTCTTTGTTTATGCACAAATCTTATAGAAACGTTTGACACTATTTCAAAAATACTTTTTTAAATTCAAGTGGGGGAATGTTGGAACTTGTGTTGTTGATAGATAGCACTAAGTGTTGAAGCTTATAATTATTGTTGTGAATTGAAAAAAATAAAGAAGTTTCACATTTTAGTGAAATCGCACATTAGTAGTGTTTATAAGGAGGATGTATGACATTTGGAGTATGCCCCAAGGGAAACCTAAATTTGTAAAGATGAGAGAACGCACTCAAATCGACCATCAAAAACATGCGTGTGCAGTCGACGACGCCCGACAGACTTGGCTAGGCTTGGGTTGGTATTAGACTGTGTGGTGTATTATTTTTTAGAACTTGAAAAAGAAAAAAAAAATATTTTTAGTGTGTGCACTTTTCTCTATCCACGTCGGTTATGATTTGACCTAGTCTTCGTCAACTATGTTACACTTCTCCTCGGTAGTTACTACGTGCATGAGTTTCCTCCGATTTTGCATGTCGATTTTTCTGTGGACTGTCCATTTTTAGTCAACGGGTCCATTTTCAGTGAACTGGTCAAAAACCACTCTTGCAAATTTTGTTCAAATCGGTTGTAGAATTCATAGAGGATTCCACTCATTTCACAAAACTCACCAAAAACTCTAAAATTTACCGAGATTTCTCTTTTCTCACCTTTCAACTTCATCTCATATTTCCTTTTCTGTCATTTTACCAAAATCTTATTCATCAAATTTTTGAATGGTTATCGTACCATATTTTCAAGTGGCCATAACCGTCATATTTAGAGGGTGTAATTCTAGAATAGATTTTTACGGTGTAGTAGGAAACTGATATTGTGTATATGTGTTGTTTTATCTTAAGGATGTCGTGGTTGTTTATTTGTCTTGTACAATTTTATAAATACCATAATAATTTTAAAGACAGCGAATTAGTTCACGACCTAATTTAATAATATCTTTAATGACAATTATTTTAAAACAATTTTTAAAACTAAAAAACAATAAATTTATACTATAATGCGTGACTAAAAACAAAACAATAGTTTAATGATATATTAGGATATGTGAGGTTATAAGAAGAATAAATTAAATAGAAGAAATTGTAGAGTTTTGTAATTAAATAAGTATTTTTAATGCTGAAATAATATGATAAAAACAATGTTATGCAAAAATTCAATTATAAAAATTTAATAATTTTTTGGGATGAAAAAATTATTATTAATCAAAGTAGAACTAGTCATCATTTTACAAACATTTCAAGTTGAATTTAAACTTTATCTATAATATTAAAATCTTACCATTTACCTGACACCCCATGGACATAAAATATTTACCTTGATTTAGATTGAAATTTATATAATTGTTAATCGCAGACTCTATTTTTATTAAAGTATATAAATTATTGAGTAAAAAAA
>JBBPBR010000001.1:21000864-21014678 GCA_037974775.1 Cicer pinnatifidum | reverse complement strand
ATAAGGTTAGTTTTTTTGCTTTATCATTGGTTTTCTTCACCAAATTCATTTTATTCAATGCGTGTTGGACTATAAACATGAATAAAATGTATTTTCTTAACTGTTTATATTCTCTTCATCTTTGTGGTATTAAAATGGTTGTTACATTTTAATTATTAAAATATTTTGATGTTTTTAAGTTTGTAATAATAGTTATTTTTTTATTGTTAGTTTTTTAATCGTAGAGATGCATGAGTTAATGCTTTTGGCCGAATGACTACCAAAACAAATTTATTATGCTCTTTGACATTATAATCTCTTTGCTAAAGTGATCCGTAATACTTGTTTATATCTAGTTATCTATTATGTATAGTTGAACTAAAATTCTAAAAAAATAAAGGAATTTAAAATGCCATTTTGTGGTTTAAGAATTCAAAAGTGTTCCAAGAGCTCTTAGTTAAAGAAAAAATAATAATTTGTATCTATAAGAAAATGTGTTGTTCATATTTAAATAGAACTGAAAGACATAGATAAGAAAAGGAAAAATAAAATATGAGTAAAATTAAATGGAGAAAGAAAATGACCTAAGGATAAGCTTTGACCTAGTTTATGAAGTTGCAATCATATTAGAAAATGACCTAAGATTACACAATGTCGCATTTTTCATTGATATATGGGGTGAGAATTGAGAAACCATATTAGATTAAAACTACATAGATAAAAAAGGAGGAAAATAAAAGAAAAAATTTAAATGGAGAAAGAAAATAACTTAATTTGACCTAACCGAGGAGGTCACCAAGAGGTTACACAATCTCACATTTTCCATGGATACTTGGGTGAAAATTTAAGTGCCATAAAGATTTAATGTTGTATAAACAACAAAACTTTTTATCTAAAGTGTGCTCTCCATCAAAGTTTAAGAATGTATCGAAAGAATGATTTTTGAGATGACATAAGATATTGAGGAGTACTGAAAGAAATAAAAGGTGTAGATGACTTGTAGAAGCATATAAAAGGTGAATATAAGTAATGTGCAAAAAAATTTATTATGTGACACATAAGTGTGATGTGTCCATCAATAGAATTGGGGGTTTGTTTTAATATATTATAATAGAAAATTATTTTCATGAATAACTTTTGTGTAGGTTCTCAACATATGTATATGATAATGTGTGAGATCAAAAACTAAATTGAGAAATAAAAGAAATAAAAGGTGTAAGATGACTTGTAAAAGCATATGAAAGGTGCCACATAGGAATATAAGTGATGTGGAACAAATTTTATGATGTGACACATAAGTGTGTGATGTGTCAATCAATAGAATTGAAAGTTTGTTTTTTAATATATTATAATAGAAAATTATTTTCATGTAGAGTTTTTGTGTGTGGGTTCTCAACATATGTATATAATAATGTGTGGGGTGTAAAAACTAAATTGAGCAATAAAAAAAATAAAAGGTGTAGATGACATGTAGAAACGTATGAATTGTGTGAAGTGTCACATAAGAATATAAATGATGTGGAATAAATGTTATATTGTCATATAAGTGTGCGATATTTCAATCAATAGACTTAGAAGTTTATTTTAATATATTATAATAGATATTTACTAGTACGCTGATAGAATAGAAGAAATTTGCATATGCCTCCTTTAAATTGAGGCTTTTGAAAATGAAATATATAATATTAATTAATGATTTAAAAATCAAAAATAAATATTATATATATATATTATAACAAATTATGAATTTGTTAAAATCCTTGATTTTCTAACTTTATTATATCTTAGGAGGATTCAAATTCAAGAAATTTCAACCACATGTAAGCAGCTGATAGACCAAAACAAGGCATAAGATTGCGATTCTCTTCAAAATCATCCGCACCAATTTTCAAAGTTACTACCTGAGCTCCCATGCCGTTCTATCACAAAAAGCTAGCTTAGGTCCCATTTCCATCTCCTTACTTGGAAAGAGAATAAACCAACATTTGTGTTCAAGGATTTCCATTTTCTGATTTAATTTTGTCCATCTTCCATGCCCTCCATCCATATTGCATTAAAAATATACTTCGAGTAATATAAAAGATTATTGTATTTAGAAAACTTAATTAGTAAATATCAAACTAATTAAAATTATTTATTATTTAGACTAATAATAATAGTAATAATTGGTTACAATAACTAAATAGCAAAGAAAAAATAATTATGAATTAAAACCTAAAGTTGGAGATTAATTAAGAGAAGTCTAGGTTTGCGTATGCAGTTGTAACTTTGATTATTTCGGATTATAATTCTATTCAAATTTCTTTCTTTTGATTTAATTATCAATCAGCTTACTACAACTATTGATCCGTTTGGTCATTTGTGATTAATACATTTTTCTTTTTAAATTAACTATTTGTTTGGTCATTCAAAGAGTTCAAATTTAAGAAAAACATAAAGTATAAAAAAGTTGAATGATCGGAACACTAAAATTAAGTTTAGCCATGCAATAATTTATAGTCTCAATTATCCTATAGATTCACCAATTAATTTTACTACAATAGCTAACAACTAACAATTAATTGATTAAGAACATGCAAAAGGTGATCAATCTTAAATTGTAATTATAGCAATAGGAAAATTTAATTTAACAATAAAAAATAATTAAAATAAAATTAAAATAGATAATTAAGATATAATAAAAGGTATCTCAACACTGGATGAAAACTTAGTTTTTCATTATTATAAAAAAAGTTATATATAAAATAATAGTGTTCATCAAAATAAAGAAGAAGAATAATAACCATAAAAAAGAATGAATATTTATTAAAAATTTGAGACATTTTGCTCTAACTCCAAACACTTCTAACATCTCTCAATGATTGTGGTGGTCCTTTCAAATTCCGTTTGTTGTTATATTATCTCACGTGTATGTAAGCGTCAATCCTCCCTTTTTTTTTCTCCTACCTTTCCTCCTAAATGACAGAGTTAACACTATTTTTATGCAACCAACTAAGTAACAAGTTTGCAGCCAACAAGGATATTTGATATATAATGCATATTAGAATCTCAATTTTTTTAAAAGTCAAATAAAATTTTTATACTTAAACATCAAACAAAGTATATGTTAATCAAGATATGCACACTACGTTGGATTCCCCCAAAATTTATATTGAGATAAATGCATGTGCATAAGACTAATAGAAATCGGATACAGAATTACTACAATTCAGAATTATGCAGAGATAGCATGATAATTAAATCATGGTGGAAAAATATAGACCTTATGTTCTTGTCTCGACCAATTAAGAAATGAGATAATGTATATTTCCTTGTTATTGACACAATGCAACCACTTCTCTCTCCTCCTTAACACCTTTATTTTTTTTTTTAAATGAAGATTACAAATTTAACGACGAGTTTTATCTTTTTTGCAATTAAGAGAGGACAACAAAAATGCTATTCTCCTTTGTTATATCTCATGCATTCCTCTCTTTTAAACCAAGATTATGATTTTATTTTAATTCTCAACAAAAAAAATTTTATGTAATTTTTGGTTTCGTAACTATTAGAAAGAAAAAAAATATATTAAAAGGATGATCAAAAGAAAATGTGTGAAGGAATACATTCAGGTTTTGAAGCACATAGTGAGGACTGGACTAGCCCGAGTTGAGTGAACCAATATACTTTTTGTGTGTAATCTTTTTATCTCTTATCTTTAATTATTTGCACACACATTATATTTCATTATAAACTAATTTGTTTTATTTACTATTTTGGACATTTTGTTTCAATCAAGATTGATGTTGAGTTAATTTAAATTAAGCACAAGAATCAAAATTTGAAAAGGGTCACAATTAAACCACCCCCCCCCCCAGCCCCCCTTTCTTATGATTGACATTGCTACTTCACATACATCTTAGTCTTATGAGCATGAAAAAAAAAAGTAAGCTAAAATATAAAACTATTAAGAGATTAAAAGAGTACACATATCAAACAATGAAGATGACACATAAAAAGTTTATGTTATGAGAAATTAGTGTGAGAAATGAAATGAAAATTTTAAAAGAAACAAGATAATAAAAGAAAGTTTTTCCTTTTTAATATTAAACATTAAACTAATATAAAAACAATGTTCACGTAGAAAGGATGATATTAAGGAGAGAAGATAACAAAAGTATGATAAAATAATAATAATAATAATAATAATAATAATAATAATAATAATAATAATAATAATAATAATAATAATAATAATAATAATATCTTGATCTATTATAGATGAGAAGGTTCCTTCTTGTTTCCAATACCTTGAAAATCGCAATTGATGTGTTTGCCTTACTTTAAAGGCTTTTGTACAAATTTCTACACTATCTATCTACAGTCATTTGTTTTGAGTATCCATTGTCCAATATTAAGTCTTTTTCTTAACAGATAGATGACATTTCTATATCACAAATTAGTAGTAATTTTGGTAACCGTAGGGATTTGGATCCTTAATAGTTAGTGTTTCTCTTTGAATAGACTTTCTTCTTATGGTAACATGTATATTCAAAATGTCCATATTTTCCACAATAAAAACATATTCTTTTTTACTTTCTCAGCCTTTTCCTTGAAATATCAATCTTTATGAAGGTGTCTAATTTTTTTTTTTTGCAGTGGGAGCATTTCCTTTTAATCTTAATATTTTAAGGTAAAGAGATTTTTTAATAAAGTTTTTGTTTTTGAGAACTTTCAAAACCAATCCCACCTTTGTCTAATTTTCCACTATGAGATCCCATAATATTTTGAAAGGTCTCAATGGATTTTGAAAAGTAAGTTACGTCTCTTGCTAGATCTTCAACTTTATTTTTTAAAACAATGTTTTTTGTTTGAGTTTCTAGAGGTTGAGGATAAGTTTCGACTATCCTCTCATTAAGATTATTTTGTTGCTCAATCATTTTATAATGAGGCTACTACAAATTTTGAATGATTTTAGCATATTCATCATTCTTAGTTTGTATCTCTTTATTTTGTTTCTTTATCTCAAAAAGTTGATTTTTTTGAAATGTACATTTTTGAGATAAAGTGTTTGAGTCATTTAAGAGGATATATATTTCAACTATCACATATTTACATAAAGAACAAGGTTCATAAACAATTACCTTATTAGTATTTAAATTTTAATTTAGATACTTGATAGCTTCTCCCACTTCTAGTTTTTAAGATGAATTTTTGTTTGAAGGATTTTGAGTTCTGTTAAGTTCAATCATCTTTCTCTTTTTGTAATGCTTTCCTTTAGGTATATACATTGAAATTTTATACATCACTTCTTCCTAAATCTATTCCTATTACACTGTTAAATGCTCAAACCTTAGAGGTAGAACTCTAATATCAATTGAAGTAAAGTGAATGTCACGAGAAGGAGGGCTTTGATGGTGATCCTTGTTAAATTTTAGTTCATGCACTAATATTATCCACTCAAGTTTTCTTTTGAGTAAGGATAGTTAGATGAAAAATAATCCTCCTTTTATTAAAGATGGTCTAAAGAAGAATAATATGAGTTTGAAATATGTATGATAAGTGTGCTAATGGTGTGAATAAAACAAATATAAAGAAAGTTTTGCTTAAGAAGATTCACACACATAATTTATATTGGTTCACCTAATATAGCCTACTCCAATCCACACAGATTTGTGAGATTTTCACCAGTGCTCATAAACTTGTCCTCTGATCTGCGCATTTTCAACAACGTATTTTCTTAACCTCACCAGGCCTACAACGCTATATTTTTACTAGCCTCAACAGGCTTACAAAGTAACTCAAGTTTATATCGACTTAAGGATATACAAGTAGTAATGTATTTGATTTGTTTGAGATCAAATTACAAATTTCTAAGATAAGACAGTGTTGTGAAGTTGTATATAACACACTCGATAAAATGGTCCTTAGATATGTTTAAATTTGGAAGAGTGTGTAGAATGAAGAGAATGATGATAAGGTTGAATAACTTAGATGTTTTCTTGTAGATGATTATCTTGATGTTTGAAGATTAATACTTCTCTATTTGTAATTGCCTTTGAAGCTACAAACATATGGGTTAAAAAAATATAGCTTTTCGAGACTTTGCTAAGTTTCCTTGGACTTGTCTTTATTTGCAAAACTGTCATTTAGCCTTTATCTTCTTGTTAAGTATGTTGAGCGGATGATTGTGGTGGTCCATCCTCAAATTTAGTTTGTATGAGGATGAAATTTTCATTAATTCTCATGTGACTTGTGCTTTTTGACTTTTTTTTTCCTAACAACTATAGTGTCTTGCTTTATGAGTCAATGACATCACTTTTTTTTTTACTTTGGTACTTTTATTCATTTTATCATGTACGAGAATGAATAGACAACATACGTTCTACCTCACTTCTATGTTGTTTATCCTCTGCCATAGAGGACATAAATTCATCTTCTTTTCAATATTGTTTATCCTCTAACATAAAGGACATAAATTCATCATCTCTTTTAATATTTTTTATCCTATAACATAAATTCATCATCATCTTTTGTCATATGTCTCGAGCAACCACTGTCCAAGTACTATGGTTTTTTCTTGAGATTTTGAGAACCGATATGCATTTGATATTACAAGAGTTTTAGGTACCCATTGGTCTTGGGTCCTTGAGAGTTAGTTATTTATTTAATACTATATTTTTTTCTTAAAATAGCAGTTTAATTCATTGTGACCAATCTTTGAACAATAAGAACATTACCTTATTGCTCTTATAGAAGGTTTTATCCTAATGCCAGAACTTTCTTCCTCTTTAAGAGGTCTTCTTGATTTATATTTTTCATCCTATTTTTTGAAATAACATGCATACTCAATATGTCCAATTTTACTGCAGTAGGAACATTTTGTTTTGCACTTGTCTTCTGATCTTTTAGGAACAAAAAAGTCTCATAGTATTTGACTTATTAAAATTAATCCCTTAAATTTTAACTACCTTACAAATTCTTTCTTACTCATAACCCCCTTAGAGTATATTTTACTAAAAGAGTTTACAATGAGTAAGGACTAATAGTACTATTAACCACAACACACTTTCAACAGATAAAATATATTTTTATAAATTAACATCCTTTAATTTTTTAGTGAATTCACTAACAATTATTTGAAACATTTTAAATTATTTTTCTCAAAAATTTTCACAAAACCACAAATTTTTCTCAAATTTTCCATAGCTCATTTTTTTTCTTCCAAATAACTACATAACCACACAAAAGATATCAATAAATATTTTTTTTTTCTAGTTTCAAGGTTATAACTCTTTGAAATAGTTTCGTTCCTTTCAAAATATATTAAATATTTTATTTTTATTTAATCACCATAATAACACTAATATATCAGAGTTCTCATCACCGCTAACTCGGTGCGAACGGTCTCGATTCTTTTTCGAGACTCAATGAACTAACTACATAAACATAAATATTTATAACAATTTGTTCACACCTAAAATATATCTAACCACAACAAAATTCCAAAATTATATCTTTTTCAAACCCAAACTTTTAAAACCAAATAATCTATATTATTCAATTAAAACTAAATAAAAATAAATATTGTCCCAATTACACACACACACACTTGACTATTAAAGTACCGAAATTTTGAGTTAATAAAATACTATATATTTTTTATTTTTAAACTCAGTCCAAGAGTAATTAAAAGAGTAATATTTTAAACTCTAAACATTTTAATTTCAATCTAACTTTTTGCTCAAACTCTTTAACTTAGTTAAAATTTGAATTTTTTCACAACTTTAACAACTCTAATTTTATTTTTTTTTGTAAAATTTCAACTTCAGTTCAAACTAATTTATTTGAAAGTAACTCATTACGTAACTCAAACACATCAAAAATCAATTTTTTTTAACCATTATTAACTAAATCAACAACAACAACAACAACAACAACAACAACACAACAACAGAGATTTGTTAAGAACTCAAACATTTCACTCATACCCCCCACCGTATAAGGTTTACGAATTTAGGAAAAAGGAGGAGGAAGTAAGTGTCTTTCCTTAAATAAATTAGTTCATAAGCATCATAGTGAAGAGAGGAGCAACTTTCCCTCCTGAAACTTCTTGATAGAAACTTAGATCTAGAAGAAAAATGGAGGTTTGTGTCTGTGTGTTTTTAAAGTCACTAACACCGTTTCTTTTGAAACAGAGGAAGAAGAAGAAGAAATTTTAACACCGTCTTTTCTTGGCTCTGATGCCAAAGATGCGTTGGATTAAAGCGTACAAATAAAAAACGAAAAATATAAAATTATTGAAGAACAAATGATTTTCTGATGCACAAGATCAGCCTTGGCTACAAGTGCAGAGCATACTTATGTTGCAGAATGTAAACATGGTTTTGATAATATGACTAAATTATAGGCAAAATGTATTAATGCATGATGAACACTTACAATGATTTTGGAAAATGGAAAAGAAAATTACAAGGTTTTGAAAAATATTGGAGACACTCAAGGTTTCTAAGAGATTATCTCTTGTTGTAACCAACTCTGATTTCAAGGAGAAATGAACACTTTCTTTTATAGTGAAAATTTCCCATTCCATAATTTTATTTCTAGTAGTTATGGGATTTACTGAATTTTGATTTTTTTTTTTTAATGTATATGAAATTTGATTTTTTGATGCATAAATTTCAAACCAATCAAAAAAATAAGATATGAGTTTTATTTTGCAAAACCAATTCGTAAAATTCATTTTGGATTTCCATTCTTTTTTCTAGAAAGTTTTTGAAGAATCATGTCATTTTTTTCTATATTTTTGGAAGCATAAAAATCATTATGTAGAAATTTTTTTATCAACTTCAAATTATTTTTCTATGACATTTAATTCATTAATAACATTTTCAGTTATTGTAGAAAAAAATGGTGAAGTCGGTGGAGAAATGTTTCTTAAATTATTTTGATGTTCCTCATATGTGGCTTGAGGCGCCGTATAGATTTGATGAGGTATGTTTTTGGAATAGTCTACATTTTGAAAGGAGGAACTTGGAATGATAGAACACGAAAAATGTGGTTTTGAAAAGTATTTTTATCTTATTTTCAAGGTTAATAGTACTGATGGAGGAATCAGCATTAGAGAGCCTAGCACTGGATATGCGAGAAAAACTTAGTTTTACTCTTCCGTCATTGGACTGGAAAACTTCCCTTAAGTTTGCATTTGGTTTTGATTGTTGAGGAGACTTTGGTTTAACTGCTCCTTCAAGTATTCATTCTTTAGGAAGATCTATGTCTTTTCAAAGGATAGTTCTTGAAATAACAGTGTTAGATTTTGAAAAATCTATTTGTAGAAATAAGGTTTCACCCTTTTTATTTTCAATATTTTTTGTTGCCGTAAAGGCTGAAAACATAGCTTTATACTGTATTCTATAAATAATTGCTATAGGAATAGATTCTGGTAACATTTTGTAATTATGTGTTTTGATTTGTAAAACCAGATATTTTATTATGTTTGAGTCTTTTAAAGACAATGAAAAATTTGGATAACATTCAAACCAAATTGGTCATTGACATAAATTAGATTCAATTGTACTTATATTTGAATCTTGAATGTTCAAGAACCTTGCATCTCGTAAGACACAAAGGATTGATATGTTTAATACTTCCCTAGTTAAAGGTTTGATGCCAACCTGGACAAGATCTATGTGTATGAAATTATAATTCCTATTCCGGTATTTTTATAGAGTTTTTTTAGAGAGAAGATGTATGGTTTCAAAAGGGTTTGATAATGGAACATCTCTTTTCTTGAGTTTTGATTATGAAATTGGTCTTGAAAATATTTTTGAAAAGGCCAGATTCATAAACCTGATCTTTTGGAATATATTTCTTAATTTTTGGAATTTGCCAATTATTGATAGATATTTTGGAAATCTTCAATAGTAATTTTTTCTCTATTGATAGGTTCCTTTTGTCCTGAGGAGTTTTGGGTAGAAGAACTTGAAAAATAAAAAGTTATACAAAATAATTTACTCATATTAAAAAAAAATCTTTTTAATTTGAAAAAGCTTTCAAATGTTCACTGCCCTAAACGCATGTTCGTCGACTCAACACGGGACTTAATATCCATAAACTATCATTTTCAAATTAAACTATCAAAGTTTTTAATATGTTTAACCAATTTTATATAATTACAACCCCCTAAGTCTGATACCAAAGACGCCGCTGGATTAATGGGTACAAATCAAAAACGAAAACATACAATTATTGAAAAACAAATGATTTTCTGATGCACAAGATGAACCTTGGTTGCAAGTGCAAAGCATACTTATGTTGCAAAATATAAACATAGTTTTGATAATATGACTAAATTATAGGCAGAATGTAATTAATACACGACAAACACTTACAATGATTTCGGAAAATTGAAAAGAAAATTACAAGGTTTTTGAAATTATTGGAGACACTCAAGGTTTCTAAGCGATTATCTCTTGATGTATCCAACTCTGATTTGAAGGTAAAGTGAACACTTCCTTTTATAGTGAAAGAGTTATTCTTTTGCTGAATTGGATAGTGGAGAAAATGATGAGATTCCGTAAGCTTTTTTACTTTTGGTGATAGTGGAGAAAGAAGTGGTAAACAATTTGTTGTCACTTTTGCTTTTCGTTTTGATGTTTTCTTTCTTTTGTCATTTTTTTATGTCCACTGACACACAATGGCCAGGCCCGTTTTGGTGAGGACTATACTGTTTTTTTTTAGAATTACAAAAATTACATTTTTGATATGGACCAAAAGTATTGGACCATTGTCTTAATTTTATTTGATGGGCAACAAGATGTCGAAACAGTCGTTTTCATTGTCGTCTCCCAAATTAATGGAATCTTCTGAAGCACTGCCTGAGAAAGGTTTTGAGGATTGGGCTTTGCTTTTGAGAAGTTGGGTCGTGATCTCGAAATATTCCTCTTCAGATTTTGCTGCTACTAACTACGTTTGAGAAAATGATTTTTAGGCCAAGAATTAAGTTGCCATTGGGTTTGGTTTCTTCAATCCTTGCTTTTGGAGCCATATGGACACGACTGGTTTTCTGATACTTGGTGGAATAGAGAATTTCGTCCACCATCTGATTAGGAATCTTCTGACGAGGATTGTTTGGGCCTCTTTTTGGTCAATTTCAAAATACCAGGCTAGTACCGATGGTAAAAAGAAATTGGTAGAGAATAGCATTAGAGGGTGAAAAATGTGTTCTCTATTTGTGGATTTGTAGTGAGTTTTGTATAATTGGAAGTTATCTTGGATTCCGATTTCAAGATATCTGTAATGGAGCCATAACGTTTCCACCAATGGGCAAACCATTGAGGGATTTTTGAAGGTTCCATGGTAAGGTTAAAGAAAAACAGCCAAATATGACTAAATTTCTGGTTAGGAATAAGGAAAACATTGTACCAGGCTTGTTGATAGTCCTAGTAATTGAAAGTCCTACAATGGTTTATTGTGATTTTGAAATCAAGCGGGAACTATTTTGGGGTATAAAGATTTGATCCCCATTCTGAAGGTGGGATTATTTTTTTGCAGTTGAATAGGCCACTGGGCCTTCTTTTGGGTCGTCTTGAATTGTTACAGAACCTATTAATTCAAGAATAGATTTATAAATTAAGGGTCTTACATTTTAGGTACCCATTGGTCTTGGGTCCTTCAGAGTTAGTTTTTTTTTTTTAATACTATTTTTTTTCTTAAAATAGCAATTTGATTCGTTGTGACTAATCTTTGAACAATAAAAACATCACCTTATTTCTCTAAGAGAAGGTTTTATCCTAATGTCAGAACGCTCTTCCTCTTTTAGAGGTCTTCTTGATTTATATTTTTCATCCCATTTTTTGAAATAACACGTATATTCAAGATGTCCAATATTACAGCACTAGGAACATTTCGTTTTGCACTTGTCTTCTTATCTTTTAGGAACAAAAAAAAATCTCATAGAGTTTTTGCTTTTGGGTTTTGTCAAAACCTCCAAACATGATAAAAGATTCCTACCTAAGATCCCATGATTCTTTGGAAGATTTCAGTAGATTTAATAAAATTTGATATATTATTTTTTAGATATTCACTTTATGTTTTGAGAAGAACGTTCTCCTTTTGAGTTGTAGAATGTTTTTGGCATTCATATTTTTCATTTGTTTAAAAATAAGATTCCTGCAGACTTTGAATGATCCTTTTTTAGTTCATCATTCATAGTTTCACTTTATGTTTTGAAAAGAACGTTCTTCTTTTGAGTTGTAGAACGTTTTTGGCATTCATATTTTTCATTTAATTTAAAATAAGATTCCCGCAGACTTTGAATGATCCTTTTTTAGTTCATCATTCATAGTTTCACTTTATGTTTTGAGAAGAACGCTCTCCTTTTGAGTTGTAGAACGTTTTTGGCATTCATATTTTTCATTTAATTTAAAATAAGATTCCTGCAGACTTTGAATGATCCTTTTTTAGTTCATCATTCATAGTTTGAGCTTTCTCTTTTTCTCTGTAAATTGGTTCTTTTAAAGAGCTACATTTTTTAGCAAGAAAATTGAAGTCGTTTAACAAGTTATCAAATTCTTTTTCCATTTGTTTACATAAAAGGCATAGTTCATAAATGACTACCTCATTGTCCTATGAGTTTACCATTAGACACATGTTGGCTTCTTCATTTTGTTCTATGTCTAATTCATATGAATCATCCCAGGTAACCATCATGAATATTTTCTTGAATGGGAATCTTTTTGGTACCTTTTTGTTTAAAAGACATTCTATTTTGTAATGTCCTAGTTTATTGCACCCAAAACATGTAATATGATTTTTATCTACTTCTTTTTAGAGTTTTCTCTTTTATTTGGAAAACTTCTTTTAATCTGATATCTTCTTCTCATCATTCATTGAATTTTTCTTGTAAGAAGAACTACTTCTTCATTAGCTTCTTCTTGACCAATTTCTTCTGAGTCTTCTTTTTCATCTAGTTGCAACGATGTGCTCTCTTGAAGATTTAGAGAGGCTTTTAACCCTATTATTTTTCCTTTCCTTGTTGGTTTGTCCCTTTGCAGTAGCACTTCATATGCTCGTAAGGTTCTAATGAGTTCTTCTAATCCAAGTATCTCAAGATTCTTTGGTTGGACCTATGGTTGTAACCATTGGTCTCCATATGATTGAAAAATATCTCAAAAAAAATTTGTACTTTGTCTTGTACTGAGTATGCCTTGCCAAGAGAATGCAATTTATTTACTATGGTTGTAAATCTTGAATACATTTCATCAATGGTTTCTCCTTCATTCATTTCAAACAGTTTAAACTTTCATATGCCAATATCAATTCTTGTTTCTTTGACATGACTTGTTCTTTCGTGATGGGCTTGTAGTGTATCCCATACTCTTTTTTTCCTGTATCACATTCATCAACTCTTTCACCTTCTTCCCTAATTAAGATATAAGACAAAAATAATCGAATTTTAGACTTTAAAAGTACCTTAGCTTTGTCTTTTATTGTCCAATATGTTTCTTTCTTCTCAATAGATGTCGAATCATTATGATCAATTCTTGATATAAAGTTTTCATTTGTTAAGATACCCCCACATTCCTGTATCTTGTAATTTAAGGAACATTTGCATCTTACTTTTCCAAAAGTAGTAGTCTGTATCATGAAAGTAAATTGGTTTACTCAATGATCCTCCTTCAAAGATGTACTTAACTTTACACATTGATTCCTGAATATTTCCTCTAACACTTTTTGTGTATTAATCCTTAAAGGAATGCTATGATGCCAATTGAAGTAACAATGTCAATCATAAAGAAGGGAGTTTGAATTTTGATTCCTTTTTTTTTTAAAAAAAAAAAAAAAAGAATCCCTGC
>JBBPBR010000001.1:20986548-20997612 GCA_037974775.1 Cicer pinnatifidum | reverse complement strand
TCATAGTATTGTTTTATATAATAACAAAAATAATCAAAATTAAGTAGTCGTACTTTGTCATTCATAACAAAAAAAAACAATATATAATCATTGAACATTTAAAGCAAAATATAATGCATACAAACAATTATTCATCTTTTTGTAATCATATTTTTTTAGAGTGAAAGTCACTCGTATTTTATTACAAATTTTAAAATTGATTTCATTCCATTTGTTTTTTATAAAATATTCAATTATTTTTATACACTTAAAAATCTATAAATATTGATTTTTTTTAAATAAAATAATAAAAAAAATTACATACAAATGCAATGTCTCGTTTTTTCAAGTCAAATTTATACACCATAAATATTATACTCAAATGTTTTTAAAAATTCACATTGAAACTTTTTGAAAAAATATATATAAATTACTTATATATCACTAAAGTATTATTACAGACAGTCTGGTGATCATACTAAAAAGTTATAATGTCTTTATCTAGTATGCATCAAAATATATTCTTTTCTCGTAAACAAATCACAAAAATTATATATTTTCTCCAAGGAATTCCAGAATAGCACAAAAAATATCACTAGTTGTAATTAAAAAAGTATTTATTGACTCTACTTAGTTATCTATCTACCATCACGGTTCAACACTGACAGTACCATTTTCATAGTCCCCGTCCTTATCATTCAAAAATCCGTAAAAGTATAGTTCATCAGGAGACAGGCTCTCAATTCAAGATGAGATATGTGAATGATGTATGTTGTATGACCACACACAGTTCTTGTTTACAGTCATAGAGTAGAATCAGTAATAATTACATTGGATGAATTTAAATTATCATAAAAATTATTTTTGTAAATATAAAATTAAAATCACTTTTTAAAAATTTTAAACAAACCGGCCAAATATCTGCACAAAATTTTAATTGAAAAACCAAATTGATTATGAACTTCTGCGCAACAACCTTGAGATAAGTCAAAAAATCAGAACAATTTTTAATTAATAACTATTACCGCTTTTACTAACTCACTGGCTATAAGTATGACGAGTATGCTTGCCCATCTAACAAGACTAACATTGAAAAGATGAAACTTCAGAAAAACCAGGAACCGTAGTATGCATTTTATCAAAACTAGGGTGAGCAGAGTGTTGATGTGCAAGGGTTTGAGAAGCAGCAAAGACACATGCAATCCGTGGTAGAAGTTAATATAGTCCTCCAGATTTATCTCCTGTTTCAATCATCCAAACTTATGATTAACCTTATGCTACTGATATCATGTGCGAATGAGATAGGTGAATGTTGTGTGTTGTATGACCACACATGGTTCCTATTTATAGTCATGGAATAATGCAGCAGTTGAAACAGTTCTGTTGGAAACTATCCACAGAAGTTGTACTAAGAATAGTCCAATTATCACTATCCATTACATACCCAAATATCAAAGAACTATCATAGTAGATCCAAATTACTATCATGACTAAAATATTTAACATGATTAAAGAAATATTGACAAACAAGCACACAACATTTAGTTTAGCCTTTTAACAAGCGGCATCAACTGTTAGCCCAAAGGAGAAATAAAATAAAATAAAAATTTCTATAAATCCAAACATACTTTTAAAATTGTATTTTTCAAGACCTGCAAATAAATAACATAACAGAAGAGTCTTTTATGCGATACTATAAAAACCCAGCAAAACATCGATAATTGTAGAGAAAGTTTCATCTAATACATATCTAATATCAACACTGAAATATCTAATGTTTCACTCAAATATTTGAACCAAAGGAACATCATAATCAACATCAATTTAATTGTTTATTAATCTAAAACTTTTTTTTTTATCAAATATTACCATATGAAAAGGATGGCAACCTCAAAGTTGAAAAGAATATTTGTATATGTAATGTTCCTCTTAGAACTTGGGTTGGGCCCAACTCAAAACAAACAAAGTTGTACTCTTTCATGAAACTCACCTGATGAAATTAGTTAAGACTAAAAAACTATAATGTAGTTTGGCCATATAGGGGTTGATTAACAAGGAAACCTACTTGAAAGCCGAAATGGCATATAGGGGGTTGATTAAGGCTTGAGCTACATTTAGTGTAGTTTGGCAATGAAGGATCATTACTTTAGCATTACAATTTACAACACATACAAAGTTCAATTGGTTGGAAATTATTAAAGATTGTGAAGCTTGTTCGAAAAGCGTCGAAAGATTATCTGTTTACATAGAAGAGCCCATTTCATCATACTCAGACACTAACTACTAAAATGGCAACAGTTAAATATTTATGCAAGAAATTTATTGGTCAAACACATGAAGCAAAGCACACAATTAAGTTCCATACAATCAGTATCTTCATAAGATTCAATATTGCAATTGAGTAAGAAGCCACTGAATGGTTTGGTTTGTCATAAACATCAATCATAAGTGATTGAAAATCTAAACACCATATCATTCATAATAATAAGAAAAGTCATAATGGAACTAACTATAGTAAAAGGTAGTGGACAGCTAGCAGGGAACTGATCACTGTATGTGACAACAGGATTGACTGTGTAGAGTTTACTTAGTCCACCCGTAATATAAAAACAGAAAGACATGAAAATAAACTGGCGCAGATGCTTATTCCATAAACTACACTAAAGTCAGAATCACAATGATAGAAAATTGGAAAACAATTTTAAAAAATTAGTTACCCCCACCCAATGACAAATAGTTACTTGAAAGTTGCTATTTTAAAGTAACCCATCCATAATATGTTTGATGCACGTAACTAACAAGATTTATAACTTCAGGAGTTTGAGGTCAATACTTGGACTAAATATATCTAGGTAGAGCATTGCAAATCCTGAATGCAACAAAAAGAGCATAAAGAGACTGTGTGACAATGTCTAAGCTCACTGGCATTTTATGAAGAAAACTAGTCCAGTATGACACAGACCGAATTCAGACATGCCTTAAAAGTCCCTTTTGAATGCTGAGAGCATGAACTCTTAATTCTGTTACATCCTCAAGTGTGCTGCGTACCACGGGGGAGGCACAGAAACAACATAGAAAAGTCAACCCAGTTTCAATTTCTGTATGGCATACAAGTCCCATGAAAAGGATGCACTAGAAAATATGCAAATATGAATGTTTCATTTCAACGTAACCACAACGAACAAAAACTGAGTACAGAAAGAGCTCTTGGAAGTTCATATATGTCAATAGACAATAAGTACTTCAAAACATTGTATATCCTGTTAATATCCTTTCTAAGTCATCATGTTAAAACCATTGGTAGAAAAACACAACTGAAGATTTGGGCAGCAGGTATACGACACAATTTTGCTTTTCAAGTTAAAATATTGAGGCACCAACAAACGCGCCCTTTTATTAAAGGGCCTTCAAAATAATAACAGCATGATATTATACCAATATTAAGAACCTGGTCATAAAGCAAAATAGTAAGTAGTAATAATAATAATGATGAGAATGGTAATATTGGTGCAACGAGCCTATCAAAATGATATTTTATTTAACAAGTCAAAACAGTTATAAATAATTAAGGGGGGAAAATCACTTCATTGGCAAAGCTATATAAGTGGTTTAGCCTCAAACTCTAATAATTGCAGGCCAAAATATGTGTATCAAAAGAATGACAAGGAATATTTTTGGGCAAAAGAAAAAGATTAAGGTGAGGGAAGTTCTCCCTATGGTTAGAGCAAACCACCAATTGCAGTAATAATTTACAATGCGAACACAAGTTCCCTAAATGGAGGGCTCTCAGATTCAAATTCATGCCATGCAGTTGTTCCTATCATTTTATCTTATCCAACAATCACCCATAAACTTAGCTTAATTCTATCACAATTCTACCTGTTTGTTTCCTGAACGTGTAGCACTTCCGTACGACGTAATTCAAGATAGAATCGTCATTGCAGATGCTTTTTGTCTTCCAGATATTGCGAAGACCCGATTGGTTATTGACCTAGCAATTGTGTCTCCCAAAATACAATGCTTTCTCTTGAAATATGGCCTTCTTTGATTGATACCATCTGCCTTCTTTGATTGATACCATCTAGCTTCTTCGATATCTTTCTTATGCTGGTAACATATACAGCATATTACTCGAATCACTATACTGAGGAAATGACAAGATAGATAGCAGAAGCACACCTAGCTTCATTAACAAAGAATGAAACACTGAGATTTTCAAGTATGGTGCTTATGGCTGAATATGGGGGAGCATTTGACCATTGCCAATCTATAAACTCATAAGAAGAAATTACTTTTTCGATGGTGGATTTGGTTTGAAGTTGTTGCATATAGAAAAATTTATGACTGCAGGTGTGCTTTAACTAAGTGTTGAGCCAGCCGTTCAACTTTGCATATAGCGAAGTTTATGGGTATCAGGCAAGAATTTGATTGAAGCCTGCCTGACCAAATTGATTCCAAAGTTAAAATTCCTCTCAAACAACCACTGATCAAGGCCGAGTACGAGTAGAAATCCCTTCTTCTATCATCTTCTCTCTCAGTTTAGAGGCTTTATCAAGATCGCCAATTTTGCAGTAGCCACTGATTAGTATATTATAGGTGACAGCATTAGGAACCAAACCCTTTTGATGAAGTTTATGGAAAAGTTTCTGTGCTCGATCAATATTTCCTAATTTGCACAAACCATTTATTAATGCGTTGTATGTAGTAATATTTGGAACAAGACCTCTCTCCAGCATTTCATCCCTTAACTTGAAAGCTTCATCCACATTTCCAGAAGCTAAACAGGCATGAATTAATGTACAATATGTAAAATTATCTGGTAGAAAACCTCTCGACATCAAAACTGACAGAACACGTCTGGCTTCATCAACCTTTCCAGACTTGCAAAGTCCAGCTATAACTATGTTGTACACAATGTTATTTGAAAGAGAATTACATATAGCACTTTTATCAAGCGAATCAGCGATTTTCTGAGCTTCTAGACTTATATCGTTTTTTACAGACTTATCAGAACATTTATGAACTGTAAGTATATCGAAGTCAACCATCTTTTCAAGGATCACAGTCGCTTCATTGATTCTACCATCTCGATAAAGGCTGCTAACAATTTTGCTACAGACCACCAAATTGGGGGTGAACCCTCTTCTGATCATCTCGAAATATATACTAAAAGCTTTGTCCAGCTTTTGTTCATCGCACCAACCAGAAACAAGGGTTCCGTAGGTAACAATATTTGGTGATAATCCTCTTGTTTGCATCTCAACAAGGAGATGAGCAACACCATTTGATTTCCTAACCTTAAAAAGACCATTAATAATGGAATTGTACATTTCAATCGAAGGCGATATTGCCTGTCTTTCCATCACAGCTTTAATTTTAAAAGCTTCCGCGACAATTCCATTTTTACAATATCCATCACTCAATGTCCTATACGTTATTTCATCCGGCAACAATCCAAGTTCTTTCATTCTTTTAAAAACAGCCTCAGCTTCCATGACTTTCCCAGTCTTACACAATCCACTGATCATTGTATTGAACGCAACTACGCTCTTAGTAAAACCTCGGCCTAAAATTTCTTTCCAAAGCCTCATAGCCCTGTCAGAATCTCCCATCCTGAAAAAGCAATCAAGCATAGTACAATAGCTGACCTCACTCGGAGCTACGCCCCTATCCACCATCAAATGCCAAAGGCGCAAAGCATCGTCATAGGAACCTGCATGAACCGATCCCTTCAGAACAGTATTATATGTCACAACCGATGGAGTAATCTCTTCCCTTAACATCTCCTCACAAAGCATAAAAGCCTTCTTCATTTTCCCTTCTCTGCAGTATCCATCTAATAGCGTATTATAGCTATAACAATCCGGCCTTAAACCCCAATCCACCATCCCTCTAAACACTTGCTCAGCTTCACAAACCTTACCATGCTTACAGTATCCATTAACCAACATGTTACAAATAACCATATTCATCTTTAATCCAACCCTCAACATCTCATCTCGAATCCTAACAGCATCATCCATTCTCCCCATTTGACAATAACCATCCACCAGGACACCATAAACACGCTCATCAACAACCAACAACTGATCCTCCTCCACTTCCCTGAGCAACTTCTCCGCCTCATCCATCATGCGCCGCTTACAGTAACCCTTCATCAACAATGTGCAAGTAACTACATTCCGCGAAACTCCTCTTTCAGACATCAACCTCAACACCCTCTCAGCTCCTTCCACATCTCCTCGACTAACATACCCATTAATCAAACCATTGTAAGTAACAACATTAGGGTCTAACCCCTCTTTCACCATCTTCTCCAAAATTTCCATCGCCTTATCCACTCTTCCAACCCGACAATGTGCATTTACAATAATGCTAAACATATAAACATCAGGATCAATCCCAATTCTTACAATCTGATCAAACACCATGATAGCAGTATTCGCTTCGCCCTTGTTAACTAACTTGGCCAACAAGAAACTGCAGGACCTCAAACTAGGCACTCTACCAAGCCTTCCCATTTCGTCAAACACGTAGAGTGCATGTTTAGTCATCCCTTTCTCCACAAAAGCCTTAAGAATCATATCAAAAACTGCAGGGGAAAATCCAAACTCATTGTACACATCAAATACATGGTTACAAACAGCGAAAGCGCGGTAGTTATTGGTGCAATGAAGGTCCACGAGTTGGCAAAGAACGGAGGTTGTTTCGGGAAAAAGGCGAGCGCGGGCGAGGATGTGGAGGAGGAGAGAATACGAAAGGGAATGAGGGCGGTAATGAGAGTGTTGTGTGGCGAGTTGGAAGAAGGAGAGGCAGGCAGAGGGGTGATGACGGAGATGGCGGAGGAGGGAGTCAGTGAGGTGGTCGGAGAATTTGAAGGAGAGATTTTTGATGGATTGAGGACGGTTGAGGATGAGAAGGCGGGAGATTCGGTCGACGAGTAGTGGTTGTGGGAGGTTAGTTGTTTCTTCTCGAAGCTTCCATTGGAGAGGAAGAGAAGAGTGAAGGAATCTACTATGTGTGGGTGTGAGAATGGGTTTTTTGAGAGAAGAACGAAACATTTGAGAAGCATTACTTGTTTAATGAGGATGGGAAGGTCGTGTATGTTTCATGGGTTGAAGGAGTTGTGTGTTTTTTTAATAGCGATTGGTTTAGTTGTTGAATGGTTGAATAGATTGAATGTTGATCGCTGATACTACTGATATGGCTGGAACTGGAAGTTGCTCTTCCTCCACCGTTCTCAAAAACACCCCAAAAAACTCAAAATAGTACTTACCAGATTCCATCATCTGATTTGTTGATATATCAGAATCACACATTCCGCTCTTTTTCTCAAATCAAAAACTCTTTTTATACATTTTTTAAACACTAGAAACTAAGTGGAAAGAAAGTAAAGAAGAGGAAGCACGTAAAAATTTTCCACCGTTTGTAAAAGCAGAAAATGGATTGAAACCTTGCTGTAGGTCCCACAGAGAACTGAGCGGAAAAATGCTGCTAGTAGTTAATTGACTAATACATTATAATTTTGTTGTAATCCTCCTTTGAAGTAATATTATTATAGAATAAAATAAATATTTATTCTTTTATTTTCAAAAGAAAAAATATTTTAAAACATTTAAATAAATTTATAAAATTATACAAGATTTCGATAGAATAATTTATTTATAGTCTCATTCTTTATTATAAAAGTTTATTTTTATTTGAGGACATTTATGACATTGAACTAATATATAATTTTATTTTCTCTCACTTTCCTTTCACTTTCTTTCGTACCAAACAACTTTAAAATTATTCTATTTTTTTATTTATTTTTTCTTCTCATTTTCATTCATTTCATTTACTTTTCTCTCACTTTCTTTCCTTAAACCAAACAAAGTATAAATCTCAATTTTTCGTAAATCCAACTCAATGATCTTTTCTTCTCTCAAATCCACACTAAAACATCGCTTTCTGGTTAAACTCTTAATCATCAAAAGATAAGTTTTTTTTTTAGTATTTATTTTTGTGTTTATGTTTTCTATTTGTAATGAGTTTGTATTGATATATAATTTATCTTTTCACTTTCATCCCTTTTCCATGCTTATTTTCACAATCTTCACCCTTATCTCTCCTTTTTATTACTGATGCGCTGTAAAATTGTGTTGTCGTCTCAAACAATGTGACATCGTTTGTGTCAATTTCGACGTCGTCATCTCAAACAACGTCATCATCGCATCTTGCGCGCCCACTTGTATATGTCAACGACATCTTCTTCTATTTTGTGGCAACCTCTATTATCTCCCTCCTCCAAATCCAGTTATGACCACAATGTCTACTTGCAAAACGTCTTATGTTTCAAACTCGAATTGTACTAAGATGTTTCCTCCAGAGTGTTTTTGTTTCAAATCAATGCGAATGTGGATCTCCATCACTATTGAAAAGACTAAACTGAAATTTTTGAGATATTAAAAAATGGGAGTAAGTTTTTAACGATTTTAGTGTTTAAATTCTATAACTTTGTTGAATATATTACTGTTTAAGCTAATGTTCATTTTAATGTTTTTTTTTGTCTATATAACGTTGTTTATTTTAATGATGTTGTTATTGTTCTTTTTATTTTTATTTACAATACAACATTGTAAATTGTTCATATGGGATAATGAACTTGCTACTAGGGTTAGAACAAATGTGATAGGTTCAATTAATTCCATCAACACATGTTTCACATCAACATGTAATTCTTTTAGACTATCATTATAAATATTTTGAAATTATTAATGACTTTAAGAGAGAGGTTGGGACAATGAAGATTGAAAAGATGAAGTTAAACAAATAAATGAAGAAAAGGAAATCATGGTTGGTGTTGTTGTTGTCGTCTTGGTTTATTATGGGTGTTTATCTTATGATGAAGTGAGGATAATTTTGTAATGGGAAATGTTGATTGTATTGAAATGTCTGTTATTGAGGATGATATTGATTTTATTGACAAGTTTTCAACTAACTACATTTGAAAATATGTTTGTTATTTTGAAGATATGTTTGGGTCACACAGAGTGCTTGTCATGAAAGTATTGTTCAACTATAATTGTTAACTGTTTCGAATATGCAAAAGAATGTGAAGCATGTTAGTTGTATGATCCTTTCCAAAGGGTATCGGTCGAGTTATTCCACCTAATTTTTAAACCTTGGCCTTTTAGAGGTTAGGATATTAACTTAATTGGGAATGTTTACCTAGTTTATCAAACAACATGAGTTTATCATTGGGAATGTTTACCTAGTTTCATTCAACTCATGACAAATGTAACTCAAGATGATGTAATAAATTCATTCAACATCAAATCATGTTTTGGTTATGTATTCTTAGACTATAACCACTAACCAGACAACTATGTTTAATGGGGTTAATGTGGTGGCATTTGCACAACAATCGAGCATTATCTCATTCAATTATCCCCATATTATGTACATCTTAATGGTCAAGTTGAGGCTACAAATCAAATCATGTTTGATTTGATCAAGAAAAGTGTTGAAGTCAAACCTATAAAGTGGTATGAGACACAACAAGAAGTATTGTGGGCTATTATAATCTAAGACCAATGCGATTGATATTACTCCTTATTGACACATGGATAAGATGTTTTTACACTTGAAGTATATTTTTCTTATCTTAGAGTAGCCAAATAGAATGAACAAAGTTTATATGAGTACCAATAAGCGATGTTGATGGAATTGGATCTTGTGGATGAGGATCAACTCATTTTCTTAAAGAGAACCAAATCATCTAAATAGATGATGGCTAGGGCTTATAACAAACAAGTCAATAGAGTTGGGGGATACATTTGAAGTGTCTCTAAGACAATTTTGTTAAGGTAAGGAAGTTTTGGAAGGTCTGACTCATTTAACGAACGATTTTCTCCTATATAAATATCTATTTCATCTTTTGCCTTTTTCAACACATCTGAATGATTTAATAAATTGTACATAGCCCATTCTAAAATGACACCTGAGGAGTTTGTTCCTGCAAAGTGCATAATCTAAAATATACAAATAATCAATATATGAATTGTTTTATAAACAATCAATTGTTGTCAAAATGTTGATGATAAGTATAATAATATTAAAATAAAGTCACACACCTCGTAAAATACACCTACGTAGGGTTACAAACCTCTAAAAAAAGATATTAAAAAAATTACTTAATAAAAAAATATGTCATATTCTATTATTTTTAAAATTAAATTTAATAAAATCTTTTCTAAAATTTGTTTCTCAACAAAATTAAATGAATTCATTTTTTTTAGAGAAGAAGAAGATCAATGATTTTCATTAACAGAATTTGAAATAGAAAGTAATATCAAGTAACAATAACCAAGAATACATCCTACCTCAATTACATTCATAGGGCCTTTATTGTATTGATTGGTTATTACTTGTCTTTCAAACTCAAAAATAACATTTTGAATGCCTAAGTTGCAAATCAATTAAAAAAGAAATATTACATAAAATTAATTGAATTAATTTAAGAAACGATTTTATATTCTAAAATATCAAATAAAATTTGATTAAAAAAAATCATTATATTAAAATATGGTTATGAACTTTAAAATATCTCATCTAAAAATTGGCCTTAGGAGGTGGAAATATAAGTTAGGTCAAACTATACTTTCAGAGACCTAAGTCCGACCAAATAAAAAAGTGAAGAATCATTTAGTCATTTGAAAAAGACCCAATTAGGATATGAGAAAAATAAAGATAAATTTTAGTCATTGAAAAAATTAAACCGGGACAACTTAGTCATACTTTATTTATATTTTGTTTTAGTGTTAAAGGAAACACAAAAGAAAGAAAATAATGTGAAAAGAAGAGACAACAAATAGAAACAAGCTAAAATAAATATTTCATTACAATCAATAAAAATTAAAACATAAAAAGAAAGAGTTCAAGAAAGTAAAAAGGGTTTCTAAATAATTATCAAACTATTGATGTATTTTTGTCATTGTGGAGACTGTTATTATTTGTAATTTAAAAATAAAACTAATTCCCTTGAAATATATTAAGTTGATGTGTTATAATCTATAATTCTCATTGGATCATGACAATGTAAAA
>JBBPBR010000001.1:20946237-20986160 GCA_037974775.1 Cicer pinnatifidum | reverse complement strand
ATTATTCAAAAATATATTTTAACATTTCAATAGGACTAAATCTATCCGTATAATAATTTTAAAATAACAAAAAAAATGTGAATTTTTTTACAAAGATTAAATTTTTTTATAGTGGGTTAGAGTAATTAAGTGTGTGGGTGAAAGACATTATAAAAGAAGGTGTCACCCCACTCTCATTTAGTTTGTAAAATTCAAGCATTTTTCTTCTTTTTTATCCATAAGAATATGGTTTATTGCATTTTTTACCCTTGGAACTACCATCTTAATCATTTTTCTTATATCATTTTATTTATTTAAGGAGTTTCTTTACGCATGTATTTAGTTTCTTTCGTGTTTTGTATGTGATTTTATCGTTTAAATCCAATGTTATTTTGTTTCCTATCTTATTGTAGTGGTTGTTTTATTCAAATTAACATCAATAAATTATATATTCAAACAATCAGCGTTACATATTCAGATACCTTTCATCCTTAAAAGTTGCATGAACTCTCACATTAGTCCCTCAAAGAAAGAAAATTATTTTAAACTCCCTGAATCAATATTCCATTAGTTTAGTCCTCGACGTTAAATGTCTTCTACAAATCTGTTACTTTTGATGACATATCTTGTAAGTTAGTACTGCATCATGTACACATGGCTCCATTTGGATCACAAAATTTAAATCCAATTATGTAGTCACTTATTGAAGGTGTGTTCCAAATCTAAATGGTCTGAATCACCACCACCGATTGTCCCGCTGAAAAATTTATGAAAAAAATTATAAATTGACCTTAGTGTGTTGAGTTTTAGCAGAGCTTATTGGAAGAAAATCTATTTTCTCCAGTTCAGAGTATCTCAACCAACTAAAACTTATTATCAATATCATAGAAAGTCAAAGGGGAAAGGATATTCAATTTATTTATAATCCAAAGAGAAAGAGGTACATCAAGCCACTTCCATATTCTTCAAGAACCCCATTTTTTTGAATTTTACTCTAATGCACATCAATTAGTCTATTGGTAAAGATGCTTGTTTTTTATCCCACAAAAAGGAATAGTGACACTCAAGCATTTCAATGCCTTTTTCATGGCCTCTCTATGATCCTAATTGTGATCCTCCAACCATTGATCTTGACATTGATAAGGATCGAGAGTAAGAGATAATAAATGATTTGACATGTTAAATGTAGAGATGTGCCCTTGATAGCTTCATTGCCATCCTTTAGTTTTATTTTTATTTTTTATATATTCCCTTATTATGAAATTGAATAACATCCTGACTTTATTCATCATATCATTATTTTGTTAAGCTAGTGGAGTAGCTTTCTCAAATAACTTTTCTACGATGCTCTTGTTCAACTAGTGGAGTAGCTTTTGTTAAGCTGCATTCACGGAATGAGGTTTAAGAAGAAGATGAAAACCCTTTGGCTTTATGTCATTTTAGTCCTTGGATAAGCATGCCAAATTTGGCGATTCAAAGTGAGCCACGTGTCTATTTGATACGTCGAATTATAAGACATGTCATCAAAACTAATGATTTCGGAAAGATATTTAACATTAAGGATTAATATGACTAACGAACTATTGATTGAAGGGCTTTAAAATAATTTTCTTTCTTCCAAGGATTAATATCAAAGCGCATGCAACTTTTAGAGACGAAAATGAATGTTTACTCAAATACCATATATATCATTACCAATTTGCTATCCTCGCTTTGTATTTGTGATCATTTGAGTACATTGATTGTTAATAAAGATAATTTGGTAAAATTATTATTTGCTTTTCTTCATTTATTATTTTTTTTAATCAGGATGAAATAGTCATAATACAATAATTATTTTGGAACAATAAAATTCTGAAATTATTACTTATTTATTTGGTTCAATTGAGAAATGAATTGGGTTGATCCAATGGCTCATGTACCTTATAATGGTTGAGTTGGACTCAATAATTTACAACCAATTAACAGATGATTCTACTATGCACCACAACATCTAAACTAGTCACCTCCACATCTAAACGTGCCACCCCCACATCTATAAAACCTTTAATTTTTTTGACTTCTCACTTTTTTACCTCTTCTTTTAAAAATATTCAAAAGTTTCAAAAGTTTTGAAATAACAATTTCTAGAATATTTGAAATCTTCGAACAATTCGAAACTTCCGAAATAGAAAATTCCAGAATTTTTAAAACCTTCAAACAATTCAAAATGTTTGAAATAGGAAAATTTCAAAATTTTCGAACCTTGTCATATTTAGAAACTTTCAAAATTTTCCATATTTAGAAACTTTCAAAATTTTCCATATTTGGAAACTTTCAAAACTTTTTAGATTTAGAAACTTTCGAAACTTTCTACATTTCAAAATATAATCCTTATTTCAAAAATTTGAAACATTCGGAAATTTCAAAATTGAAACTTCTAAAACCATCAATTTTAAAACTTATTATAAATAGTAAAAATGATAAAATTATATTTTCATATGTCTTGGGTGACAGATTTAAGTGTGGGGGTGTAAGAGCATCTCCAACAGTGAATTCAATATGAGTTTATTAAATGTGGTCCACAATGCCACATCATCTTGAAATAACTCATTCATTTTTTACTCTAACGGTGAACTCACATGTTCATTAAACAGGATCCACCACTATCTAGTACCCTCATGATTGGTGCTCGGGGTGAATAGAGCATGGGATTATGTAGAGGATGTCTCAGTTAGAGTTAAGACAGAGGCCACTATAGGAGCTGGGGTTATAGTGGTTGGATCAGGGACTGGTGGGAAGGATAAGGGGCCAATGCCAACGAGAGGAGATATTGTAGGACCGTCTAGGCGGGTCGAGCCAGAGCTTTCACTTATGGTGAATGATCCTCTACTAACTACCACTGAGGTAGTGAGTTGTAATGAGATTTCAGCGCCGCCAAAGCCACCTATCTCATGGGTGGACCTGACTTCTGAGGAGACTGATCCTTCTATGGATGATCATATTAGTTTTTGTTGTATATGGTCTTAGTGTCTTTCTTTTCATGATTGTATGTATTTTATTTTGGGATAACTGTATCTATAACATATCTTGATAGTTGAATTTTGTTTGGTGTATACATGTTCCATTTTTTTGATGTGACCATGGAGGGATAGCATTCTTGGAGCAGTACTTATGTGCAGGTTTCTGTCCAGAATATCCCAGGGATATGTGCGATGTCTGATAGGTGTCATAGTCGCAGTGTATTTTCTATTTGTATACTTTGAATTATTGTCCCAAAAACTATCTTATCTTGATTGTGTATATGATGTAATTATTTATGACTCTAGTCATTTTGTGTTACGACTTATTATTTTATTAAATTATTTTTCAAAGAAATGCACTCCGCTGTTAAAAATTAGGATGTTACAGTATGTGTCAAGAGCGTTATGAATAAGGGGTTTGTGTGCATGTATATATAACAATCACCAAATAATCTTGTAAACATTCGAAATCAATATTAAAGTAAGAATATATATTTTTTCAATTAAATGGGGACAAAATGTACTTTACATGTGCGGAAGAAGTAGATGAACCTATATAAATTATTTTGTAATTCACTGTTTCCCTTACTCTTTATTTCCACAAATTTACTTGGTTCTTTTTACTTTGTTCTTTGATTGGATTAAAATTGGCGTTTAATGGTCAATTTTTGTTTTGTACAAAATCGATAGCAAGATTGTGTCATTAGAATTTTCTATTTTGAATCTTATCTTGATTTCAAAGTGTTCAGCGAAATTATGATTTTACATTGTTCTTAATATATTAGACTTTGATTGAAATTGAAAATTTTGATTTTTAAGTGTTTTTATTAATTATAATTCATTAACTATTGTTTAAAGATCTTTGTGAATTTGATTGAAGCTTAAAACTTTTCAAAACTATTCAACCAAGTTTTTGTTTTAATTTCATAAATTGTCATTGATTTTGAGTTGATTGATTTCAATACTTGTCTCCATTATTGATATGGAAAAATCTAATGATGATTTTTCGGTTGACTCTCACTACACTAAAAATGACATTTAATAGCGCCCTTTTTACAACGCTTGCTAAACACAAGCGCTGTAGTAAATATATTTTAAAAATAACGGAGCCTTTTACAACACTTTTTTTGACAAGCGCTGTAAAACAAGCGCTGTTGTAGGGTCATATACGTTTGCGCATAACGTTATAAGGCTTTTACAGAGCTTTCAACAAAAGCGCTGTAAAATGAAGCGCTTTCGCGTATTATTTTACAGCGCTTTTTTCACAAGCGCTGTAAAATACATGCGCTTTCAAATAATTGAACTATCTATTACAGCGCTTTTTTCACAAGCGCTGTAAAATACATGTGCTTTCATTTAATTTAACTACCTATTACAACGTTTTTTTTACAAGCGCTATAAAATACATGCGCTTCCATTGAATTTAACTACCTATTACAGCGCTTTTAGTAGAAGCGCTGTAAAATACATCTTTCAAATAATTATATACGTTGGGAACCCTCATATCCTCTACATCTTTCAAATAATTATATACGTTGGGAACCCTCATATCCTCTACGTACTGTGCGGCCATCTACGTTGTCTCAGGTATTTTTTAATTTGTTTTTGTCAAAAAAATCTTTAGTTTTTTAATAATTGAAAACTAAAAATTGTTATATATATATTAAATCTCTTCTACTAGTCAAAAACTCATACCACATGATCTGTTCTGTTTTGAAATTGTTAGTTGATATTGGTTTCTTTTTGAAACTTGTTGACATGTTTTGAAAGCTTATTATTTTTGTAACTGCATTTATATAGGTCGTATAATATGAATAGGAAATGGATGTCTGCCAATCGATTGTCAAAAGAGTATGAAATTGGAGTGAAGGAGTTTGTTGAGTTTGCAGTGAAGAATGCAAAAGATCCAAATAGAGTAGTTTGTGCTTGTTTAAAATGTTTTGGAAAACGTGTTAGAGAAGATGAATTAGAAGGACATCTAGTATGTAATGGAATTGATCAAAGTTACACATGTTGGATAAGACATTGTGAGAAAGAAAAAAAAAGAAACATTAATTTTGAGAATAGTTCGACATATGCTTCAACTGACTTCGATACAGATACATATGAGCCGGACCGAGTTGATGAGATCGCAAAAGCAGTTGAAGAAGATCTTCGAGATTGTCCTAAAATGTTTGAAAGTTTGTTGAGTGATGCAGATAAAGAATTATATAATGGTTGTACTAAATTCACAAGACTGTCGGCGATATTAAAGTTGTACAACTTAAAAGCGAGTAATGGATGGTCTGATAAAAGCTTTACAGAATTATTAACACTCATAAAAGATATGTTGCCAGATGATAATGAACTTCCCAATCGAACCTACGAGGCTAAACGGATTTTGTGTTCTATTGGCATGAGTTACGAAAGGATTCATGTGTGTCCTAACGATTGCATTTTATTTCGAAATGAATATGAACTACTTAAGGCGTGTCCGAAATGCAATGTCTCTCGATATAAGAAGAAAGAATCTACTTCAGCAAAAGTCGTGTGGTATTTTCCTATAATACCAAGATTTAGGCGGAGGGTAATAAAGCTGCCAAACTACAAAGGCTGGAGGGTAATAAAGCTGTCAAAATTGCAACAAGAAAAAAACTGGATCGGGGAAAATCGGTTGCTGCTGTTGCTCCTAAAATAAGTCAGCCATGCCTTGGTAAATACGGGGCGCGTCTTGACATCCAAGTAAAAAGGAACATGGGCAGCAGCGATGATCCGCGCATCGTACCCATGAATAAAGATATATTCGGAGATGAGTATGACGAATTTCTCATAAAGGAGCACATATACGAATTTCTCGAACATAAGGAGCTTAGTGCTACTGTAATGAGCTTGTACATAAGGTAAAAAATACTTTTAATTGCATTTATTGGTAATTAATTAAATGTATTGGTAGTTAATCTAGTTTAAAATTTTCATTGAAGGTTTTTGTATGAGAAGGTCGTGTGCACGAGGAAATTGTCAAATAAATATTCATTCTTGTCTCCGCATAAGATGTCGATGTGGAAACTCGATCCAGAAAATGTAAAGAAATAAATTGTAAATATGTTATTAGGAAATATATAAAAGGATAAATTGTTCTTCGCACCATATAATTCATGGCACGTAATTTTATCTTTTTTAATTGATGAAAATTTAATTTATTAGTTGTGTATAAACAAAATTGCTTAACCAATTTTTTGTTGTTGTAGGGCACATTGGGTGCTATTTGCAATCAATGCGGTCTCTGAAGTTATATACTATTTGGATCCCGTGCATGGCAATTACAACAATCACTTCGAAATAAAGACTATGCTCGACAAGTAAGTAATATTCATTTATTTCTTACATATATATATATATATATATAAATAATGTGTTTGTTCATGCTATAATAATCACATTTATTCACTCGATAGTGACTTAAAAGTTTTTCGAGCTCAAAGAGGTGCTACAGTGTCAAAGCAAAAGTCTAATAACATTACATGGATCCCAATAAAGTGCCCTCGTCAAACAAACAACATCGACGGTGGGTACTACGTATTGAGATTCATGAAGGAGATTGTTGACAAGAATAAAACTATTATCCCAGAAACGGTACGGTATTTTCATTATATGATTTTCATTTATAAATTATCTATATATTTGATACTAACTTAATATAATATGTTCAATTTTTATATTGCAGTACTTTGACAATTCCAGTCCATCATATTCTAAGGAAGATCTAATGGAATTAAAGGAAGACTGGTGTCAGTATGTGCTTCATATGAAAATTATTTGATTTTCTGGGAAATAGCATGCTGCTGGGCAAGGGATCTGAATATTATATGGTAGCTTGTGCATATTCTGTATATTCTGTTAGTTATTATATGTATATGATCATATAACCATATATGAACATGCATATGAATATGTAGTTAATTAGATTGTAAATTAGGTTCAATGTATATGTAGTTAATTAGGTTGTAAATTAGGTTATATATATATGTATCTGAATGTAGTTAATTAGGGTGTAAATTACAGTATTACAGGGTTATATATATGTATTTGATTGTGTGAACTGCTTATTATAAATTACAGTGTTACAGGGTTATATATATGTATCTGGTTGTGCTGTGTTGTGTGAATTGGTTGTGTTGTGTGAACTGATTTTGGTTGTGTTGTGTGAAATGGATCAAAATAATTTGGATAAAAAGATAAAAGACAGCGCTTTCTAAAAAAAATGCCATAAAAAGCTAAAAATTGCTTTAAAAAAAAAAAGACACATTTTATAGCGCTTTTCTTAAAAAGTGCTGTAAAAGGCACACCAAATATATGAATTATGGGTCAATCGCTTGGCAAACCGATTACTAAAATGAATTATGGGTCTGCATTTTACAGCGCTTTTTGAAAAAAGCGCTGTAAAAGGCACACCAAATATATGAATTATGGGTCAATCGATTTGCAAACCAATTACTAAAATGAATTATGGTCTGCATTTTACAGCGCTTTTTAAGCAAAACGCCGTAATAGGCACACCCAGTATATGAATTTTATATGCACATTATGGGTCAATCGATTGGCAAACCGATTACTAAAATGAATTATGGGTCTGCATTATACAGCACTTTTTAAGAAAAGCACTGTAAAAGGCACACCCAGTATATGAATTTTATATGCACATTATGTGCGTATTTTACAGCGTTTTTTTAAAAAAGCGCTGTAAAATGTGCATAACAAGCGCGCGTTATATTTACATGATTTATAGCGCTTTTTTAAAAGCGCTGTTGTATCTTTTACAGCGCTCGATTCCACAACGTTTTTTTTTTGAAAAAGCGCTGTAAAAGGCTATTTTTGGCGTAGTGTCTACGACTAATATATTAGTAGTTGAGATCCTGAAGGGTAAGAGCTACTCATGTACTGCCTTAAGCTTTTCCAAAAGGAAATACATGAATATGTTAGATGGTAAGTTCAAATATGCTTTTGACATTATCAAAGTTAGCCAAATATTCGACTATCTGCTTGAAGATAAGAAAATTTGGCTATTAGACGGTCACAAAGTTCCCGCCCTTAAGGAGATGAAAGGAAAAAGGTACTACAAATGGAACAATTCATACAATCGCTCTAAGATTAACTGCATAGCTTTTAGGAAAACTATCCAAAAGACTATAAAATAAGGAAGGTTCATGTTAGCCAACAAAAGGGATTGTTGAAATGACCGTAGATACATATCATTTCCCAACCATGATTGGGGCTATGGTTTCTTTTGTGGAGCCCTTAGGGGTTCAATATAGTTGGAAAGGAAAAAAAAAGTAGTACGATTGGTGTGGAAGCTCAAAGTCTAGTTAGTCGAATTCAACTAGGTAATCAGGCCGACTAATAAAACTTCAATGTTCGACATACTAGGAATAACACTTACAAAATCTAGAGATACATATTGATGGCTCGTAGGCTTGTGAGGGAATCCTTCATGACCATAATGGTCAGTTCATTTGTATTTTATGCAGCAAAGTGGCATCTAGCAGTAACTCCTTATTTTCTGAAATGTGGGCTTCTTGCAATGGTGTTTTATTGGTTCGTGATAAATATATTTGGAATGTTATTTTTGAAACTGATTAGATGGGCCTCCTCTTCATGATGAAGAAAGAAGATATTCAATTTACTCCCTTGTTTATCCTACTTAAAGAGTTTGTCTCTATATTGCATCAGATAGACTGGATCTACTCCCTTAATTATTCTCTAAGAGAAGCAAATAGATGCGTTCAATTCTTAGCTAACTTTGGTTACAATGCTCCTTTTTTTTGTTTAAACAGTGTACCCATCTTTTTCTTTGTTAGATTCATTTCTGATGTATGATGCTGGAAGTTATCATTCTCAACTTTCATTTTAGTTTATATAATTTATTTTTAATATAAATATATATCTATTTTAAAAGACATCAATAACATATTTTACCACTTCTATAATAAAAATAGAACTTCTAAAATATTCACAATATTCAAGATGATTATTTATAAAACACATAATCAAAATAAAATATAGGTAGAAGTAATTAATATAACTGTGCTAATTTAATATTAGTCAAATGCATACGAAAACATCAAATTAATTACCGACACATACACACACTTGTAAAACACCTAGAATCTTATTCCTTAAAATTTACACTAAAATACTATTATTTTTACAAATACAAATAAAATAATAAAATAAAGTATTTCTAATTTATATTACTTATTAAATTATATATGTATAAAATCATCACACCATAGCAAGCATACATATAAAGAAAATTAACCATAAAGTTAATCAACATATATTCTAAAACACTTTTAATACCAAATTAATTTTTTACAATCCTATTTAATTAATAAAATAGTTTGTGACAAAATTTAGGGTGATACAATTCTCTTATTGTTAAAGAAATTTTGTCATTAAAATTTGAAGTGAATGAAAAGTGAACTAGTATCTAATTTACCACATTCAAGATTCAAACTTTGTCTTCAAGATCAAGGATATATAATAAACACATCGAAGACCTTCATAACTCATTTAAGTAAATGTCGCCAATAAATTTGCATTGCAATAGGGCTGATGATGGCCCCGTGCATCTAGCTCAGTTACACAAGACATGAACAATGAAATAGGTCCCAATTTTTTATTTATTTTTTATAATAGAATAAAATATAGTAAATTTTTTTGGCTTAAATATGTTTTTAGTCCCTACAAAATTATGACCTTTCAAGTTTAGTCTCTAAAAAAATTTATTCACTTTTAGTCCCTATTTTGACTTTATAAGGACTTTTTTTACCGACTAAAAGTGTCAATTTTATAAGGGCTATTTTCACTTTGTTTAAGACAGTCTTGCCTAGGAAAATAGGACAACATGACACAATAAATTAATTAAATGCATGTCACGTCTAACATTTCAATCATGAAAGAAATTTTACAATTGTTGACCACAATTGTTGACTATAACATATAGATTTAATTAATAAAATCATAATACCTTAAGTTGAATGTATGTTCAAATGTGATAACAACTTAATACCTTAAGTTGAATGTATGTTCAAATGTGCATGTAACCCTTTAGAATAAATGGTTAGTAGTGCAACCTCTCACTCAACAATATAAACTCGGAAGGTTGAATTGCAACAAGTTGAAGAAATTCATCATACCAAAGGTTGGCGGATACACTCAAGCCTCCTTGATTAAAGTCAAGACAAAATCCAAAATGCTTCAAATGGATAGATAAAATAAAATCAATCATCATATCATTATCCTCTTAGAAGAAGCAAGCATGGATATAATGTTAAAGTAATATGAAATTTCATTCATCTTATGGAACAAATACCTTCATCTGATGTGATCCATATGTGATATATTTGAAGTAAATATGAAATAAGGGTATCCTTAAAGAAGCCTAAATTACAAGTAAATGACCAAAAAATTATCGTGGAAGATCAACATTTGATCTCTACCACTAGAGAAGTCTATATAACAAATGAGTTTAAATATATCATCATGTGGTCAAATTCATGGACATATCATAACCTAAAAAAAGTCGTCTTGGTAATCCTCTAACTGCAACGTATAAAGCCATTCCTCTGTCTGTGCTCAAGAAGAAGATATTTGCCTCTTATGTTTGTGCTTCTTTTAGACTCTCTACATTCTATTTTATTTTACCTTCATGTATATCAAAAATAAAATAACTTAATAAGTTTGAAACTCTTAAAGAACCATGTTTATCATATTCAAGAAGAGTCCCAAAATATTGATTTATAAGTTTTTTTTATAATATCAAATGATGATTAAGTCAAAAAATTTATTCAGAGGGATCATTTTTTTAAACTTTATTGCAGTTATGTCATTTTCATTATAATTGCATTTAATTCGTTTTAAGGAAAAATGATGTTTGGTATGTTATTTTGTAGGTGAAAAAGTTGAGGAAGTCTCTAAATATCAAAACACTACAAGAAATGCTATATAAAGATGCGAAGCAGACTTGTGAGCAGCGGGGTAGATGCATTGTGTTGGTATCATATATACTTGATGTTATTCATGTATTTGCCTCTTGTGTTTGTGCTTCTTTTAGACTCTCTGCATTCCATTTTATTTTACCTTCATGTATATCAAAAATAAAATAACTTAATAAGTTTGAAACTCTTAAAGAACCATGTTTATCATATTCAAGAGGAGTCTCATAATATTGATTTATAAGTTTTTTTTTTATAATATCAAATGATGATTAAGTCGAAAAACTTATTTAGAGGGATCATTATTTTAAACTTTATTGCAGTTATGTCATTTTCATTATAATTGCATTTAATTTGTTTTAAGGAAAAGTGATGTTTGGCATGTTATTTTGTAGGTGAAAAAGTTGAGGAAGTCTCTAAAGATCAAAATGCTACAAGTAATGTTATAGAAAGAAGGGAAGCAGACTTGTGAGCAGCGGGGTAGATGCATTGCGTTGGTATCAGATATACTTGATGTTATTCAAAAAGCTCAAGGATACCTCTCAGTACTAGGATGTGCAAGTAGAAATGGTAGGTGACCCAATTGTCCTTTACTAGGCTAAAAGACACATTGTATTGTGAGCTAAAGGATAAAAGTGGAGATACAAGGAAGAGAGAGAAAGAGGAATACAATTATCATATAAAAAGGGAGACAAACACTAACAAAGGGGTAGAGAATATAATACCTAAAAATCAAAACAATAACCGTCATTTCTATTTTCTATAACCGTCCACCATTTAAGTTCTTGAATGAAGAACTACTATTCAAGGAAGGAAACTTGCAACCATGTTGAAGTAGGATCTTCCATATTTTCTACTTAAGTTGGTATTTCTATTCTTGTGAAATAACTCTTCTTGTTGTGCCACAACCTTTGAATCATTCTAGAGATGTATTCAAGCTCCTTAACCTCGAAGTCTTCATTCTAATCCTCTAATTATGTTGTTGGTTGTGGAGATTTCTTATCCTTGGATCTAAGAGCTAGAGTCCTCTACTTCTTCTTGGGCTCATCCTTTGCAAGTTCAATCTCGTGAGACATAAGATAACTAATTAAATCCCCCAAAAAAAGATTGTTCTGGTATTTTCCTTCTTTAATAATTATGATATAGGGTCTCTACTTGTTGGGAAAACTCCTTTGGATCTTCTTGACATGATCATAAGTTGTGTAGCTCTTTTGAAGCACTTTAACCTTAAGAGTAGAGTTTGAAACTTGGAAAACACAGTCTCAATGTCTTCATATTCCTCCGTCTAAAAAAGCTCATACTTTCTAACTAGAAGATTATCTTTTAGCTCTTGAACTGACTTGCTTCCTTCGTAGGTTAGAACCAGAGCATCATAGATACTCTTAGTCATCTCCTTGTTGGTGCACTTGTCAAACTCCTTGAATGTGATCGCATTCATCATAAATTTTCTTGCATTATGATGCATCTTGAAATTTTTCGTCTGATCAACATTCATTTCCTTACTTGATACTTCAGTACCATTTTCATTAGTAAAAGCAATGTGCCAATTTTTAACCAAATCCAAAAGCTTAGGATCTTGTGATATAAAGAAACTTATGAGTTTGTCTTTCTAGTACTCAACACACTCTCCATCAAACAAAGAGGGTCTATTGATGTTTCCTCTTAAGGCTTCATCACCAAAACTAGAGCAAACACAACTTAAGCTTTAAAGGAAACTTGAATAGAAGCTTTAGAGTTACTATAGTAGGCACTTCAAAGGCATGCTTCAAACATCAGAGGGATACTTTAGTTTTCTGAGGAAGACACAAAAAAGCTTTAGAGGCACACTGGACATACGCTTTAAAGGAAAATGAATGCACACAACAACACATGTAATAACCAAAGTCTGAACATTATGTTGACTTCACTTGACTTTGATGTCTTGGTTTCCTCCGTTTCCTGGTTCTATTTACTACACACTCAATGAAATCATTAGTGCACTAAATTATTCACAAAAAATACCTTTGGTATCATCAGAACATGATGAAGGAGTTTTTCCTAGAACTAACCTGGTTCCAACATTAGCACTATTGAAGTTTCCTTGGATTATCCCATAGGTTGAGTTACCTGCATTGAACGTTTCTACTACCGTTGGTTCAAGAAGTGCAGAGCCTCCCTCTAAAGGCCTTTTTGCCATTCCTTCTACACCTGATTTTGACCCATTCCAATTTGTAAAGAAAGAAGACTTTGATCGATTGGAAGTTAAAACTGAAGTGTTCATGGAACGGACAACCAACTTTTAATCAAGTTCTACATTTTTTTGTAATAAGATTGTTTGAACACTTTAAGTTAGTTCTTATAAATGAGATGCAGATCTTCAATAATCTTTTTAGGCCTTCATGTGATCATTGGGTTCGAGTACTAACACATGGTAACCTTTGATAAGTTTTTATAGAATAGATATGAATATTTTAAACTTTAAGTGGAATTTAGAATGTTTGTTGGGTATGTTCACGACTTGTGATACATGAGAGAGAACACAGGTGGTTAATCACACTTTTCCATGATAGTACCATTCATAGTAGAGAACAACTCAAGTACACTGACTTTAACTACTTTTCTCTCACAAATTGCTTTTGTACTTTTTATTTGAACTTTCTAAACATTCAATATTTTTTATGTTTATAAAGTTGTTGTTTGAATTTATTCATGTTGAGTTATTTGAACCTTATAGGCTTCATTTCTCATTTATTTTTCTAATATCTTATTCATCATATCCAAAAGTGTTTATAACTTATCATGATAAATATTCTTTTTTTTTTTTTATCTTTAATGAAATATAAGACATTTTAAGATTATTCATTCTTTAAGTGATCATTTATGGAATGTGTGTTTCTGAGTTAATTCAGTTTCTATTTCTTGATGAAAACATGAAACCATTATCTTTTTTGCTACTCCCAAACATGTATGATCATTATGATCTTTTAGCACAAAACTTGTTGAAGTCTCTAAGAAAATTAGTTTTGTCTTATGAATCATTGATTTATGCTTTAAATATTTTATTATTCCCAAACTTAAAAAAGTCACTCAATAGCACATCTTAGATAACAATATGTATCAAAATCTCTCATTTATTTAATCATTGATGTTCGTTATTTTTTAAACATCATTAGGTATTTTTCTCAACATTTCATACTCAAAGTTATCGATGTGTTCAAGATTTTTAGGTCTAAAGTCTTAGTTTCATGTTCTTGATTTAGCTTTAGATTTGATGAATAAAATGATGATGGATGCAACATCCATTACAGATGGTTTGTCACAAAGTTACTACAGTGCTAAATGATTAGTGTCAAAGTTAGAATTATGTGTCAAGAATATCAATTGTTGTATCAATGGTTGTATGTTGTATTACGACAACAAATCTGATACAAATGATGGCAATCTAGTTGAATAGAAACTTTTTGTCAATTGTCAAAAGGCATAAATCTAGGAAATATTTTATCTACATGTGGTATCAAGACTACAAAGGATGTTTACATTGATGCAAACTATTGGAAAGATGATGTGGCATTATGAAAATAGAAGAAGTTCAGGGGAGATGTGACATTTGTGTAATGGTGAGGCATGAAAATACTTTGATCAAATGCGTTCTAATTTTGCATCAAATCCACGCAATATAAGACTTGGATTAGGCTCTGATGGTTTTTTCACCATATATACAAGCATCATATACTTGTTATTCTTATTGGACAATTAATATTACTCCATACAATATTCCATTGGATATATGTATGCATAAACCTTACATGATTCTAGCTATAGTATAACCAGGTCCTTCTAATCCTACATGTGGTATTGATATCTATTTATGAATTTTTATAGATGATTTGAAAAATATTGTAGAGTGGTGTCTTGACACATGATATTGATCAAAAACAAAATTTTATTATGAGAGTTACTTTGATGTGGACCATCAATGATTTCTCTATTTATTGGATGTTCTAAGGATTAGGGATGTTAACATCCAAACCGATAAAATAAAAACACAAATCGATCAAAAAAAAATTGAAAACCGCATAAAACCGATACCATTGAATATTTTTGGATTTCCTTTTGTGAAAATTGCACATATCATATTAGATTTTGGATTCCTTTTTCAAAACAAAGCCAAACCAAAATCATAAACTTTAATACTTATTTATTTTTCTTATTAATATGATATATTGCGTTTATATATTATTTGTTGGTTTTTGATATTTTTTCCCAACCATACTTATTAGTTTAATTTAATCCATTTTGTTACAAAGAATGACACACCAATTATATCAATGGATGTAAATTTCATATTGAATCTTAAACTGGAGAAAAAGAAACAATAAATAGTGGAGCGTGTATGAAAAGTGTGACCAACAATGATGGAACACAAGACTTCTACAACATAATTGAACATATTTACGAAATTGACTACACGTTACTAGATTATGCAAAAAAAAATTGGTATTTTTTATAGTAAGTGGTTTGATTTGTCAAGCAAAGGTAGTAAGATTAATTCGATGATAAACATTGTAGACATTTGTTTGAGCAAAATATATCCACTGTTTGATCCATTCTCCATGGTTCATACTCCACATTATTGTTAGGAGCTAGCTTTAAAGCGTAGGATCCTAAGATCTTACGCGTTTTATGGCATGAATAATGTTAGAGTGAAGGAAAGAGCTTTGTACGACCTAGATCTATGGGCATGTAGAGGAAGCGCGTGAACCCGTAGGAGTGGCGCTCCTCGTCGCGTTGGGGAAAGACGTTGTTTTGACCCGTTTTGTAATTTTGACCTGGTTTTAAAAACCCTAGATCAGGCCCAATTTGCATTTCTTCACCTTCGTATTCTTCTTATTTCTCATAAAGAAAAGACACGCGCACGAGGAGGAGATGGAAGTAGCAGCCGACATGAGGATTTGAATGCAACTTCGTTTTCTATTCATATTCCTCAGTGTTCCTGTTCTATAACTTAAATGAAGTGTTTCACTTTCAGATTCTCTCCTTCTAATTCTTCTATAAACTCTTCTCATCTCTACAACTATTCTCAATATGATATCTGAAACTCTCCTCAATCTTCTTCGCTGCAATTTGCAATTTATGTTGCTGCCTCACGATTTCAATCATGTCTACGACTGCATCTATTCATGTGGCCTATAGTTCAGGTTTTGCATATTCTAGACTCCAAAAAAATGCATTAGGAAGCATAACTGATATAGCATGGAAACGTGGTGTATCTGTTGATGGAGAAACTAGAAAAATAAAATGCAATTATTGTGGAAAAACATTTATTAGAGGAGTGTACATACTGAAACACCATTTGGCTAGTACACAGCTCAACTCTGTTGCATGTTATGTTGTACTTGGTGATGTGAAGAAACACATGTTTGAACTTGTAAATTCCTTGAAAGATAAATCATCAAAGAAAATAGAAGAGAATGATACATATAATATAAAACGAAAAAGGTTATTAGAAGATGATGAGAATGCTACCCCTACAAAATGTTTCAAGAGAAATGTAGTTAGTATACAAGCCACTATCAACAACATTTTTAAGAATAATTTGAACAAAGGAACGCATCTAAAAATAGCTTTGTTCTTCTATAATAATGCCATAGTCTTTAATGTGGCAAAGAGTGATGAATTTAAAAGGATGTTAGAGATGGTTTCAATACATGGCCTTGGTTTTAAGCCACGTTCCTATCATCAAATTAGAACAAAGTACTTGAAACTAAATTGGGAGGAGAATCCTACAGTCATTGAAGAACACAAACATACTTGGAAGAAGACATGTTGTACTATTATGAGTGATGGGTTGATGGACAAAATACGGAGGACACTTTTGAATTTCTTAGTTAACAGTCCTAAAGGTACTGTTTTTTTAAAGTCAATAGATGCTTCTCATATAATAAAAAATACCGATAAAATATATCAAATGATTGATCAAGTAGTAGAAGAAGTTGGAGAAGAAAATGTCGTGCAAATTGTGACCGGCGATGCAACAAATTACAAAGTTGTTGGTGCAATGTTAATCTTATAAAAGAAGAGGCTCTATTGGACATCGTGTGCAACACACTATATTGATCTCATGTTAGAGGATTTTGAGAAAAAGATAACAGTTGATCATGAAACAATTTCAAAGAGTAAGAAAATTACCCAATGTATATATTCAAAGGCTTCTCTAATTTCTTTATTATAATATTTCACCAAAGGAAAAGATTTGGTGAGATAGCCGCTACTCGATTTGCAATATCTTATCTAACTTTAGGTTGTCTCATGGAGAACAAATGATCATTGATAAGAATGTTCACATCTAATGAATAGATATCAAGCATGTTTGCAAAAACTAGTCAAGGGCAGTATGTTGAAGAAGTGATTATGGATGGAAAAAGATTGCAATTTGTTTAAAAGGTGCTTATCCACTAATCAAAGTGATTCGTTTAATGGATTCATATGAGAAACCAACAATGGGGTTTATTTATGAGGCTATGGACCAAGCTAAGGAGAGAATCCAAGCTAAGTTCAAAGAATGTACTACTATTTCTACAAATTATTTTTTTGTAAATTATGCATTATTCCTTCAAATTATGCATAATGCCTTCAAATTATGCATTTTATTTTATGCTTAAAAGTAATTTATTTGTTTTTACATTATTTAGTTTCAAGCCTCTATGGGATATCATTGATGAGAGGTAGGATAAACAACTCCATCGGCCTTTACATGCGGCAGGCTACTACCTTAACCCTCAACTACATTACATCCTTGGATTTAAAGTTGATTATGAAGCCAAATGTGGGTTATATGATTGCCTAACAAAGATGGTGGGAGATGTTGAAGAAATCTGCAAGATCGATGCTCAACTGGAAGATTTTAAGACACAAGAAAAGTTTTTTGGTAGTCCGATAGCAATGGCTGCACTTAAAACCAAAAATCCATCACAATGGTGGGAATCATATGGAGATGAGCATCAAGAACTTCAAACTATTGCAATTTGTGTGTTAAGCTTAACTTGCAATTCATTTGGATGTGAACGAAATCGGAGCGCTTTTGAGATGGTAAAAATTACTTTAAAATTTCACTTTAAAAATTATCCACAACTTGCTATATACTAATGGAGTTTGCATCTATTAGGTCCACACAAAAAGGAAAAATTATTTGAAACAAAAGACAATGAATGATGTTGTGCTTGTGATGGCAAATTCAAAATTATCTACAAAGAAGCAAACTAGAAATGTGGTAGAACATAACCTTAATGATCTTGAATCTGATAATGAATGAATTATAGATAATAATGAAAGTTCAACTGAGAATGACATTTTAGATTTGACAATTGAAAATGAGGATTTAAAATTTGGCAATCAAAATGAAGAAGGGAATGGACTTGAAGATACTGCCCCTCAAGATGATTTAGAGATTCACAAATTTGATGATGAATTTGATGGAGAAGCAGATGAAGATTGTATGGAAGATGTTGGTTTTGATCACAACACCTTGGATGAATTGTTAAATTAAAGTTTTAGATGTTGTTAGATATGGTGATAGGTTTTGTTTTTTAGTTTGAGACATGGTAATAGCCTTTTGTGTTTCAGCTTGTGATTTTTTATTGAACCAATTTTAAATTTTTTATGTTAAGGTTATTTTTTTTTTTAATTTTATAGTATAATTTTATCAATTTTGTGAGATTTTAAGATTTACTTTACGATCCTACAATCTACGCTTTTTCTATATCCCAAAGATTTTAGGTAAGATGTACAGTTTGACAACATTGATCCATAATGTAAGACAAGTGTATTATATATCTTATCCATCGACAAACTGAAACAAACAAGGTTGATGTATCACACTCAAAACAAAACCAATGAATCCAATCAAAACAAATAAAACATAGGACAAAATTGCATATTAGGATGAAATATTGTGTATCTGCGATTTATTTATGTGAAATGTAAACTGCAAGTTATATATTTACTTTTTATATTTATTTATTTAAGTGATATGAATGCATGTTAATACATATTGATATATGGACATGACATCAATATCTAGAGCAGGAGCAAGAGCGGTATCAACGTCACAAGAGGATAAGCTGGAGTAGAAGGAAGCACCAGAGCAGCACGTGGTAACAAAAAGGTTTGCAAACCACGAGATGTTATCGACCCATTCTTCATACCTATGACGAATAATACTACTGAGTAAGTTGTACCATTGCGTGTTGAGGTCGTTGTAGAGCCTTATAGTATTGACGGTATAACGGAACTTGGGTTTGTTGATTGTTATAATCGGATTATCATGATAACACGTGGAGAAGGATATATATATATATAATCTAATTATTAATTCCTATTACTTATTTAAATTTAAATTAGTTAATTATTCAAATTAATTAATGTTTACATTTAATTTATATCATGTGAAGATATGTTCGTCCTAAATCATCTCTTAAAGCAATTGCCGAAGTCGTTGAAGAAAAATATACAAAATCATGTTTATCTTAATGTGAAATTTAAGAGGATGGATAGAACACCTTATTTTTGTCAGGTGGATCAATTTTTGAATTATTCCAAGGTAAATTGTATAATTAATTTCATTTGCACGTATGTAGTGTGTTTCAAAAAACATTAGTCTAATCAATCTTTAATATTTTTGTTAGATAATATTATTATACATTAGTAGTAAGGGTATTTTAGATATTTCTATTTGTTTTATATATATACTCATTGTAACCCTATTAACAAAAATTTGGTTCATTCTATGTTATGAAACCCTAGAGTGATTGTCTCTTGGTTGTCTCTCTTCTTCCTCTTTTTATTATTAACATGGTATCTAGAGCCTATTTCGATCCTCCTTGAACGATTCCGCCTCTATTCCGCTGCCGAGTTCCCAACAGTTTGGGATCTATTGTAAAGAAAAGAGAAGAGTAACCATATTCCCGATTTTGTTAAATCAGTGTCATAAAAACATCGATTGTGCATTCGTTAACTGTTGGATCGGGCTGATTTTTGGACAGTAGGTTCGCAACATTCAGGTCTTCGTCTTCAACGGTCGGATCGGCGAAACGACGTCTGGAGGGGGAGAAATCGTGCTCGCACAGCAGCAGATTATCCCTAATTTAGTTTGTCTCAGTAATTGTATTTGTCGTATTTTCCTGTCATTATTTGTTATGGCTGGTGCTAAGGATGATTCTCTTCAAGCACATTGGAAAACACATTGTCCAAAATTGGGGAGAGCACATAAGAAGAATTTTAGGGGACCATCGTCCAATGTTTTTGCTTCTGTTCCTCCTACCATTGACTCTAGTTCTGATTTTGGTTTGGTTCACATGATTGCAATTGTTGTAGTTCTTTGCTGATTTGGTTTTGTTTGGTTTGATTTGGTTTCGGTTTGATCTTTTGTTGGCTTGGTTCTTGTTATTGGTTGCTTCTCTCTTTGGTTAGTTTGGTTTGATTTGGTTTGATTTGGTTTCGGTTTGATCTTTTGTTGGCTTGGTTCTTCTCTTTGATTGTTGCTTCTTCTTTGGAGTGTTGTTTGGCGGAGGCACTTCAGCTGTTTCGCGGGTGTTATTTGGTGTTTCAGGGGTGTTGTTTGGCGGAGGCACTTCAGCTGTTTTAGGATTGTTGTTTGTTGTTTCAGGGGTGTTGTTTAGTGTTTCAAGGGTTTTGTTTGGCGGAGGCACTTCAGTTGTTTCAGGGGTGTTGTTTGGTGTTTCAAGGGTGTTGTTTGGCATAGGCACTTCAGCTGTTTCAGGAGTGTTGTTTTGTTCACAAAGATGCATTTCATTAAAGATTTTCGTTTTTTTTTGTTGACAAACTCTCGATGCTCCATGTTAATGCATCGTGAGTTTGAGGGGAGATGTTAGATAATATTATTATATATTAGTAGTAAGGGTATTTTAGATATTTCTATTTGTTTTATATATATACTCATTGTAACCCTATTAACAAAAGTTTGGTTCATTCTATGTTATGAAACCCTAGAGTGATTGTCTCTTGGTTGTCTCTCTTCTTCCTCTTTTTATTGTTAACACTTTTATACTCACAATTTTATTTTATTTTAAAGTTGTTGAGGATATTGACTTGATTGTTGGAGTTTTTAAAAGTACCCCTCTACCCGACAGATGATTTGTAGAATAGAGCAAAACAAACGAAGGTTGATTTCTTATAATAGTTTTCTTTGTATATTAAACTATATTTTGATAAATATTTTATTTAACAGTTTATAATATAAATATTTATACAATAAACATTTATGTATAAAATATTTTTATGACACAGTAAAATAAAGTTAAATTATTTTTATATAATAAATTTTCTGAATAATTAATAAATATTAGTTTAAAATAATTTATAGACATGTCATAAACTCTATTAGTCTTTTATTTAATTTTAAGTAATAATTTGATCTTTTATGTCTTAAAATGTCAACAATGTTATCATTTTTTTACAAAAATTCATCAAAATTTTCAAACAAAAATAATAAAATTAATTATCATCTTCAATATAATGCAAATTTCATCATATTCATAACTTAAATATTCAAATAAACTCATATTTTTATTCTTTATTTGATGAATTTGATGTTGTTGGAGATGGAAATATGAGTTTATTTGAATATTTGAGTTATGCATTTGATGAATATATGAATTTTCTTGAAATTGGTATTGAATTTTATGGGTTTTGTTTGAAGATTTTGATGAATTTTCTAAGTTTTTGTAAAGAAAGGATAACATTGTTGACTTTTTCAGATTAAGGGATCAAATTGTTACTAAAAATTAAATAAAAGACTAAATTGAGGGGAAAAAAAGATAAATGACTGAAATGTTACTTGAAATTAAGTTAAGAGACTGTGGGAGCAATTATGCTTATCATTTATTAAATGTGAATTTATTCTGTAACCATTGTCAATGTAAGTCTAAATATATTTTCTTTTTTGTTTGGCATAACCAAGAATCAAGAAGATGCATACCACAACCTCGAGACATGAATAATTGTTAATGCTAACTTTCTCTCCAATTTGAGTATAATAAAATTGCTTTGGTGATGTTTGATTAAATACATCTGATATTTTTTATATTCATTTTAGTAACTGATTTTGGTATATTTTTCTCCTTCATGGCCATTTTCTTTCACATGGGGTTGCTAGCCACAAGAAATGCATGTTCCATTTTAATTATGCCTAATATTTAATTACATAATTTTTATGTTATCTTTCTTTTACAATATCAATAATAATAAAAAAAATCTAATTTATTTAATTTATGTCGTTATCAATTATTGATGATCAATTCAACAAACCTTACAAGAGACATGTGAGTTGGCGATTAACAGAAATAAGCTACAAATTAGGTTTTAACCAAATATTTTAGAGTTGTTACAAATTTATAAATTATTATTCCATTATGACAAGTCAAGCTTACGAGGAAACATTTATTTGTTCAATTTTATTTTAAATACCTCATTTGCCATTTCTTTTTGTCTCAAATTATTTGTCATTTTACAATATCAATACAACATTAATTACTTTTTTTTTCACTAACACTCTTATTTATTATATTTCAACTCATAAAATTATTCCGCTAATTGCAATTAATAAAAAAATTGAGTAAATGGAACATTTTATCATTAAAATCAAATCAACTAATCATTTTCTAAAGAATTGTACACACTTCAAAAGAGATATTTAAAAGGAGACGGGATAAGTACTTATCTTGAAGAGTGATATTGTTTTTCACACCAATAAAAACAAAGTATCTACCGCGTTTCAAAATTATTCTATTCTACATGCACATATTTTCATAATTGAATTTAAAGAATGTATTTTTTTTAAGCTGCACTTATGTTATACATTTGTTTTAATTCAAACTTTTTCCTTTAAAATAGCCTATCAATTCAAATCATTCAACCATTTTTTAACTTATTTAGTTTCGTTGTTAATCTTATATATGCTAATGTTACTTTTAATATTTTTTCAAGTTATTCTTCTGTGACGTGGTTAGCCCTTTACTATCAATTTTCTTTCCTATAATTCATACATCTAACTAACTATTATTATTTTGAGATAATATTTACAAATGAAATAATATAAAATAAAATTGTAAATACAAATATTGTATTTGATTTGATATATAAGCCATTGCATTTATGCTACTAAGATATAAAGTTTGTTTAATAAGAGTGTTAGTTTACGAAATAAAATGAAAAATGAGACTTATAAATGGTTAATTTTAAAAGAAATTTATAAAATCATATAACTTTTAATAATTACCAATTTTTAAAAAATAAATCTCAAGACACTTGCTCAATGCCTGGGTTGAAATCTACTTTAGTATAAAATTTGAGATACCTAGAATTTTTAAGATAAAATTAATTAATTAATTAAAGCATGGAGACAATGTAGCTTAAGAAATACATATCCAATTTTTTGTTAGAGAAGGCGCATAACTAGAGAATCTAATTACAAAAAGAAATAGTTGGTTATTCCTAAGTATTCCACAGGAAATATTTATTTATATATTCAAACAAAAGGAGAAAACGGCTTGTATTGCAATGTTAGGGGTGAAGGAAAGGAATAGAAAGGAGACAACATTCATCATCACAAACCGTAAAAGGTAATTACCACAAAATTATCACTGTGTTTATATTATCTTTCTCTTTTGGTTCAGTCCCATGAAACAGTAGAAAAGAAGCACAAAAAAGCAAAACGACATTGTCGATACGTGGAATAGTAGTATCACTCTCCTTTCCACATTCTATCAACTTTTTACAGACTCATTTTAGTTGTCAAATAAATTGATTCTTTTTTAGAAAATATTTTAAAAACCAAGGGGTACTGGCATTAATTAAGAGATGAACCTCTCTCGATATATTATTTTTTATCATATGCACCGACCAATTAAACCTCCAACTAAATATTAAGAAATTCAAATACATATATATATCGTTTGTGTTACGTCAATTTTTTTAGTTGATATATTGATTTTTTTATTCAAAAATTAAACAAATGAGAGAGTGTGATTAAACTCTAACTATCGGTTATAAATTATAAAAAAATTATTTTAACTATTGTAATGATAGGTTTTCCCTATTGAGAGATTTTTATTTGAAGTGCATATTGAAAGATTTTTATTCGAACCATGAGATTTTAAATATAGATTCTCTCTGTTGAGAGATTTTATATTCGAATTGTGTCTAATATTAAATGTAGATATTTCGCTTAGCGAAAATTTAAACGCAAATTTATTATTTTGTGGAAGTCTAACTTATTCCTTCACCTAGTCGTGTTATTTAGAGATCAATTTTTAAAAATTAAAAAAGGAAAAAAAATTTACTTTGAAAGTCAATTGATCTCTTGTATGTATATAGAGCATATCAAATGACATAATTTTTACAATGAGAGAATAAGTGAGTTAAATTTTGATCATACAACCATAAAAGTTATTTAAGTGGCACATAATCACTTAAAAATGTCTCATAATTTTTTTTTAATCTTGATCATTCATCTCACCCTCCCATTGCAAAACTCCTCTAATGTGTGTTTATTTACCCTAATGAAAATCATTTGTAACAAAAAAAACATCTATAAAAATATAACATATAAAAAAAATCAGAAAATAATTCAACTTGTTTTTATATTTTTTTAATTTTTTTTAATAATTAATAAACAGATAAAAACTACTTAAGTATGATTATAAAAACTACTGAATCATAACACTAAGCAGATGATGGTTTTGCCTTATACAATCATGCAACTTTCCTTTCTTTTTGAACCTTCTCTTGCTTGCTAATTCCAACAATGCAATGCCTCCTTTCTCAAGTTTTCTTAATATGCTTTCTTCTTTCTTTGATCCAAGAAAGCTATGATTCTCTAGTTTTTGTTTTTATTTTTATCATATATATAATATATAATATATAAATAAAAGGTACACCTGAAAAAGATAAAATTCTCTCCTTCACAATTACATTGCAAGTTTGTCGCTCAAACATTGCTCATAAACTGGAAAGAAAATTCAGAAGCCAAGCATAGAAGTAAAACATTCAGATATGGGAGCTAGAAGTTGGCACCTTGTTTTATTTTTGTTGTGTCTTTCCTTCTGTTCAGGTTTAATTTTGTTTTTTTTTTTTTATGGAACTTTGGTCCTTTAAATATATATTTCTCTAAGTTATTATTATTTGTATTGCTCCATAACCAGAACAAGAATGCTAGAGGTGTGTGATAAGGATAGAGCAAGCAATAATGTTTAATTATGGTTTTATATAAATTTTGGAACATAGAGATGCAGAGTTGTAGTAACAGAATTCATGAAAAACTGATGGTGTTATTCGATTCAGCTATCATAGTGCGTGACCGTGATCTAAGTTTTTACATTAAGGATTTTTATGTCACTGCAACCATAATGCAACTACAATTAAGGTTGTATCAGCAGCATTTAACAGTGATTCTCTGCAATATCAAACATCACGACCGCAATTCAAAATCTTAAATATAGAATGAACAGAGACATTTAATTGATTATGTTGAATTTGGATGAACTTATGGTAGCTTTAGGAAAGCATATATAAACATATCTATCATGAAACATGCATTAAAAGAGAAAATATTGAATGGCCTGAAAAACATGCATCATGATCTTTCCATCTTGGGAGCAATCAAGAAGAACTTTGGGTTAATTTATTCTTAGTTTACATATACATTATGTTCTGCAAATATATCATTGTTTCTTTAGTAGTTCTTTTTTAGTCCTAGGAACATACTACTTTTTGTTTTTTATATTTGTTGTTTTGTTGTAGTCCCTGCAAAATTTGTCCCAAAGAAATCGGTTGTGTAATGTGTGTAATATTCATACAGGAGAGTCGGTAAGATATTTTCATATGTCCTGCTGAAGAGTTAAAAAATCTTTATTTTGTTTTACAGGTATAAGTACATCCATAACATTAAGAAAAGATGAAAATCATGAAATATCATCATATGAATTTAGTACTCAATTGGATTCAATTCCAATTGTCAACCCTACCACACCAGGAACAGGAAATCCATACACAACCCCCACAAGCCCAAACACAACCCCCACAAATCCATACACAGCCCCTACAAATCCAGACACAAATCCAACAAGCCCAACAAACCCATACTCAAACCCAACAAGCCCAACAAATCCATACTCAAACCCAACAAGCCCAACGAATCCATACTCAAACCCAACAAGCCCAACGAATCCATACATAAACCCAACAACACCAACTACAACTCCAACAAGCTCAACTACAACAACTCCAACAACACCAACCACTTCATCTGGTAGTGGTCAATGGTGTGTTGCTAGCCAATCAACTGCTGAGACCACTCTACAGGTAGCTCTTGATTATGCCTGTGGATATGGTGCAGATTGCTCACAAATTCAACAAGGAGGAATGTGTTATGACCCTAATACATTGAGAGACCATGCTTCTTATGCATTCAATGATTACTACCAAAAGAATCCTGCACCTACAAGCTGTGCATTTGGAGGAGCAGCAACACTTACAAACAAAGATCCAAGTAAGACATTCATCAAACTTAAAATCAGATTTTTTGGTGTCTCAAAAATATGCAGAATTTTTAGAAACACATGAAGCATTCATAATCATATATCTATTTCAAGCATACCTTTTATATGGTAGCAACCACTTATAGGTTTGTGTTTGCATGTAGTTTGCACATTATTATTAGCCCTTTGTTCTGTTATCACATAACCATAATACCAATATGTGAAACATAAACCTCAAGGGGGTACAGTAACAAATTCAGTCAGTTTTCATATCAATAATATCATAGTTTATGATTCTAAGGATTATGAGCTTCATTCACTTATTTCAGTTTTTAATTGGGATTACGTTGTCAACAAAATCCTTATATATTATCATGTCTGTTACATTACATGTTCTTTTCTACATTGTTTCAGGTCATGGGAATTGCCACTATTCATCCTCCAAAACAACAAGGTGAGATTTCATGACAGTTATATCATAGAGTAAACAATCATTCTGATCCTTAAACATGTATTTAGTCCAGTCTTCGAATGTGTCTTCTGATAATCAGTTTAGTCCATAAAATTACTAACACAAGACACAGTCAAGGGTGCTTTTGTAATTTCAATTCATTGATGGACTACTGAAACATCACCTCACATATTTAGGGACCAGAATGACTGTCGAGTAGATATCATATTCAACTTATTATGCATAGATTAAGTTCTAATATGTATTTCCCTTGCAGCATGAGTCCACCAACATTTGTAAGCCCACCAAATCCACCAACTATACCACCACCAAGTACTATGACTCCAACCACACCAAGTATAATGACTCCATCTACACCAAGCATGACAATGCCTGATCCTGATGGATCATCATCAGTCTATGGTGCACCACCAGGAGGAAGCCCCAATATAGCCACATCTGCTTCTTATTCCATACTTTTGTTACTTACAAGCATCTGGGCTTCACTTCATGTGGAAAATTACATCTAGAAGAAAATCAATGGTCAATCATTCTCTATGTGATACCATGGATTGGAATTCACACTTTCAGAAAATTTTGCAAGATTTCAAGGAAGAAAAGTTATCAAAATGCCATATTTGTCATATCTTGCAACTAAAAAGTAGTACTATACAGTATACACTACCTTGCATCAATGTATCTCCTTTTAGTATGTTAGAAGATTTATAGGTTATTGTAGACATTTCTTCTGCAGTATTAATAACAGTACACAATAAATTATTAGATTATCTACTGATATATATAAAATTTCTCATCCATAGATAACATAAGCCTTGTCAGTTTGTAACATGGCTTGAGTTACAATAATATTGATGGAAACATGGAAATTTAAATATGCATAACAAATCTGCAATGAACAGCTAATTTTTTTTATATAACCAAAATTATATATAAAAAATGTGAACTCAAACCCGTTACATATAGGATAAAAATCAAGAGAATTGACACATGCTCAAACAAACAACCAATCAAAGAAGCAAAAACTTGAACAACCCTATCTCCCTTATAAATAAACCAACTCCAGGAATGTGCCCTTCTATAAAGCACCAATACATTAAGCGTGTCATAGTGTCCGACACGCGTCGATCACTGATACTCGTGTAATCTATACGACACCTACTAGGGACGTTCCAAACATTTTGGAAGCTTGTTCTAATCTTATAAATTAAACACCTAATAAAAAAAACATTAAATCTGATTCAATTGTAAATAACATAAAAAACTTATAAAAAACATCAATAACTTGTAAAAAACGTCCATAACTTCCTAAAATTAGATTGTTTCTGGATTTTGGGCTTTTTTTTTATGTTAATGGGTCTTATAGTGCAAGGTGAACATTTTATTCTTAGTATTTTTTTAGGCTTTATAATATTTTTAAAAATAAAAAATAAAAGAATTGGACCCTGTGTTGTTGGTTGTGCAGCACAGATCCAAAGCCCTGTCGACAACTTAGACAAATGTCACAAAAAAATACTTTTTGCTTTGATTCGACAAACTTTAGGCATCTCTCAATCACATTTACGAATGTTAAATTGGTAATAGATGAATGAGTGAAGATAAAAACTACCATGGTTTAGAATTTTTTGTAATAAAACAAATTGCTCATTTTAGATACACATATATGTTGATTTTAATTTTTTTTTTATATAAATAATATTTATATATATTATATTTAATTATAACAAATAAATAAATAGACTTATCGTGTCTATCTCTAGATGTTTTTGACATTAATAATATCGATCTCGTTGTTTGTGTATATAATATGTCAAATGTTCGTGTCGAATAGTGTGTTTTATAGAAGTAGTAATAAAATCTCATATCAAAAATAACTTTTTAAAAGCTAATTCTATTTCTTTATTCTCAACAATCAAACACATCAAATTTTGTTAAATAAATCACACAAACCAAATTACAAGAAATTTAAGTGGTTGAGCTGAAACACTCACTCAAGAGAGTTTAAAAAGAAATTGAAGAGATTCAAAACTTAGCTACCAACATAAAAGATTGACCAATAATATTTACCTATCTAAAAATAAATCAAAAAACAAACAAACCGTAATCTCCTACCTTGAAAATGAATCATGTTGAACATATGATGGAAGCCATCTTGTGGAAGAGCCGTGTCAAAATCCATCCAATGTATTTATAAATAATTAGAACGGTCCATACCTTATAAGAAAAGTGACAACTAAAAGAATGTGATTGCAATTGGTTTGATGAAGAAAGCAAAAAAACAAAGCAAATATAGTGAATGTCCGAAATTAACCTACGATGTTGAAGTCGAACCAAGGTATGAAAATGATATACTTAAATAACCTCCATTAAAATATTTTCTATGTCCTCATAGCTACAATATTAATTACCTAAGGGGAGGCTAATTTGGGAATGTAACAAATGATAGACCGATTTAACTAATGGGTAACTAGGGGTGGACGTCGGGCGGGTATGGGCGGTTTCGGGCCCAAAATGTGAAACCGGCCCAATACACGGATATAATTTATTGGTCCAATTTCGTCTACTTTTTAAATCGGGTACGTCGGATTCGGGTAGATCGGGTATCGGTTATGTATGGGTGGGTAAAAACGGGTTGGACTTTATTAGACTTTTTTACTTTTTTTTTTTTCTAAATTATTCAGCTTTTTTTTGGATCTGTTGAAATTTGACCTCAACTTAGTTTTAATTGGACTAGGCTGTTGGTTTTGTTATTGGCCTTTTTTAAAAACATATTTGCCTTGTGGCTCTGTTTTTGTGATAAATTGGCCTTTTTTTTTTAATTTTTGTCTTGTGATTTTTTGTGTATTTTAAATTTATATATTAATATATAATATAAAATTAATAATATTAATATATAATATAATTCGGTCGGGTTCGGGTATCGGTGGATTCAAATTATTCATCCGAATCCGACCGTATAAACTCATATGAATCATTAATTTTCACCCGTTCAACTCATCAACCCGACGAAACCCGTCCACAAATTTAAATTTTTTATTGGATCGGTCGGGTTCGGACGGGTCCGAATATTATGTTCACCCCTATGGGTAACTATTGTACTCACCTTGTTAAACCAAAAATCTTGTGAATATGTTAATTCCGTACACTGCCGCGGAGGAGAGCTCAACTGTCATCTCCCCTCCCAAACAAACAAATTCTTCATATATATGAAAATTTTGCTTCTATATCTTTTTTTTATTTAAAATTATTATATTCTAGTTAAAATTTATGTATCAAAATAACATGCTTTTTTTACTTTCAAAAAATCACATTTACACCTTACAATTACTGAAGATTTTTTTGTTGTACGTATGCCATCATCTATAACCTTTTATTATTAATTTTTTAACAGATAAATAATTGTTAATTTAATAAATAAAAAATAATTAAAATGGTTAAAAAACAAAATTATATTACAAAATCAAATCAAATAAAATACATTTAATAGAAAAAAAATACATTAAATTTTAGTAAATATATCAGCACCGTTTGAACAATGTTGACCAATATTCGGATAATGTGCATTTTCTTGGTACTTTGTTTGTAGTATCTATTTCTCTTCTAACGCGTTTACTTTTTAGGCGACAATATTTTTTGTTTGGTATAGATTTGAACATTTCTTCGTAAATTTTACTGTTTCCACCTTGTACACATCAAGTATAAACCTCCAATAATCATATTTTATGTTAGAACATATTGCTATTATATTTGAACAAGGCATATATTTATAGCTTGATATTTTCCACAATCGCACCACTTATTAGGAAGGTTAATAGTGAAATGACCAATTTGTCGTTCTTCTATTAGATTTACTGTCTCGTGAACCATGAAAGTATGGTTGCTCCTATCAAAACTATCGATTTTATGACTTTTAGATCTACGTATTCGAATTTCATAAAATTTATGCATTTTTCTGTGATACCTTACCAAAAGCTAAGATTGATGTGTGTAGTTTTTTTCATTGTTGCAAATAGTGTTCACGTCATAAAATAAGTTGATTTTGATGGAAAGATTGCACGTGCATTTTAATACTCCATTGATCGAGTTCACAAGATTGGTGGCCATGTAACCCCAACGTCTACCTCCATCAAATCATAAGGATTCATACTGCAAAATTATATTGATGTAATTTTCTTTCTTCAATTTATTGTATTTTGTTTGATTTTATTAATATAATTTATTTTTTTAATAATTATTTTTATTTATTAGACCTGGAGAAAAATTAAAAGGGAGTTGTTAACAAAATATAATTAAGTTATCTACAATAGAGGTTTAATAAAATAATATAGCACGTTATTTATTTTGACACGTCTACTCAACCGCATTAATTTTGATGTATTTTTTTTCTATAAAATGTATTTTGTCTTATTTTATTAACATAATTTTGGTTTTTTTATTTAATTATTTTAATTATTTTTTATTTATTAAATTAACAATTATTTATTTGTTAAAAAAATAAAGAAAAAAATCATCCTCTATGTCATCGTAGGACGGATATGCGACCTACTGAAGGTCAAAAAAAATAAGACAATTTTATATATAAATTTTAATAAAGAATATAATGGAAAATTTTAAATAAAAAAAATAGAAATAAAATATTCTTAATGCATATGACAAGAACACAAACATAAATAAATAGTATTTAAATTTTGTTAAATAAATATAAATAAAAAAATTAAATAATATGTATTTTTAAAATAATTAAATGATATACATTTTTATGTAAATATGTCTAAACACTGTTTATTTATATTTGTGCTCAAATATTTCTCATAAAACAATGGGCCGTATGTATTTCGATCCATGACATCCACAAAGATTACACGTTATAAGTAAGATAAATAATTGAAAAGTCAATAGAGAATGGTGGTGGTTTGTTTTTGTTGATTATTTTTCGGAAGGGAAAATTTCAAAAAGAAAATAAAAGCAGTGCAATGTCACATGCTCACATGAGAGGACATTAGAGATTTGTAGGGGATCACGAATCTATTTACCAACGGTGAATGAACGGTTTGAATACTAACAATTTTAAAATAATCATAATAATAATTAAAAGCAAACAACAAGTTGTAAAGGTAACCGAGAAAAAAGTTTAAAAATTAGATGATGTGATCTAATGAAACAGTGTTTTAATTATAGTGTGAAAATAAGTGTGACATTAGCAGCATTCCTCTCCTAATAAACATAAGTCTCGGCAAAAAAATAAAAATAAAAATAAAAAATAAAACACGCACACAAATCTTCAAAATAAACAGACTCTTAGCATAATTGTTTGAAAACATTAGGAGCTTATAAGCTATTTATAAATAAAGGTATTCCAACATTTCTGTTGCTCAAGTGTTTGTTCTATTGTTGCATAGGAATCTGTGATATTATTTTAATGCAGTTATTAAAAAATTGTGAGTAAAATTAAGATGACATTGCATCTATGGTAGATTAGAATTGTCTGTGAATTTTCGCAAACCAATTTGCAGTTCATAGGGTAGACTAATGAATTATGTAACTCTGAAGCAGCTTTCTAGTACATAGTTTCTCTCAAGTCCAATTGCCTTTATAGTTAGAGACACATACATTAGTTTAGATTCTCTGGATTTAAATATTTTTATTTTCAATTTTGCTACCAACACTTTCTAATTTACTATCCACACCCCTCAAATGTTTAGAAAAATCAAAATTTTTAAATTATCCTTCCCTTTATTTCAATCTTCTTCCTCTTCATTAACCTAATTCATCTTCTTCCTCTTCATTCTATCTTCATCATCTTCATTCAACAACTTCTTCATCATCTTCATTTTCTTCATTTTCTTCAATCATCATCAACCATCTTCACAATCATCATCAATCAACTTCATCAAGTGAGCATCACTGTTGTGAATCAAGTATGTAAGCATCAACCTTTATTTTTATTTTGTTTTTGTTTTGTTGTTTCTGTTTATGAATGCAATGCCTGAAAACTGGAAGAAATTTTTTTTTCTCCATTTTTGAGGATGAAGAAAACATTTGCTGTCCTAAACTCATAAACGTACGTGAACCCAATTCACGTACGCAAACTCATTGTCAAAAACCCAGTAACGTACGTGAACTCAGTTCATGTGTGTGATTCAATTTTCAAAATCCAATAACGTACGTGAACTCAGTTCACAAACTATGTTCGTGAAATGAGTTCACGTAGTGTGTACGTGATGTGAGTTCACGTAATATGTAATGATATCACGGACGTAAACTGATTTCGCGTACATGGTTCGTGAATTGATTTCATGTACATGGTTCGTGAACTGATTTCATGTACATGGTTCGTGAACTCAGTTCATGTATAATTTAAAGATTGAAAATGAGTTTACGTATGTGAACTTAGTTCACGTAAGTGTTTGACATTGAGTTCGCATAGGCTTATTGGTTAGCAACTGATATTACCTGATGGAATGTCACTCGTTAATGAGTTAATTTTGATGATGTGATGCCAGATGAGTGGTGGTAGAGATTGGACTCACATAGTACCATATCATAGGAGAAATAGACGGACTTATGATTTATTTACAATATTTTGGATATGTAATTTTTGGGTACTTTTGGAATATGGTATATTTTGGTAATATTTTGTTATATTTTGGTACTTTTGTTTTGAATATGGTATATTTTGGTAATACTTTTGGAATATTTTGGATATATAATATTTGATTACTTTTGGAATAGTTTGTGAAGCACTGATTTGATAGATTATAACAATCGCAATATTTTTAATTTAACTCAGATAATATATTCATCCAATATGTTTATAATATTAAGTTAAATATCACAATACGTTTACAATATATTCATCTAGTTTACTTTTCAGTTTACAACATATATACTGCATGGAAATATCTTCAACCAATGTTGAATGTGATCATTGCAAATAAATTCCCACTAACGTGCTTCTTCTGTGCAATATTTTCTCCACAAATTAGTTGTTGGAGATATAGGAGAATTTGACTTTAAGTAAACCTGTTAAAATCAATAATTTATAATTTATTAAATATGACATTAACGGTTAAAATGAAAGTTCTAAGTGGAAAAATTGAATACATGCATAAAATGACAGTTATTAACAAATGCAATAACTATCATACGATGATATGAAATAGATGTTGGTGGTGGACTTCTAAATGGAAAAAATGTTTGCAAATGGTTAAGTGATAATGTGACGAAAACCAAGTTAAATTTCGAAGCAATCGTATATCACATTTCTGGAAGTGTCATCCAATTATCCAAAGTTGCAACTTGTTCAACATACACATTGTGTATAAGTTGTTGAACAAAAATTTGTCCACCATATATTATCTCGTAATGAGACATGAGCTCTTGAAGTTCTACCACACACTCTTGACGAATGAATGTCTAAGAGTTCTCACCTATTTCAAGTAAAGCTGCAACTGCATGATATCCACAATTACCATCTTCTCCCACGTCAATAATGTCATCTATGAATTTGTGAATTTCAACCGACAACCAATCCTTGAAGATAAGAACTCTCGATTGTTGAACCTTCCTGACTGATGATCGACGTTGCTGTACTTTATTAGATGTTACAGTACTGCATACATTTGTGTCACTGCATCGAACACTTGCATCCACATACTCCCACAAAGATGGATCACACTTGGTTGATTTATCTCTTTTTGATTCCTTACTTTTTCCATTTTTGGATGCACCCTTTCTTTTAACCTTATCAACAGGTGGACACATCGACGTAGTCGATGGATACACGATCTCTCGTAATTTACTTTTAAGTGAAAATTTGCCAGGTACATCAATAATTTCAAGTGATGGCATTAGATACCTATATGTCTTGTATGTGGTATCCATAATCAATATTGTGTGAAAATTATTTACAAGAGTGATAGCGTCTGGATGAGCCCAAAATATGTCTCTCAACTCATTTGAACCCTCTACCTTCCTATATCGATAGACGTATTTGTCGCGTTCCATCAATGTCAAAAGATGTTGCATTTCTGTTCTATTACCTCTAAGTGATGAGCGATATGCTTAACGTACATCGTAAACTTGTTTTATTTTCGTCAAACTTTTAACATTATGATCTTTTAGTGTCATCAATATGTTTCTTGGTTTGATCATGTTCTTCGTCATATCACCAAATATAACTTTCTCTTCTGGAGGCAATCGACCTAAGAAAGCATGACCTGTCAGTTTTTTGGCCAATTCGTGGTTATAGACACCACATATTACATGCAGATACCATCTATCACCAACACCTGATGGTGTATGTAAGACCCTTAATTTTTAAATTCTAACTTATGCAAATTTAAGGCATTTGGTGTTAAATTGCTTAGGCATTTAGCTTAGTTTTATTTTATTTTGTGAATTAAGTACCAAAAATATATTTTTGATAGAGTTTGTAATATGTTTAATAAATGTATATATATATATATATATATATATATATATATATATATATTTTGGGATCCGATCAAAATTATTTGTCGAATAATAATTTAATTATGTTACAAAAAATTTAATAGCATGCATTTTTTTTAAAATGTCACTTGTTGCTGAAAAATTCATCTGTCAATTGAGTTGTGGGGAGAGTAAATATTTTTTTTTTTTGAAAAAGTAATTTGAAAAATGATGTGGCATGATGTTTTTTTTTTTAAATTATCGATAAAGTTTAGATATTTGCTTTCCTAGGCAGCCTCGCAAGTCTTTCTTCTTCTTCCTCTATTTCCGAAAATAAAGTGTTGGTGGGTTTAAAAAAAAACAAACAAACCCTCATTTATTTACTAAATCTAAACTTCCATTCGAGAAGTGTCAGGAGGAAAAATTGTTCTTCACTATATTACAGTGCTTGTGAGCTAACTTTTGAGGTGTTGACGCGAGCGAGAGTTTTCTCTGTATTTGATCGCAGTAGCAAAAATGGTTGAGGAAGCGATAACAAAGGTTAGGGCTCCTTTCAAATTTTTAGTTTGCATATAGGGACTCTATATGTGTGATTGATGGATGATTAATGTGTGATTACGTGATAACTAATTTCGACGTGAATATATATACATTTTGAGTGAAAATATGGTTTCTTACCTACTATGAATTTATGATTAAACTTGATGAGAATCAAAACTAATTTATGTGTATTTGAGGAGTGGTTTTTGTGGAAATTGAGTTTGATGTGATTATGTATTCATAAATGATAATATGTGCGTAATGAATTTTATCGAGGAGAAAAAATGTTTTGAGTATGCTCTGTGATAAGTTTGAAAAATCGTTAGTGTTAAATGAGTATTAAAAATGGGGAATCTTTTAATAGTTGCATTTAATTATTGATTGTGGTGAAAATAGTCAGAGTATGCTCATGCATTTCATAGCTTGTGATGACCGTGATGGGCCATAGTGTCAGTGGTGACCACGATGGGTCATGTTGTTAAGTGGTGATCGTGATGGGCCACAAAGTTAAGTGGTGACCGTGTTAGGCCACAGGGTGGTTCCATGTGATAGTTGATTCATCTTATCCTTACGAGGATTTAACTGATGTGTAAGGCATGTGATAGGCTACACTCTAGTAAATCGTGTTAGCCCGTGAAAGATTGCATCTCGATAATTAGTACTAAGACCTGTGATAGGTGGTACAATTATAATTTACACCCCTCGATGAGGGTTTTTGTTGGAAATTCTAGAATCATACGCATTAGCATATACACATTGCATTAGGGTGTTTGGGACGCGAGTCTTGTTTGTTATACTATGATGATTGTATATACATACTCAATTGTTGTTTGTCATTGTGTCGTAATTGCTTCGAGGTGTGAATTTGTGTTGATTAAGTTTCGATGTAATTATGTGTTCATAATTGATCTTATGAATGTTTGATGTGTGATTGAGGTGTGAATTTGTGGATATTAATTTGGTGTGAATTATGTGTTCATAATTGATATTATGAATGTTTGAACGGTTATTAATGGAATTTGTATCGTAAGTGTTAAATGATTCCGAACCATTTTAAAATTAAAAACTTGCAATATTTAGTAGTTGCATTCGGATACAACTTATGTGTAGTCGAATACGTGTCTATAACGTTTAGTTTTTATTCAAAATTTTAACTTCGTATTCAAATACAACTGAGTGATTTTTGCCACTGACTTAACTTGTATTCGGGTACGAAATATTGTATTCGAATACGAATGTGCAAATTTTGTCATTGACTTAGCACTTGTATTCGGCTACGAAATGTTGTATTCGAATACGAATGTTCAGATTTTGCCACTAACTTAGCACTTGTATTCGGATATGAAAATTTTGTATTCGAATACAATAGTGCAGTTTGTCAAAAACTTTATTTTTCAACATTGTTTATACATTTTTTACATATGAAAACTCTTTCGAGGAGTATGCTAAGACAAAGGTTCTCTTGAGCATTTGAAAATATAAGAATTGTGCTAAGTATTATTTGTTAATTTTGGTTGGTGACCCTTTATATTATTGTGGAAATTGGGATTTGCCCTCAGATGATACCGAGTTTGTTCCACCGACGATTACCTTGACGACGGAAACGTCATTAGACTTCCTTGACTGAGACTCGTCGAATGCTTGAATATACGACCCAACTCAAGCAGGGCTACTTATACGAGGAGGGTAGTGAGGACAAGTAGGAGAGCTGGAGCAGTATACCCAATGGAGCTCACTCACGAGAGAATCGACTATCCGGCACCTTCAGGATTGATGCTCGGGATTAGTGGAGCATGGAAAGATGCAGAGGATCCCTAAGTTAGGGTTGAGACAGAGGCCACCATAGGAGTTGGAGATACAGTAGTTGGACCGGGACTGGCGAAAAGGATAAGGGGTTGATGCTAGTGTAGCGAGGGATTGCAAGACAGTCTAGGCGGGCCGACTTAGAGCTTCCATTTCCAGTGAATGGTCCCTTACCACATTTCACTGAAATAACAGACTGTTTTGAGATCCTAGCGTCGCAGAAGCCACCTATCTCGTGAGTGGATCTAACTTCTGAGGAGACTGATCCTTCTATGGATGTTGATGAGGAAGAGGTTACTTCGAATAGAGATACTGCGTTAGATGGGACTTGTGCAGTGTGTGGATGTCACGCATGTTATTGTAGTTGTTAGTGGATTATCATATTAGTTTTGTTGTATAGGGACTTGATGTCTTTCTTTGGTGGTTGTACTTATTTTATTTTGAGATGACTGTATATATAACAAATACTGTCAGTTAATTTTTATTTTTGTGGGTCCATATTTCACTTTTTGACGTGACCATCGGGGGAAAGTGCATTATTGGGGCAATAATTTTTTACATGTGTCTGCGAAGAATATCCAAGGGGTATGAGCGATGTCTGATAGTTCTCATATCCCCGGTGTATTTTTCTATTTGAATACTTTGGATTATCGTCCCAAAAACTATTTGAGTTTGTTGGTAATTATGATGTCATCATTTATGACTTTTGTCATATTGTGTTACGACATGGTATTTTATTAAGTTTTTATGAATTTGTTTTTGAAAAAAAAAATATACACCTGCACTGTTAAAAATCGGGGTGTTATAGTGTACCTCTCAATCTAAATGGGCATTCATATTTTCTACTACAAGTACTCATCGTAGGTTTAGGATTCTTCCAAGGTCTATATATATCGCTTCTTTCACAACCAATAATTAATTTTGTCTTTGTTATTGGTCATGTTGTCGTAGTTTCAGATCTAAAAATGACAACGACAATTCCATTTTCCCTTCCAATATTTCTAGTTCATTTCAATAAATCATCTCACGTATCAAACATCATGTCAGTGCTAAACACATAAGTCAAATCAACCATAACAGGTCCACCTTTGTTGTTCATAGTGTCATTCATTTTATCAAAATCATCATACATTTCATCGAAATCACGTTCCAAACTGTCATCCATATCCTCCAAATCAGGATCCAAACCTTCATACATTTCATCACTGTTGTCTCCCCCTTGGTCCATTTATTTGTATCTAGAAGAAAGGGAAAACAAATTTCAGGATTTTGCTTAATATTTACGTTAACTCGGATTCACGTAAGTTAACATGAATTGAGTTCACGTACGTTTGCGTATACTGAGTTCTAGTAAACGTATGTGAACTCAATTTACGTAAACTTATGTGAAACTGAGCTCACGTAAATGTTTTAATTTTCATTCTTCATTGATTACGCAGTCTTGATTCACGTAAACGTACGTGAATTAAGATTGCGTACATACTGAGATGTTGAATTTTCAAACTCCATTGATTACGCAATCTTAAACCACGTACATTTACGTTAATTAAGATTGCATACATTCTGAGTTTTTTACTCTTTTTTAACATACATGAAATCAGTTCACGTAACAACACAACGTACGTGAACTAAGTTCACGTACAATCCCTAGATTTAGAGAGAGAAAATTGAACTCACAAATCAACCAACAAACATACCTTCTTAGGTCACTTTAACCACAATGTGATGAGGAAACTATTGGGGCGTAGGTTATGAGTGAGTGATGTGAGTTTTGAATGATTGAGTTAGAGTTGGTGAGGTATGGTGATTTTTGGATATGTGAGTTATGAGATGTGATGAATGTTGATGAATGTGAGTTATGAGTTAGTAAAATTGTAAAAAAAAATATTATAAATATCAAAGGGTATTTTGGGTATTTTAGTTTTTTTATAGAAATTTGAAGGGTGTGGGTAGTAATGTGAGAGGTGTAGGTAGCAATATTGTTTTATTTTTATTAATCATTTTTATTTTTTTTTTTTATTTTTTTTTTGCTGGATTGAAAATTTATATTGTATAGGTCATGTATGTAAAATTTTGCACAGATATAAAATTATGTGATGTTATTGAAACTCATGAATATTAACAGTATTCAATAAAAATGTATAACACGTTAATTTTAATATATCTCGATAATATATAAAATAATTTTATA
>JBBPBR010000001.1:20926195-20946044 GCA_037974775.1 Cicer pinnatifidum | reverse complement strand
AGTCTTGTTTTTTTTTTTTCATGCACTCAATTTTTCATATATAGAAATGGTTGTATTGATTCTTTCAATTAACGTGAATGAATTTTATATTGTTCTCAAATACTTCCTTCGTCCCTAAGTATAATATTTCTTTAAGTAAATCACAAAATTAAGAAAATTGGTTGTGGTATTAAATTTATTGACAATTAGTATTGCTTTTACATGTTTATCATTTTGGAAAGAATTAGTTATTGTTTTCATTAAAATATTTATTACTTGTTACTAAAAAAGATGTAACATAATTAAGAGTATGTTGGTAAAGAAGAAATTAATATAGTTGAATAATTAATGTGTCTTGTAAAAAGAAATTAAAAAAGATAAAACTCTATAGGGTCTTACATTTAAGAATCAAAGGTAATAATTTGTTATGAGTTTTATCTTCTAGCTTACATCTTACCAATATTTGCTTAAGAGAAAAGAATATGGTAAACAATAGTAAATTATCAAGCAAATTAAGGAGTACAGATGCATGCATTCACACATTCAAACCATCAGTGATTGTCTTATCTGGATCAGACAACCCAAGATACATAGTTTAAATGTGTGAATATCTCGATTGGGGAGTAGCATCCAAAAATGAGCTAGTTGGTAGTTGCTAGGAATGGCGAAGTGGTCGAAGTTGAAAGTATCACCATGTCTTGCTTCGCAGCGGCTTGGTAGGCCTGGGGCCGATAAGCCAAAAAATACTTTTTTTTTTATCTTAAGATTTTATTAAAATAATAAATGTAACCATAAACAATAGATAAAGTTAAATATCAAAACGTAGTCATCACTAGCATAAAAGTATCTCAAAATAAATGTTACTATACAGTTTAACTCTGCATTCTGAACACGAGATTATATATTCTCACCATCATAATGCATTAACACATGATGACTCACCATCAATTCTTGTTTTCAAGCACTTTGTTAACATTTTTAATTAAATTTTCATTTAGTTTTATAGCTAATTTAATAAAGAACAGGAATTTGAATCATCTTGGATCATTTTTTGATGTTTTGTTACTAGCTCTTTCTAACCAAACAAATTCTCATAGTATTTTCGTCTTCCTTTGATGTTACAGGTCAATTACATTAAGAAAAGAACACTCAAGAAGTTGCCAAGGGTTAATGTTGACTCAAGGGGATCTCAGAGAACAAAATTGACTTGTATTTGGAGTTTGAGCGCAACAAGGAAATGTTAGGGTGCACTGCGCATGTCACTGTGTTGCAATGTTGTTCTTGGCACAACTCCCTGCCTCTGAGTATAACAGGAAGGCTACGTGGCACATTGCACAAATGGTTGTAGCTTATTTATTTTTGATGCGGTACATTCTGCCCAAACCTAACTATATATGTTGGTACATATTTCTAGACCATTACTTAAGTCAAAAATTAGTATTTTTTTAGAGTTGTGATTTTTGGATGCAAAGGAGGAGGCAACTACACTTTAGTAAAGACGTTGTGCAATATTTATGTGTAATTTTCTTCTTGCTATGTATCTTTTATAAATCACTATGAGTAGATCATTTACTCATTGATTAGGGTTTAGATGAAACTTATTGAATCTATGAAGTTAAACGTTTGGTTTTCGTGTGATATTTATGCAGTTAAACGTTTGGACATGCTTTGAATAAAAAGTCTGATAATCTAAGGAATTAGGGTTCATTGTTATAAAAAAAAGGATTTTGAGTAAAGGAATTGATCTTACTTTAGTTTGTTAATTTAACGTAATCGAACAGGTTAGATTGTTAAAATACTAAATCAATAATTACATAGTGAAAATGAGATGCCCTTAATGGAATTCTTGAAGTTGAACGTTTGACTATTGGGGCAATGATTTCATGAGACCATTTCATTCCTCATATTATAATCTTTATATTCTTGTTTGTATAGATTATGTGACTAAATGGCTTGAAGCAAATGCATTAGTAGCTAATGATTCCAAATCTATGATTAATTTTCTCAAGAAAAATATTTTTGCGCGATTCGAAGTATTGAGGGTTTTGATTAGTGATGCGAGGTTACACTTTAGCAATAAAAAATTAGAAAAGTGATGTCAAAGTACAATGTTAAGTATAAATTTCCACAGCTAACTTGTCACCCTCAAACATTCGGCTAAGTTGAAGTGTCTAACATATAGTTAAAAAGAATTTTAGAAAAAAATATTAGCTCTTCACGAAAGATTGGTCAAAAAAGTTAGATGATGCTTTATTGGCATCTCATACAGCTTTTAATACCCCTTTTGGATTCTCTCCTTATTAGCTAGTATATGGAAAAGCTTGTCATTTACCAATTGAGTTAGAGCACAAAGAATTTTGGGCTATAAAGTTTTTTAATTTTGATTCTAAGTTGGTAAGAGAAAAGAGGTTATTGAAATTGGATGAACTGAAGAAAATGTGAGTGGTGGCATATGCAAATGCAGTGATTTACAAGTAGATGATGAAGGCATATCACGATTAAAAGTTGGTTAAGAAATAATTTTTAACGAGGTATCAAGTGTTGCCTTTTTATTCTTGATTGAAATAGTTTCCTATAAAAGAAAAAATGAAAGTGGTCAAGTATCAAAGAAGTTTCATTGCATGGAGCATTTGAGTTAGTAGAGCCTCGATATGAAATATCATTTAAAGTAAACTAACAAAGATTTAAGGCTTATTTTGGAGGAGGCATCTTGAGTGAACATGTATCCCTCGTTGTTAGTGATATTTAGGTTTAATGGTTTGTTTTATCCTTTAAATGAGGAAGGTTTATTTTATTATTGTTAGTTTGTTTTCCTTTTATTCAAAAAAATAATAACAATAGTGAGAGGAACAGGCAAAGTCAGATGTCAGAAGAAAAAAAATATTACAACTCATTGCCTGCAATTTGAAAACCCTTTTGTAACCATTGACCAGCGCATTGCGCCATTTTGCCTATGCAATCGCGTTGTAGTGTGTTTCCTAGCACGTTTTTCTGCACTGAGTGGAGGGAAGTGGACAATTGAGAAACTAATGACTAAGCACATTGCGCCTCTAACTAGCAGAACAAGTTGGTACATTTTTTCTTTAAAAAGATGAACTTCAAACTACTACTTTCAACTTTTATTTCCTTGATTTATTTTAGAATCCGTATATTTCTTTTCTACTTCCTTTTTGTTCATTGTTATCATGGTTGAGAGAGTGCCCATTGATGGTAGTGATTGCGTCACCTGCTTGGTTGACAAACCAACATGACTGGATGGCATATGCTTAGAGGTTCATGAGCGCTAATGCAAAGCATGTTAGCGGGCTTGATTTCTATCAACACAACTATGAAATTCCTCCACTTCCTCATTTGCATCCTCAACTTTACAACTATTTTCCTTCTCAACATACCACAAACCTCAACATCATGAGTTCTTCCCGCTCAACCTAACCAAGGTGAAACTTCAGGGTCAGGCGGTGATTTCTCTAATGTATTGGGAGTCGGCCTAAGCTTTGACTTTCACCGATTTCAATAATAAGATGGACACATTTGTTTACGTTGTATTTCTTTTATTTTGTTTTCAAGTTTTAACTACAGTTTTTAATTGTTTTATTTTCCTAGTTTAATTTTTATTGTATTTTTGTTTTTAGTCATTCTTTTTGTCATGCCTTGAAATTTGAATTAATGACAGTAGTCTATTTTCCCAATGGTGATTTTTTTATTTCATATTTTATTTTTGAATATGTGTTTGTGGATTTGTTTACACAACTCTGTTAAAAGGTGCTTGTTATTCCATTAATAACATTGTCAACTTACAACATGGATGGTCTGGATTCATCAATATCATATGCTTAAATTATTGACAATTCATTTGACATGACACTTGAAAATTTTGTTTCCTCTTTGCCTTCAAAGTGGGTTTGTGTTTAAACACTTATATTTTTCATTGTGTGACATCCTAACATGTATCACTTCTTTAGAACTTGCATTTTTTTTATTTATAATGTGTTTACTTGTAAATTGTGCATGTGCGGAGGTATTTTTCTTGGTACCTTTTGAGCATTTTTGCCTAACCTGAATAAGTTATTAAAATTTACTTAGCTCTATTACAAGCCAATGGAAAAAAAATTATTTTTTCTCCTAAAACCTTACTTAGAGTCACGTAAAATCTAAAATTTATGACTTGGCAAAATTTTAAGTTTTGGGTTTCTCATGGAATAGAAATTTTTATGTTTGAGGTAGGGTACAAGAGAAGTAAAAGTAGAAAATTGTTGAAAAAAATTATCATCTTACTAAATAGTAATTAGATGATCTTCTAAACACCATTCATGTCAAAAGGTAAGAAGATGTCGTATTCCATTAAGTAGTAATTGAGTGATACTTAAAACATCATTCATATCAAAAGGTGGATTACCAATAAAAAACAAAAGAGTTGTGAATAAGGTAATTTCTACTCACTTGTATTGGTAAGTTGTTAATATCATGGTGTGATATTTAAATGATTAACTGGTTTGGTTAACTCTAAGTTGTAAGTCTATATCTCAAATGACTCACTTATACCTGACCTTATTACAACCTTAAAACACCTCTCAAAGTGTATGTGTAATTTACATTGTGAACTTGATTAGAACATCTTCAAGCATATGGTAGTTCGTGCATGTATTAAAATCTGACTGATAAACACAAAACCCTTGAAACACTTGAGAAAAATTTGGAGCGTTGTGTGTAGAGAAAATTGAATCTGAAAGGTCAGGGTCAAATGAATTTTCTGAATTTCTTAGCTATATTTGAGTTTCTTTGCATATAGAAATTATTCTTGGCATGATATTTGTTTGCTAACACAATGGGTATTTTCACAAGTGAATTAAAGATGTAAGATAAGGTTGTGAACTTGTTGGTATATCAAATTTTTTGTTGAAAAGCTTTGTTCCTTGAGGACTAAAAATATATTAAGTTTGGGGTTATGATGAGTCTTCATCAATTCTTGTTTTTGAGCACTTTGTTAACAATTTTATTTAAAGCTTCATTTAATTTTGAAACGTCCGGTTTCATTTAAATGAATTTATTCATTTATTTTAATATTAATATTATTATTAACACCAACTTCCCACCCCACTTCCTTTTTCCATCCCATTTTTCTCTTCTTCTTCCCTCCCTCTCGGCTCCCTACATTTTCCACCATCTTTCATTTTTTTTCTTTCATTCTTCTTCTTATATCTCACTTAAAGCCACAATAAACCCATGAAAAGGATATACATTCCTTAAGCAAGTTGCTTCCTCATAATTTCCAAAGTTCTTGGATAAAATTTTGGGTTAGGGTTTGTTTGTGTTCTAAGGAAGTAAAAGGGTACCCATCATATGAGAGTTGTTGATTGAAACTCTTTGAGGTAAGTACACAACTCTAATCCTAGTATGAATTCATAGAAAAATATAGATTTGAGTAAAAATCTTATTTTTGTGCTTAGGGTATATTTAAATGATTTTTAGGCTTCCCTAGAGCTAGTTAAAATTTAGAATCATTTTTCTAAAGTCTTAGAAATATTCTTGATGCTCAGATTTGTCCGCTGAGATTCTGTCGGCTACTTTGAGAGTTGTTGGGGAGCAAAGTTAGACGATTCTCCATAGCTGTGAGTAGACGACGATCATCGTCATATATTTTTATACTGCTATTATTATTATTTTACTTGTTTTCTATATTAAAGTATTCATTGAAAATTTTTGGGAAACACAACCTTTAAATTTTATCTCGATTTCGTCAATTATTTGATTTAACGGTCATTGTTATATAATACGTTATTATTTTGATTTACGTATGAGCTACAGTATTTAAATCTTGAATTGTTACGCGATTTAGTATGTTTTTCATGATTTACGATGAAATGATTTTTAATACGTGTTTTGAGAAATCGGTGTTATAATTATTAAATCGTTAACTGCGTTAGGTGCACCTAGTTACCACGTGTTGATTAGGGAGAGTTAACCGTTAGATGGAGTCGCCCCTAAAAGAGAGGTAATCCGTAGGAGGAGAGGGCTATCAACGAGATGTAAGCTCCCTAATTGATACGTGATGATGCGTTGCGGGATTGAGAGGAGAGGGCCATCCGTTAGATGGAGCCGCCCCTAAGGGAAAGGCCACCCTTAGGAGGAAAGGGCTATCAATGAGATAAAGCCGCCTCTTGGTTCTAAAAATTTGTATTGTTACTTATTTGATTTTATGATGATTTTAAGGTTGTTCATTTTGACTTCGTTTTGTTATTCATTGGATATTTAATATTTCTGTCAAGCGATTAAACAGTTATTTCGTGCCCTTTTGTGTTTCCCTTCTAATTGATGGTGTTTTTTGTCTCCTCACTAAGTCTTTGTAACTTACCCCTTTATGTTGCTTATCTTTTTCAGATTCGCAGGCAGCTGAGTAGAATTTGTTATTTGATTCAAGTCTCAATATTTCTTTTGGTAGGCCTCTTTGATCGAGGACCATTTTTGTAACAGTTGTCGAGTCTATGTAATTGCAGCTATTTTGGAGTCTAGAAAGTCTCTTTAGTTTTTTTTGGGAAGTGTATTAAGCAAATTTGATTATGTTATCTGAATTATGACTGGATTGAAAGCTGAACAGGGATTTTACAAAAATTTGGAAATGTTGAAGTTACAGATGATACTCTGTCGAAATTTCGAGAAAAAGCATATATATGTTTTTAAATGTTTAAAAAGCGATTTAGTTATTTAAATTGTTAAGTTAGTTGATAGGCTTGCCAGGCTAGGAGTATAGCTTGTGCGCCGGTCACGACATTAAATTTTTGGGTCGTGACAAATTTAATAGTTAATTTAATAAAGAATAGGAATTTGAATCGTCTTGGATCATTTTTTGATGTTTTGTCACTAACTTTTTCTAATCGGATAAATTCTTAGTGTATTTTCTTCTTGTTTTGATGCTATATGTCAATTACATTGAAGAACAGATACTCAGGAAATTACATAAGCTTAATGTAGACAAAAAGGGATCTTATAGTGCAAAATTGCATTTTATTTGGAGCGCATTGTGTCAGTCACTATGCTAGAGTGTTATTTAGGGCACAACTCTTTGTGTTTTAGTGTAGCAGGAGGGCTAGGTGGTGCATTGCATAGATGGTTACACCCAATTTAATTTTGATGAAGCGCATTGCGTCCATACCTAGTGCAATGTTTTAGTACATGTTCCCATACCATTACGTAAGTCAAAAACCAGTATTTATGTTAGAATTCTAATTTTTAGATGCAAAGGAGGAGACAACTACACCTTAGAGGAGACCTTGTGTAACGTTTATCTGTAACTTTCTTCTTTCTCGGTATCTTTTATCAAACACTTTGAGTAGCTAATTTACTCATTGATTAGGGATTAGATGAACCTTCTGTAATCTATTTAGTTTTGATTTCGTATGTTATTTATGCAATTAAAATATATTTGAGTATTCTTATATTTTTGTTCTTAATGTTATTCTATACTTGATCACCATAGAATTGATTCTTTGTATTATTTTGGTTATTAGAAAATAGACTATAATAACATAAAATAAAATATATGTTTATGTTTTAATATTGTGATAGGAATATAAAGTATTAACCAGTGTCTTATAAGTTAATGATCGTACATGTTTTGAGCAACAAGTCTGATCACCTAAGGAATTAAGGTTTATTGATCTTAGTCTAGTTTGCTAATTTAACGTATTAAATAGATTAGATTGCTAAAATAATACATTAAAATTATAGAGTGAATAGAAGACAATTCGAACTCTCTAATCATTTGCTCAAAATGAATTTCCACTAATTAGTTTTACATTTGTTCGAAATTATTAATCAACTATGAAAGTTTTTTGTTACATAAGTGTTTATAACTTTGTTGTGTTACTGAATTAATAAAAATTCATGTTAAAACGATTTTTACTTATCACTATTATTACTTGAGTGATTTGATAAACTTGTCAAAGAGTTGTCAACACACTAATTAAAGTTATTTGGTTCGGTTTACATAAAACACATATCATTATTAACTTTTAATTTGAGTTGAGGATTTTAATTAGATTGAGTGTATCAATAGATCATTTTGAGTCTTTGAATTTGGTTGAGTTAATAAACAAACAAATAAATAAATAAACTAAAGTCATACAAGAAATAGAAATTCTTTTTTTATCTTGGCCTAGGCCAACATGCTATGCTTTTTCAGTGGGTTAATTGGAGTTGGCCAACTTAGGTACGTGGCGGGTAAAATGTGTCTAAAATTGGGTTAAAAAAATTATGTGTCTAATTAATGCTCAATACTTCATAAATACAATTGGTATGTGACCAACAATTATCTATAATAGAGTTAAACAAAGATGAGTCAGGAAACGCTATATTTATCTCAAATTGAATCTTAAATTTTTATTTAGTCATTCAATAATATACTTTGAAGTACTTATGGAGTTCACCTAATTTTAAACATTCTCATTTCTCAGAGATTTTCGAAAAATAAGAGGATTTGACCTAAAGAAATGAATGGTCTCTGCAAAATTTAATTATGAAAATTTACGTAAGTAAAAAGTTGAAAGTGTCTCACAATGAATCACAATCGATTTTGATCGACCAAGCCAATCAAACACAACTTTCATTGATTTAGATGTCAATTTCACATCATTCAAAATTGATCACTCGAACTTCGAATCAAACTATTTTTTGATTTTTTATTTTACACTATATTAAATTTGTTATCTTACAAAATTTGTTGTATTCATTTTTTTTAATCATTTTGTATAACTTTTTCACTATAGCTTAAATAATTATTTTTTACACCAATATTTACAATCATTTTTTCAAAAAGAAATATATTTGGACAATATAAAAATTCTAGAGTTTACAAAAAAAAAATAGTTTTTTAATATTTTTAAAAATAAGCTTTATAAATTATCAACTCAATTTAACCAAACCAAACAATCTTGTCCTTCATGAATTTGGTTAAGTTTGGATTTCAAAAAAGTATATATTTAAACCGAACCAAATCAAACCAACTATTTATAATTAGTTCTAATACTTTTTCTCGTATAATAAAACCGAATTCATATATATTCTTGTAATTGCTTTTTCAAACGACTCATTACATGTATTAAGGGAGAGACTTATGCACCTTCATTTTTTACATTATTGTACCTTATTCCTCCGAAATTTACTTCTTAAGAAGTAAATTTTCATACTATGTCTTTTAGATTAATTTTAATCCAAAAATAAACTCTTAAAAAATCTTCATATGATCCTAAAAAAAGTCAGCGGAAATTCGCTCCTTTAATCAAAATATATTGAATAGACTGCGCCATGACCCGAATTGTTAAGTAATTTTTCATATTATGTCTTTTAGATTAATTTTATTTCAAATGAACTCTTCAAAAAATCTAGATACAGTCAATAAATGAAAATTAGATTTTGTACCCCATAATTTAATTTATACCTTTTATTTATAACTTTCATCTCTTAACTTACTAAAATATCCTTAAATAAATAGTAAAAATTAAAACACATTCAGATATCTTGATCATACTCTACATTTCCAAATTTCCGAAAAAGTATTTTTTTTTTTTTCTAAATTTCCCTAATCAAAATTTCAGTTGGTTATATTTCAATACCGAAAATTTCAAAAATAAAATTTTAGGGAGTTAGTTTCAACTGGAAATTTAAAATATTTGGTAGTTATTTTCAACCGGAAAGTGTCAATTTCAAAATTTCGGATAATGAAATATAACTACTGGAAATTTCAAAATTTTGGTTGAAACTAACTCCTAGAAATTTCATTTTTGAAATTTCCAGTATTGCAATATTACTACCGAAAATTTCATCAATGAAATTTTTGGATCAACTTTGTTTTTTCTATTTTGTTTATATTTTTTTCAGTGAGGACCAGATGAGCGAAAAACACTGTAATATTTTCGAGTTCGACCTCCTACACAATCTAATAAGAGAGTCATCATTGAGAAAAGGAGAAAAAGGAATGAAGATATGCAACAAGATGAGAATTATTATATTCAGTCTGAGTTTGATTAAGAGGGGCAGCAGGATCTTGAGTTTGAGGATCATACACATCATGACCAGGAGGAGCATGAGCAACAATAGGATTACATGCATCAGCATCAGTAGCCTGACCAACCTCTATTTTTTGGAGGTTCTTTCGATCTTTGCATCCTTAAGGAATATGAGCACCACATTGTAGTTAGAGTGTGAAATGCATAGATTAGTAAATAATTTATTTTATTACGTAGTATAGTACACTACAAGAATTTCTCTATTTTGTGGCCAACTTTATAAATATTTTGTGGCCGAATAAAACCCTCACAAATTTGTGACCGAAAAAGCCCTCACAAAAGCTAAAATTGAAATTGGTCATTTTTTGTGGCTGAAAAAGCCCTCACAAATTTTTAAATATTTAACTGGATTTTGTGGCTGCCTAAGCCCTCACAAAATTACAACATTGTGATTTTGTGAGGGCTTAGGCAGCCACAAAATCCAGTTAAATATTTATGGATTTTGTGAGGGCCTTTACAGCCACAAAGGATTAATTTTGTGAGGGCCAAATCCGTCACAAAAGCTTGAAAAGACCAGTGCATTTGTGAGGGCTTATGCCGTCACAATGGATTGTGCACGTGGCGTTTGTGGCTGCCAAGGCCGCCACAAAATACGCCCAAATCCACGTGGTTTTTCTGGCCGCTTAGGCCGTCACAAGTGTCACAAGTGCCATTGTGGCTGCTTTGGCCGCCACAAATTCTCAAGGCTAATCCTATATATATTTTCCACCTCTTTCTTCATTTCTCACATCTAACTTCTCTCTACAACTTCATTATCACTATACTCTCCTCCTTCTCTCTACAACTTCAATACTCTTCATTTAAAATTTGGTAAGTATATAAATTATATTATATATGTGAATTTTTAATTTGATATTTTAATTTGATATAACTAATTAATGTTTAATTTTATAAATTAATTTAAATATTTAAATATTTAAATATTTTATTATTAATAATTTAAATATATTTTTATTAATTTAAATATTTTATAATTAATATTTTATTATTTAAATAATTTAATTATTAATCTTTATTTTTAATTTAAATTTTTTATTTTAAATTTTTAATTATATTAACATTAGTTTATTATATATATATATATATATATATATATATTAAATTTAATTTATTATTACATTATATTTCAAATTTAATTTAATTATAATTTAAATTTTAATATTAATTTATAAATATATTAATTATATTAATTATAATTATAATTATATTAATTTACTATATATAATATTAATTATATTAATTATATTAAATACAGAATATATTAATTATAATTATTGAAATAAAAATTAATTTTTATTTTACGTTGGCATTTGTGGCGGTCAAAAGCCCTCACAAATGACCAGTCAGCAAGATTTTGTGGCGGCCAAAAGCCCTCACAAATGTCCAGTTAGCAGGTATTTGTGGCGGTCAAAAGCACTCACAAAATTCAGTCAGCATTCCTTTGTGGCGGCCAAAAGCCCTCACAAAATCCAGTCAGCCTGTCTTTTGTGGCGGCCTATGCCCTCACAAATGCAGACTTTTGTGGCTGCAAAAGTCCTCACAAAATCCTCTTCTTTGTGGCTGCAAAAGCCCTCACAAAATTTTGTGACCAGCTTATTTGTGGCTGCCTTTGGCCCTCACAAAAGCCACCTTTGTGGCTGTTTTTTGCCCTTTGTGAGGGTTTTTGGCCCTCACAAAATCAACTAATTCTTGTAGTGTATAGTATAACATAATATGTATACTTTAATATATTTATTCTATATTTTATAACTGAGTCAAATTTAGGAACTCAATTTGTTTGAAATAGTTGATCTATTGGTGTTAGGAGTTCATTGGAGTTTAATTTGATTTACTGAAAATGGTCAAAAATGAAAGGTCGCGATGTACATCAAATTCCTTCGGATTCTTACCTTTTTTTCCTCTTACACCACCCTTTATTTTGATCTTATCTAGTGGTGCACACATTGATGTTGTCTTTGGATGTGTTATTTCACACAATTTGCTCTTTAATGCCCTCCTTCCAATAACATTAAGTGTTTTTCATATTATATTCATATGTGATGTAATGTAATGTCTAACTCTTAATCATTTTCTAACTTTTTTTCTTCTAGACCACTATTTATGGTTAATTTCCTCCAATGTATATGAACATCATCCAATAAGATTGGAACACCTTTCAACTTGTATCGTGTCAACTCACATGCACAAAGTAATCCATGATAGGTTTTAAGTATACAACGATACGTGGCTTTTTCGTTATCAACATAGCTGACTCTCTTGTATTAATCACAACATTAGCTAAAGCTTAATTGGACACAACTTAAGTCAAATTCTCATAGAATGAATTCTTGTGTATATGCTCTTTGTGATCCATACTTGTCTCAAATGACCTTTTAATGTTAATAATTTGCAACTTCAACATCTCATTCATATCATCTCATGCCTTACAGAAATCTCTTTTACTGTGCTCCTAAATTTTCTTCAATGACCAATGAGCAGACTCAACCATAATATTCAAACATAGAAAAAAGGTTTGGTATTATTTCAATAGAAAATATATCAAACATGCATATTTAATCCTAAACATGTATAAATATAAAACAAAATGCGAAGTTTTAATAACATATCTATTAGTCGCAGTATTTCCTAGATGCAACACTTGATTAGTCCATACTTCAATAATTTTTTTCCTTATAAGGAGTCAACCATGTAGTCAAAGAAAACAATATTATCGACACATGCTTGCTCAAAACTTTACAAAAGTTCCGTGTACTCCTTCTCTTCACAACAATAAACAATTTTCCTCCACAAATGTAGAATAGGTTCTTGCATATCTTTCTTCAATATATATTATTTGTATTTGACTCCACCATTTTTGTTGATATGAAGTTGACAAAGTAAATTTGTTGAAGATGGAAATACAACTTCAAATTGCATTCATCAAATCAAGTTCTTTGTCAGTCACGATCACTTGAGGAAATGAGACATTTGAAACAAACAACTCTTTTAACTTCTCAAATACTGAACAACAATTTTCTTCACGCTCACAGTCCATATAAGCAAATGGAACATTGATTGTCAACCCAATTGAAGTTACACCAACAATTTCAAACAATGGTAATGTATACTTGTTGTTTTTGTAGGTGTTATTCATGATCAATGCAAGAGGAAACATATCCAACAAAGTTATGGAATCTGAGTCCATCCATGTAACCTCAACAGATGTTGCATATCAGTTATAGGTCCTTTCAAATTCTTCCTATATTCGTTGCTTATAAATTTGAGAGACATTAGCCATGTTCTCTTTATCTTGATCCCTCAAAGATGACAAGCTATGTGTCGGTGCAATATGATACTTTGTCAGCTCATCAACATATTTCTTATCTTCTCCTTTTAAGCGTTCTACAAATGTATTATTCTCAAAAGTAGTCACTAACTCATGGTTGTGAAGTCCACATATTAAACTAATAATTCATCCCTCATCATTCTTCAATGGTCATGATCTAAGTTTAAATGAGCAACCACACCTTTTAGTTGAAGTCCTTGAGTTACTTTTATTTGAGTTATATTTTCCACTTCTATCACAACCGAGAATTAATTGACTTCTTTCATCTCTTTTCCAGTCTTTACATCAAAGTGAATAATGATAACAACTACTCGATTTTCTTCGGCTAACCTCTCTTACACATGATTTCTCGTACATAGAGTACCATATGCTATGGTACCTTCTAAGTTGCATAAGCTGCCTATGGTACCTTCTACTCCCCTGGGGGTCAAGTTAGGAGATGGTCATCGTGTCCTAACTATGGGTAGGTGTAAGGGAATCCAGATGGATGTGGGAATGGTGCAGATTTGTTTTGATGCTTATGTGTTGGAGTTAGGTGGCGTGGATCTGATTTTGGGAGTTGTTTGGCTGGAAACTTTGGGGAAGGTGACCATAACCATAAGGGCAGCATGGTGAAACTCCTTGGCCAAGCCTTAGATGAGAAGATGGCTACTTTCCAAAGCATTATCACTTCTTCCCGGCTGATAACACGCTATGAATGGCCTACCTTGATGGAGGTGGTAGGTTCACAAGTTCCTCGTGTCTCAGATCAACAGAATAAGGAGTTGCAAAGGTTGTTAGATCAGTTTGCTATTGTATTTAAAGAAATCCAGGGTCTTCCTCCAACAAGAAACACTAGCCATTCCATTGAACTTCGGCAGGGTACTGGTCTGGTAAGTGTGAGGCCTTACAAATATCCTCATTTACACAAGGATGAAATTGAAAAATAGATTCAGATCCTTATGTAGCAGGGAGTGATTAGAAACAGCACTAGTGCTTTCTCTAGCCCTAAGGTGGTTGAAGCTCTAGTTCTGCCCATGGAAATTTCTCGTACATAATTTCTCGTGACTCAAAAATTTGATCAATTGTAAATATTTCAGTCAAATCTATACATAATAGTATTTTTTCCAACCCTACTTCAAAAAAAGTGGTGCATCAGAAATTACAAAACTTAATTTTCTAGGGAATTATTAACTACTAGAAATTTTGTTGACGAAATTTTCAATATACAATTTATACTACTAAAAAAATTGTACATTGAAATTTCCAAAACACCAATTATATTATCGAAAATTTTAAAAATACAATTTCTGATAGTATTAATTTGTATACCATATTTGTGGAGGAAGAATTGAAGTACCAGAAATTTTGATGAGAATGACGCTTTTGGAACAATTTTTGTTTACCTTTAAATGAATAAAAATGAAAAAAAAAATTAGTTATTTTATATTTTGAGGGATACAAGTCAAATTGTTGGAGTACCAGGTTTAATTTTCGTTAAAAAAAAATATGGAAAAGGTCACTACTTTAATCAGATAAATATATTGAATGAGCTGGGCCATGACCCTAATTGTTAAGGCCCGCCACAACATGCAAAACGACAGATATTACGCACCGACGATGTCATCCACCTATGCTGATGTTGAAACTAAGCTCCCAATTTCAACTTGCATTTCTTGCTTACGTATACACCACAGTTTGACGTATACGTACCAACCTCTTCCGGCGCTTATTAAAGTTATACTCTAAACACTATTTATTTATTTATTTTTTGTTTGAGTAGATTTGTGGTCCCTGTTTTATTAAATTCACAAAATTAATTTTAATTTTTTTTAAAACCAATTTTTTGAATCCTTCAATTTTACAATTTTTTTTAATTTTGGTCTCAATTAATTTTTGACCTCATTTTAAAATGATATGATATATAAAATACGAACATATTCATTTTTGGTTTGTTCTAACACATAATTTTGAAAAGAAAAAAAAACTATATTTCGTACATTGAAAATAAATTTCATGATAAAGAGAAATATGCATGTTATAGATTTTGCCTCTACCAAATTTTGATTACTTTTTAAAATATATGAGTAAGATTATAATAGTCTTTAAATATATTAATATTATAAAATAAACATAAATATATTTTTTATTTGTCATTTTAGCTTTTGAATATATCTTTTTTTAAATTAATTTAGTTATTAAATATATTTTTTACTAGACCTATAAAATTAGTAACTAAAGAGACATTTGGGAATTTGTTTATAATTTTGATAAATTAAGAAACTATATTAATTAAGAATCAAGATAATTATTTACTTGTTCTTTTTAGTATTATAAATATTTAATAATCGTTGAAAGAGATATATGGGACACCCCACTACTAATAACTTATGTGTTTGACCCTAATATTAAACATGTTGACGTGTCAAAATGCATATGAATTTATATTTATTCACCTATTAAACATTAAAATAGTATTTATAAATTAACAAAAAAAATTGTGAATTAAAAATGAATTAAAAATGTTTATTTTTTTTTAACATCATCTTTTTTTAGTTTATTTTTAATTTCAAAATATTTATGATATTTTTGTTATAGTCTTTAAATGTATTATTTTAATACTTGATGAAGTAGAAAAATATTAAGTTGTATTTAATTTTGTCAACATATTTAATGACATGTCATTTAAACTGGTTTTCATCATCAGTTTTGAAGTTAAAAATAGGATCAGGATCTGCTACAATAATTGTAGCACACAGTTTCATGCAACAATACATCTAAGTCATTGATTTGAGATCGAAAGATTAATAGTATAAAATCAATTTTTTACACCGTCAACCGAAGTGAGTATTGTGTGACGCAATAATTGAAGTGAGTATAATTATAAACAAAAAAATTAAAAATTAAAAAAAAAGAGGTTTGAATTGTGACTCATTTGTTGATATGCACTTTTAAAATATTTCTCAAGATAATACTTAGAAATTTTAGATTAGTATAATGAACCAAATCGTGCTTGAGAAGGTTCAAGAACAAATTTAATATCAAGATGACAATAGTCTCATTTAGTGACATGATAAAATAGTAAATAAATAAAGATAAGAAAATCACACACAAAAAAATATTATGATTCACTGAATTGTGAGTTAATTTGATCCTCACAACCTGTGAGATTTTCACTTGTAAGTTGAGCATCCTCTCAATTCAATCTTCTTTCTTTAGTCACACTTGACTACACATTTGTATTTTTCTAGCCTCAACAGACTTACACAATTAAATCAAATTTTCTCTAAACTTGACAAACCCGAAAATGTTTACAAAAAATGATAATGATAATTGTTGGGATATGTGTACAACAATATTCATATAGATTGAACTAAGAACACACTCAAATGTTTGATCCTAAAATCTATGCAAAAATGCAGTAATGTGTCTCGATAATTGAAGAGAATTTTGATTGCTTTACACTTAAGAAAATGGAATATGATTGATATAGTCTCTTGGAGATTGCAACTTGAAACACCTTTTATTTATGGACTTAGGAAGACTTATTTTTCTATAAATGACATTAATGAGTGTTGGGCAAATGCTCCAATGTGATATAGTAAGTTTCTTGAACATCCTATGCAATCTAGGTAAACGTCCTCTTCTTTGAGGATGTTAGTAATCATTATTTTTTATATGTAGACATCCTCTTCTGTATGAAGATAATTGTGGTGTTTGATCAAGCTCTTGTTCTTTTGATTGTTTGCAATGAGTAGTAAAGTGAGATGAATGAGCTTGCAATGAGTTGTATGCTGTACTTATAATGCATGTCATCTTTTTATTGCCGTCACATCTTCTTGTTGTCAACATTGAATATTCTTCATCTATACGCATGAGTACGATAGAGAAACAAAATCAAATCTACATAAAGTGTGAGTTTGTCTTTGCACACGTGAACAATATCAGTTTGTCCATTTAATGATATTCCTTGTTCTTACGAAATAGAGAATGTTCCTTTTGCACTTGGGACCAACATTCCTTAAACATTGAATGCAATATTGATAACTCTTAGAAAGGAGATATTTACCAAATTTGATTTAGGTTTTGCTTATCTTTGGAATAAAGGATATTAGAATGTTAGCTTTAAATTTTGTAGTTATGTCATTTTCATTCTAATTGCATTTAATTTGTTTTAAGGAAAAATGATGTTTGGTATGTTATTTTGTAGGTGAAAAAGTTGAGGAAATATCTTATGATCAAAATGCTACAAGAAATTTTATAGAAAGATGTGAAGCAAATTTGTGAGCAGCACAATAGATGCATTGTATGGGTCTCATATATACTTGATGTTATTCAAAAAGCTTAAGGGAACCTCTCAGTACTAGGATGTGCAAATAGAATTGGCAGGTGGCCCAATTGTCCTTTACTAGGCTAAAAGACACATTGTGAGCTAAAGGACAAAAATGGAGATGTAAGAAAGAGACAAAATGAATACAATTATCATATAAAAGGGGGACAAACACTCAGAGAATATCATACCTAAAAATCAGAACCATAACCGTCATTTCTATTTTCTATAATCATCCACCATTTTAGCTCTTGTATGAATAATTAATGTTCAAGAAAGAAAACTTGCAACCATGTTGAAGTAGGAGCTTCCATAGTTGCTTCTTAAGCTTGTGTTTCTATTCTTTATTCCTCATTTTTATAATAGCTCTAGCTACAATGTTATTTTCACTATTTTATTTCATTTCCATGTTTGAACAAAAGGTCATTATTGATGAAATTAGTAGAAGTTAAGGATTAATGAAGTAGTATATGATCTTGGTGGTTTAATTTATTTATAGCAAGTTAGTATTTATTTATTCAAGCTAATTTAATGTTATCTTTAAACCTTAACTTGGTCATTTTAGATTTAATGTTTGTTTGAACTTGGAAAAGGAAAAAATAGATTTACTTGATTAATATTCATTAAGTCAAGATGTTTGGACAAGTAATTGTATTAAATAAATGGCTTAAATGCAGTTTTGGTCCCCCTATTATAGTTGAATCGCGAAAGTAGTCCCCTTACTTCGTTTCTCTCCAGTTTTGGTCCCTCAAACAGAATTTTGGTCCAAAACTTGATGAAATTTCAATTTTTTTTTTTTTGTATTTATTTAAGCCACATCATGCCTCAATATCTCATTTGCAACACTTGTACATGAAATCTATAATCATAAATGGTGTAGTATGACTTTAAAAAAATGAAATTTCATCAAGTTTTGGACCAAAATTCTGTTTGGGGACCAAAACTAGGGAGAAACAAAATGGAGGGGCTACTTTTGTGATTCAGCTGAAATAGAGAGACCAAAACTACAATTAAACCTAAATAACTAGAATTAGTATTTAAGTCCATAAAACGTAAAACATCTAACTAAAAAAAATTCCTCAACGAATCTCCTTTTTTATGATAACAAATTTTGAATTAGGATCAAATGTTAATTTTGATTTAATGCAAAATAATAAATGGTATAATTGAATATTTTACGAAAAACTCTTCCTCAATTTATGCATCAGTTTTTACAAGTATGATTTAAAACATAACATAAATAGTTTTATGAATCAAGACAACATGCATTCAAAGAAAAAATACAATGATTCAATCATATGAAATCAGGAATTAACTGTGGCACCTTTTCATCATGATTTGCGGAAAAATATAAATAAATAAAAATTAGTGGAATTTAAATTTTTTTATTCATTTCAAACATTTCATAAAACTTATAATGACGCGTTACATGACCGCATGAAAACAGATCATTAAACTGGTTTGTGTGGTTGATTGCATCCTTGTAAAATACATCAAATAGTCCAAATCAATTCAAAACATCATACCACACGAATTCAAAAGGAGGACGCACAAAGAACAAATGACTGACTGTTTCAACTTCCGCAAAACCAGCTACACATTGTTGAGCTTCCACATAAATGACTCCTCGACGGAACAAATGATCCTTTGTAGGCAACTTATCTTGAAACAACCTCCACACAAATAATGATACTTTTGCTTTGACAAAAGGATGTCACATTAGGTCTTGAAATGGAGGTGCGTTGACACCAGCGAAAAACTCCTCCCATTGTACAAAATATGTCTCAATTACCGAATATGATCCTTCTTGCGTATTGTTCCACGACCACTTATCAGATACATTAACTTGAAAATGAACTTTAGCCAATAAAATCCTACAATGCTCCACTAATTCCTCTTCCTACGCAAACAATTGTCTCCGCCATCTCCACCTTTGAATATCCTCTCGTCGCAACATCTCTAACATAACCTCTACATTTTCCTCTTGTTGCAAAGACAAACAAAATAACCTACTAAATTTCTCACGCAATACCCCCACCAACCAACCATTGACCCTTTCGAAACAAAGTATTACTCTCATCCCGATAATTTTAAACATTTTTTTATCAAACCATTCCTCTTTAATACCAACTATTCCTGCAATAATATTCTTCCACCACACAGACCCCCTCAAAC
>JBBPBR010000001.1:20901365-20916486 GCA_037974775.1 Cicer pinnatifidum | reverse complement strand
TTGATAAAATATATTGAAAACAACACATAGATTAATCAATTCAATATTTGAATTGAGTAGAAATAAAGTCATATCAATCTCTTAACTCCATATTATTACTGTTAATTTATAAATATGTTTTAATAATTAAATAGAATTTAATTACTATAAATTAATTGGGTAAAAATTTACATTATTAGAACGTTACAATCCATTATAGTTGTGACTTTTGATATAGTTATTATAAAAGTAAAAAGTCTATAATTATTTTGCGATTAAGATTGACTGACAGTAAATATAAAATATCTTTATATTTTTTGAATATATAAATTAAATCATAATTAAAAAATACTATTTATTAAATATAATTAAATATTTTAAAAATATTAAAATCTTTTATAAAATCTAACTATCAACCTAGCAGTATGAATCTCAATTTCATTGGTACTTGGATAGTGGCTCTAAGCTCACCTTAGTCAACATCATCACTCTTGTCATCCACCAACTTATCATAATTATCATCATAAATTACATTAAAAACTAATGCAGAAAATTGTGAGATATTTTCAAAATATTGGATAATATATGTATCTATAATTGGTTATAGTTGACATGATATTGTTGTTGGTTTAGTGGTTATGTTCATTGTGTGTCAACACAAGGTCTTGAAACCGGGTCATGCGCGAAAAGAGGCATTGATCAACCACCAGACCAGTGCATTGCTTAAGTAAATAACTAAACGTTATATGGATATATCCTTTGGAGTCAACTGTCTGCGCGAGTCACCTTCGCGAAACAGAATGGCAAAACCAATAATTGTACCTCTTTCTCAAGTGACATTATTTTTCTATAAATAGTGTCACTTTGGACATAATTAAACACGAAAATTTAGATATTGCCATTCACTTTTCTCACCAATTCTTATATTTTAAGTCATCTAATTCTTCTCTAATGCATGAGTGAAGAATAGGAATCATTTTTTTGTAACATACTATTGAAAGATACTCTTGGTGTGATAAGGCAAATCATATTAAGGTTTTTCAAAGTACCCTGAAGGGGATTCGCTAGTTATCTCATTTGCATCTGATTGGGAGTGTGAATCGAACCTAAAAGCTAGTGTAGCAACACACTTTGGAATTTGCTACATATAATCTTCATCAACAACTTCACTATTAAAATCTTGCAGTAATTGTCACCAATACAGATCCAACAATCTTTAGGTTCGATTTATTTTCAACCAATGGTTGTATCACTTAAGGAAATGACTTCTAATTTTATGAAGTTGGAGAAATTCGATGGAGGAAACTTTATCCGTTGGCAAAAAAAGATGAAATTCTTTCTAACAACTTTAAAGGTGGTGTATGTTCTGAACACCACAAGACCGCTGGAGAAGGAAGTGGAAACATTAGCAGAAACAAGAGAGCAGAAGTGGCACAATGATGACTATATATGCATGGTGTAGAATACATGTTTTTGATGAAGACAAAGACCAATGATTGTGATAAAGGCAACAAGCTCAAAAAAAAAAATCCAAATATCTTATTGATAAACTTTAAATTCAAACATACTAGATGTTTAAATGTAAAGGTAAATGATACAACCAATAGCTCAAATACATGAGAACCATTCATCTTTACATATGCATGTAAAGAATTTTCAAAAGTAAAAAATTCATTAACAAAGTCTTAAAACTAATATTTTTGACAAAATACAAAGTTGTATTCGAATATAGATGCTAAGTCAGTAGCAAAAGCTTCGCATCTGTATTCGACTATGACCTGTTGTAGTCGAATACAGACAGCAAGTCAGTAGCAAAAGCTTCACATCTGTATTCGACTACGACCTGTTGTAGTCGAATACAAACAGCAAGTTAGTGGCAAAAATAACAAATATGTATTCGACTACATGATTGTGTATTCGAATACAAGGTGCAAATTTTGAATAAAATTGAACGTTACAAAGAGGTGTATTCGAATACATACATCATGTATTCGAATACAACTAGAAGCAATGCAATTTTTCAGATCTGAAATGGCTCTAGATCATTGTATTTGTTCATCAAACCTCTTTGATTAATGTCCACGAATCTGAAGAGATGTTTATGGAGTAGAAATACACCATAACTTCAGATTAATCAACACACAATCCTTCAATCAAACCTTGAACAACTTTGAACAAATTTCGGATTTTTTTACAAGTACTTGCATCTCATTTTCATATCATTTAGAAAGGTTCTCAAAGTACTTGAAGTAATATTGGATTGATATCATTATACCTCTCTTATATTCTTATTCCAAATCAAACTATATCATTTATAAAAGAAAGTAGTACTTTCTTAAAGTAGTCTAATCTAAGATAGTGGTGTGTTATCTTAGAAGTTTTGTTAGAAGTTTGTAGCAGAGATCCTAGGGTGGGATTTGTACATTTTCTGATAATAGTGGATAAATCTCTTGTAGTGTGCAAGAGGACTGGATGTACCCTTGGTCATAAGGGGAACCATGATAATATTGTTGTGTTCATTTAACTGCTGCCATTTATTTATTGTCACTTACAATCCTAAAGCAGAAACTTCAATCACCAAATCGTTGAAAACAAGAAAATTTCCAAAAACACCTAATTCACCCCCCTTTTAGGTGCACCTCTGTACTTACACATGGGACATATTCTCAACGGAATGTATGACTCCTTGTTCGATATATATCAAAGTAGCATATCTGTAAAGGAACTATGGAAGAAATTAGAGTCAAGATACATACAATAAGACGCTACAAGTAAGAAGTTTCTTGTTTCTCAATTTAATAATTATAAAATGGTTGATAATAAATCAGTAATGGAACAAATGCACGAGATGGAACATATTCTTAATAACTACAAACAACATCAGATGCACATAGATGAAACTATTATTGTATCCTCCATTATAAACAAACTTCCACCTTCGTGGAAAGATTTCAAAAAATCCATGAAACATAAGAAAGAGGACACATCTCTTGAGCAATTGGGTAATCACATTCGTTTAGAAGAAAAGTACCGTAAACAAGAGGATACTAAAAGCCAATTTTCTCATGAAAAGGTCCATGTAATAGAGGAAGAAAATTCAAGCAAATCTTTCAAGAAAAGAAATCGTGATTTTGATAAATTTCATGAAAAACAAAATGGTAATGATTAACAACGAAAGAAAAGAAAGTTGTTATCATTGTGGAAAATCAGGACACTTTAAAAATGAGTGTAGGTTCTTGAAAAGGAAGAACAAAGATAAGAATTCAAGTGCAACAAAAGATAATCTTGTTGTTGTCATTTATGAACTCAACATGATTGAAGATGTTGAATCTTGGTGGATAGACTCTGGTGCTACCCGCCATGTGTACAAAAACAAAATACTATTTACGAACATTAATGAAGAAGATTGAAGTATTTTGTACATGAGAAATGCCTCAACTGTCCAAGTCAAAGGAAAAGGAACAGTGGAGATTGAATTCACTTCTGGAAAAACACTTACTCTTAAAGATGTATTATATGTTCGTGATGTTATGAAGAACTTGATTTTTGTACCTTTACTTAAGAAGTTTGGTTTCAAATGTGTATTTGAAGGAGATAAATTTAGTCTCTCTAAAGGTGGTATGTTTGTAGGGAAGGGTTACCTTTGTGAGAATATTTTTAAATGTAATGTTGTTAGTAACTATAATAAAAATGTGATTTCTGCTCATAATGTTGAGTCTTGTGATTTATGGCATATGCGACTAGTACATATTAACTTTAGAAAATTGAATTATATGATGAAATCAAATTTAATTCCGACTTTTATAAAAATTCAAATTCATGTACTACTTGCATGCTAACTAAAATCACAAGGCAACCTTTTAAAAGTGTTGAAATAAGTTCTAAGGTATTAGATTTAATTCACTCTAATGTGTGCGATTTACATGGTTGGCCTACAATTGGTGGTAAAAAGTATTTTTTTTTTCACTTTTATTGATGATTACTTTAGATTTTGTTATGTTTATTTAATGCACTATAAGAATGATGTTTTTGACAAATTTAAAATATTTAAAGCACAAGTAGAACATCAACATGAAACTTTTATTATGTGTTTTAGAAGTGATAGGGTGAGAGTTCTATCATCCTGAGTATTTTGAGTCCACTGATATTGTGCATCAAACAACTGCACCATATTCCCCACAACAAAATGGAATTGCATGAAAGAAAGATATGGTATTAGAAGAAATGGTGAATTTCATGTTATCCTATTATGTTTTATCTAAAGGTTATTGGGGTGAAGCCATGTTAACTGCATGTTATTTGCTTAAAAGAGTTTCCAGTAAAAGGAGCAAGATAACCCCATATGAACTCTAGAAGAAAAGAAAACCCAATCTTAACTATATAAAAGTTTGGGGATGTAAAGCAATTGCTAAGGTTCCTGAACCAAAAAGAAAGAAATTGGAAGAAAGAGGAATTGAAAGTGTATTCTAGGGCTATGCTAAAAATAGCAAGGCCTATAGATTCATGGTTGTTGAATCTAATGACTCATGTCCTATTAACACAGTGATTGAGTTAAGAGATACAATTTTTCAAGAAAATAGATTTAACTCAATTTCATATCCCAAGGAAACTGTATGTTCTAGTGTACAAAGTCTAGAAAATAATATATCTTATAATGATACTTTGACATGTTCAGAATCCAGAAGAAGTAAAAGAGCCAGAAAAGAGAAAGATTATAGCCTAGACTTCTTTATGTTCCTCGTAGAAGGTACAAATGATTTCATTAACAGTTATGGATCAATTTGCTACAATTTAGAGAGTGACCCATACACATATGTCTCAAGACTATTCCTTTTGGAATGTAGCCATCCAAGAGGAAATAGACTCAATTATGGGGAATAAAACTTTGAAATTAGTAGACATCCCACCTGGATTCAAACCAATAGGTTGTAAATGGATATTTAAGAAAAAAAAATGAAAGTTGATGGTACCATTGATAAATTCAAAGCTAGACTTGTTGTCAAAGGGTTTACACAAAAAGAAGGTATCAACTACTTTGATACTTATGCACCTGTTGCAAGAATTGCGCCCATAAGAGTGCTTTTGTCACTAACTTCTATCTATAAGTTTTTAATCCATTTAATGAATGTTAAAAGTGATTTCCTAAATGAAGAGTTGGATGAAGAGGTGTACATGAAACAACCTGAAGGATTTGTTATCAAAGAAACAATTAACTATAGTTTAGTCTATAGTGGATATCTTTCAGTATTGGAAGGATATACAGATGCCAGTTGGGTAACTTATGTTGAGGCTCATGCTTCCACAAGTGTATGGATCTTCAACCTTGGTGGAGGTGCAGTTTCTTGGGGATCAAGGAAACAAACTTGCATTGCCGACTCAACCATGGTTGTAGAGTTCATTGCCCTAGCTGCAGGTAGTAAAGAGGTAGAATGGCTAAGAAATTTGTTGTATGAGATACCAATTTGGCAAAAGTCAATGGCACTAGTATCCATACATTATGATAGTCAATCCACGCTATCCAAAGTATATAGATAAGTATATAATGTAAATTCTATACAAATTGGTCTAAGACATAGCTATGTAAATGATTTAATTTTAAATGGAGTAACATCCATAGTGTTTGTAAGAACTGAAAAGAATCTTGCAGATCATATGACGAAAGTTCTAACAAGGGACATGGTGTTGAAGACATCACTGGGGATGAGACTCAAGCCCATATCTAATTAATCATCAGTGGTGGAAAATTGAATCACACTTGAGTAACATCAAGTCTTGAGTTCAATGATAAAAGTACACTATTAAAATGATTGCAAGTACTTGAATATATATACATCCCAAAGGTTGAAAGTACTTGGACCATAAGTATAAAGTTGAAAGGTTGAATTTTACACTTAATAGACATATAGCATAAATTTATTGAAATACATATTATGAGTGTATTTCTGATATAGTCTACCTATGTGAGGATGAAGCGAGGCCGCTTCGAAGAGTTAAAGGGTTTGACTCTTAAATTTTCATGAAAAAGGTACATGACACAAGGCCTTATCAAATGTGTCATCTTTATAATTATTTCCATAGTACCGAGATTTCATGTGTAAGTTGTGCACACTTGTTCTAATGAATAATGGGTTCAAAGCTTGTCTACCAATCTATTTGGGATAAGTGAAACACCTAACTTACTAAGTAGTGGTTCAAATCGTAAGATACCATTATCTAAAACCATGATGTTTCCAAAATTATGGGACTAAGTATATTTCGAAATGGTGGGGGATTGTGAGATATTTCCAAAATATTGGGTAATATATGTATCTATAATTGGTTATAATTGACATGATATTCTTGTTGGTTTAGTGGTTTTGTTCATTGTGTGTCAACACAAGGTCCCGAGTTCAAATTGCGATTATTCCTTCTTTTTGAATAAATTCCTTTTTGAAAATGCATAGTGCAAATCATATTAATATTTTCCAAAGTACCTTGAAGGGGATTCGCTGGTTATCTAATTTGCATCCAATTGGTAGGGATGAAACGAACCTAAAGGCTAGTGTAACAACACGCTTTGGAATTTTCTACACATAATTTTCATCAACAACTTCACTATTAAAGTCTTGCAACAATTGTCGCCAACACAGATCTAACCAAAACAATCTACCTCCCTCACCTTCTTTGAACACCTTCTTCTTCACCCTTTCCACACCATTGTCATCATTTCTTCGAACCCTTTGAAGATTTCTTCTTGTCATAAAAACTAACAACCTGTCCACTTTCATCGCCATCTTCATCACTGGTTAACTTCAATTCCTCTTCCTAGTAAACACAACTTCATTCACATCACCATCATCGGCAGAGGTTCTGATAGAAAAATGATTTGAAGTCCTAATTCGGATCCAAACAAGACGTCTAACCTAATCTGGTCTCATTTTTCTAATTTAATACTATTCACGTCATTAATGATGGATATCTTAATTCTCTCTCATTTCTCATGTAACCTTTACCTATAATTACAAATCTTACTTTCCAAATATACATAGTCTTCTTTGAAAAATCCATCTTCTAAAGTACAATGATCAAATAAAAAATGAGTAAATAAAAAACAATATTTCCTTATGATGTAACAAAAATCAATTTTTAAAACTCACAAAAAAAATTAATTATCAGATAATTTAAATTTTTCAAAAATAATAAATTATTTGTCAAATATACTTTTGTCGTCATCGGTTTAGTCTATTTTTGAATAATAAAGGTTGTTATTAGTTAGTTGAAAGTTTGTTAGATTTTCTTCTTTTCATGTAAATAGGTTTCCAAGTTATATAAATCTATCCATGTATGAAATTATTCTATATGAAATAGATGTTATTCAAACATTTCTTTCTTCCAAATCACCCAAGGTAACATGGTATCAGTCGCAAATCTGGCTTCTGCCACCATTAAACTCTAAATTTCTCAAAATTTCTTTTTCATTCATCTTTTTCACTGAATCTTGTTCCATTCTTTTTCTTTCTTTTTTGTCATATCAATCATGGAAAATGAAGATGATTCTTCGGATTCAAAGAACGATCATCAATATGTGGCTTTAACACCTTTGAACACAAAAGATCCTCTGATACCTCCATCACCTTGGCACTGTCATTGTCACACCACCGATGTATGATACCAACTACTACAACTAGAGCAAATCAATGAAGTGTGTGCTCTCTTCAAAGAACAAGATTTCTTTTGTTAAAGGGTCTTTGCCATCACCACCGCCATCAGATCCATACTTTGAAATATTGGAAAGATGCAATAATATGGTACTTTCTTGGATAACAAGAACTTTATCACCTCATATCTCTCAAAGCACAATTTCTTTTGATAATGCTTCTGAATTATGGATGGACCTTCATGATTGATTCACCAAGAGAAATCATTGTAGATTCTCATATCTATTTAAGAATATGCACTCGATCAAACAAGGTGGTCGTTTTTTGTCCACTTACTGTACTGATTTAAAGGTAATATAAAATGAAATATAGTTTTTGAGACCCACTCCTTCTTGCTTATGTATGCATTGTTGTTCTTGTGATTTGAGTTTTATTGTTCAAACTTTCAAACATAAGGAATATGTTGTTTGTTTTTTTAAGGGACTTAACGATCAATATGAAAATGTTAGAACCCAAATCCTTCTTATGGACCCTTTATCTACTTTAAGTAAGACATATTCTTTGGTTATACAAAAAGATCCCACCCCTGCATTTACTACTCATGATTCTACTGCACTTGCAATTAGTGCTAATGTCAATAATCAAGGTCGAGGGCAAGAAAATCAAGGACATAGCAGAGGTTGAGGAAAAAGCCAAATGCTTTATAGTCATTGCAATAAAACCAATCATACAATGGAAAATTATTATTTCAAACATGGTTTTCCATCGGTAATGAATGAAAAACTTATATTGACAATGAATCAAACAAAGAGAGCAAGAATTTTTCTCAAAATGGTTCTTCTAATAGTTCTGCTCCTCTCACTCGAGAGTATTATCAATATTTGGTCCATTTGTTACATTAATCTAAGGGTGAGACTTTCAAATCCAAAAATGATATAAAATAAAATAAAAAAAAGATTGATGTTGATTCCTCTAATCTTGTTTCAAGTATTTCCAATCAAGGTAAATTTGCCTCAATTTTTTCTTATTGGATACTAGATTATGGTGCCTCAAAACATGTGTGTCCTTTCATTCAACACTTTTAAGAAAATTTTGAAATTAAACTCATTTCTATTTGTCTCCCTATTGGAATTGTTTTGAATGCACAATTTTCTGACACCGTATATTTTACACCTACCTTTTATCTGAAAGATGTTTTCTTTATCCCGTAATTTCAATTTAGTTTAATTTCAATTTAGTTTAATTTCTATTTCGAAATTGACTAAATCTCTTAATTGTCAATTAGTTTTCTCACCAAATTCTTGTGACATTAAGGATATTCAAACCAAGAAAATGATTGGGCATGTGGAGCTTCTTGATAACTTCTACACCCTCGATCATTCTCATGTTCATTACATTTGTAAAGGTGTCAAAGATTCCATTGTGCATACACACCATGTTGCTTTTGTTGATAGTATTTCTTGTAATTCTTTTGATACATGGCATTTTAAGTTAGGCCACCCATCCAAATTTGTTACTCAAATCATGTGTAAACATTTCCCATATATCAATGTTATAAAAATTTAGTTTGTGATTCATGTCATTTAGCAAAGCAGTCTAAATTGTCTTTTCCTATTAGTTATAAAGTTTCTTTGCATGCTTTAGATCTTTTTCACATGGATATTTGGGTTCCGGTTAATACTTGTTCTTTGGATGGTCTTAAATATTTTTTTACCATTATTGACGACTATTCTAGACATACTTGGGTTTACTTAATGACGTATAAATTTGAAACTACAACTTACATTAAAAAAATTGTTGCTTATGTTGCTACTTAATTCTCATCTAAAATCAAAGTTATTAGAAGTGATAACAAGTCATAATTTAACATACAATCATTTTATGATTCTTTAGGAATTATCCATCAACCATCTTGCATTGAAACTCTTGAGAAAAATTATATCATTGAAAGGAAACATAGACATCTAATCAATGTTACTAGATCTCTTTTGTTTCACTATCATCTACCTACATGTTTTTAGTCACATGCTTAAAAACATGTTCTTTATTTGATTAATAAGATTTTCACCCGTGTTCTTCAAAATATGACACCCTTTAAGGTATTGTTTAGAGAACCTCCCACTTTTAATAATTTATGTGTGCTTGAATGCTTATCTTTGGCATGTACTTTGGTTCAAGTAAGGACCAAACTTGATCCTAGAGCAAAAATATATTTTTCTTGGTTACAAACATGACACTAAAGGTTTTTTATTGTTTGGTCTCCATTCTAAAATCACATTCATTTCTAGGAATTCCATTTTCTATTAAAAGGATTTTCCCTATATTAACGGTAATTCTACTTCTCCTACTATGGTTTCTAGTGTGCCTTCTGTAACACCCCGATTTTTAACAGCGCGAGTGTATTTTTTTTTCAAAACAAATTCATAAAAACAAAGAAATAAAGAAGGAAATACTTTTGGATAAATATTTAAGTCATAACATAATGACAAAGTCAACAAATATTTACAAGCAGCGAAATAGTTTTTGAAATAAAAATCCAAAGTATTCAAACATCAAAATACATCGGAGCTATGAGGCCTATCAAACATAGCTCATACCCCTGGGGTATTCTCGACAGACCTGTACAAAAGCAATGCCCCAAGAATTTTAACTTTCCCCACGTCACATCAAAAGTGGAACATGGACCCATAAAAAAAGTCATCAAACAGTTTAAGCATAGATACAATCTTCCAAAATGAAATAAATACAATCACAAAAGAAAGACATCTAGTCATTAACAACCACCTAATCTGATCATGCTACAAACACTATACAACCCGGGTGATCTCCACGTTCCCCGCAAGATCATCCTGACACAGCTTCGGTCAAGTATGTCTAACTACATGCCTGTCTCCAAAGTACTAATCGGTAGGACGATCATGGTTCTCATATGAGGGCAAAGCCCATATTTCCACAATAATTGTAAAGGGTCACCAGCCGAAATTAACAAATAAGACTTACAAAATTCTTATATTTTCAAATGCTCAAAAGAACCTTTCGTCTTAGCATACTCCTCGAAAGGGTTTTCATATGTCCAAAAATGCATAAACAATGTTGAAAAATGAAGTTTTGACAAACTGCACTGTCATAGCCGAATACAACTGAGAAAATGCAGATTTTCAATTCTAAAATGGCTCTGAATCAATCAACACTTCAAACATTAATGTTATCAATTATGAACACATAATTAACACCAAATTAATCTCCACAAATTCACACCTCAATCACACATCGAATACTCATTAAATCAATTATGAACACATAATTACATCAAAACTTAATCAACCGAACTTCACACCTCAAAGCAATTACGACAAATCACAACAACAATCAAATATGTATATACAATCATCATAGTATAACAAACCTAAATCGTGTGCCAAGCACTTTAATGCAATGCGTATATGCCAAAATGCATGATTCCAGAATTCTAAACCAAAACCCTCCTCGAAGGGGCGTAAATCATAATTGTACCACATATCACAGACCTATACTAATTATCAGGTGCAATCTCTCACTGATCAGCACGATTTACTAGTGTGCAATCGCTCACAGATCAACACGATTTTCTAGAGTGCAATCGCTCACAAATATTCTATGGTGCAATCTCTCACAGATTAGCACAACATACAAGAGTGCAGTCGCTCACAGACCAACACGGTTTTCTAGAGTGCAATCGTTCACAGATCAACACATTCTAGAGTGCAATCTCTCATAGATCAGCACGACATACAAGAGTGTAGTCGCTCACAGACTAGCACGATTTTCTAGAGTGCAATTGCTCACAGATCAGCACATTCTAGAGTGCAATCTCTCACATATCACCACAACATACAAGAGTGCAGTCGCTCACAGACCAACACGATTTTCTAAAGTGCAATCGGTCACATATCAACACATTCTAAAGTGCAATCGCTCACATATCAACACAACATACAAGAGTGCAGTCGCTCACAGACCAACACGATTTTCTAGAGTGCAATCGCTCACATATCAACACATTCTAATGTGCAATCTCTCACAGATCAACATAACATACAAGAGTGCAGTCGCTCACAGACCAGCACGATTTTCTAGAGTGCAATCGCTCACAGATCAGCACATTCTAAAGTGAAATCTCTCACAGATCAGCACAACATACAAGAGTACAGTCGCTCACAGACCATCACGGTTTTCTAGAATGCAATCGCTCACAGATCAACACGACATACAAGAGTGCAGTCGCTCACATACTAGCACGGTTTTCTAGAGTGCAATCACTCACAGATCAACACATTCTAGAGTGCAATCTCTCACACATCAGCACAACATACAAGAGTGCAGTCGCTCACAGACTAGCATGATTTTTTATAGTGCAATCGCTCACAAATCAGCACATTCTAGAGTGCAATCTCTTACAGATCAGCACAACATACAAGAGTGCAGTCGCTCACAGAGCAGCACGATTTTTTAGAGTGTAATCGCTCACAGATCAGCACATTCTAAAGTGCAATCTCTCACAGATCAACACAACATACAACAGTGCAGTGGCTCACAAACCAGCACGATTTTCTAGAGTGCAATCGCTCACAAATCAGCATATTCTAGAGTGCAATCTCTCAGAGATCAGCACGACGCGACATTCCTGCAAGGATAAGATTAACCAACAATTCACATGGCATCATCCCATGACCCATCATGGTCACCACTATCACCATGGCCCCATCGCGGTCACCATGTACTATAAAATATATATTAAAATAATAATAATAATAATAATAATAATAATAAATATCTAAACAAATATCTAGATATTTACAAATATCTAGATATTTTTATAAAAATCATCATTACGCTTGTCACCTCACATCACATCACAAACCACTTTTTCAGAAAAATATCTACTCTCGTCGTAATTCAATGGGCAGATGAATTATTTAGAAAAATGCTGCATCCTAGAAATTTTTTTCTTCGACAAAAGATTCACCGTAATTAAATAAAATTATTCATCGACGAATAATTTTAATCGGGTCTCCATAAAGATATTTTTGGCATTTAACTCACAAAATGCCATAAAATTGGCTAAAAAGCCTCAGAAATTCAACACAAAATTCCCCAAAATACATAAATTAGAATTTAAAATTAAGAGTCTTACACCTTCTAATAATAACACTGATTTTATTTTTGATCATGTCATATATATAACTCTTCATACTAATATGCCAACTAATGTTTCCAACCCTCAATCATCCTCTTCTAAAATTTTTTATTTTGATGATAATAATTTTAATTCTAGTTATTCTAATACTAACATTAAACATGTAGAAGATCAAATAGAACAAGACAACCTCCTACTTACCTATAAGACCTTCAGTGTAACAATATTTTTACTAATAAAGATGATTATAATATTCTCATGTACCCTATTTCTGATATTTTATCATATACACAATTGTCCTATGCACACTTATATTTTGTTTCAGCTACACTATTAACCATGAGCCTAGCACATATAAGCAAGTTGTTACGCAACCAATTTGGGTTAAGGCAATCGATGATGAATTGACTGCACTAAAACATATGTCAACATGGATCCTTATTGATCTACCATCAGGTAAGCGACCCAGTGGATGCAAATAGGTCTACAAAATCAAATACTACTCTGATGGTTTTATGAAAAGGTATAAAGTGAGGTTAGTAGCTAAATGTTTTATACAAGTTGAAGGTATAGATTAGTTTGCCACTTATTCTCTAGTAGCCAAACTAACAACTGTATGACTTTTAATTGCCTTAACATGTTCTCAAAACTGGTTTTTACATCAATTAGACATTGATAACGCTTTTTACATTGGGATTTGGAAGAAGATGTTTACATGCAACCCCCTTATGGAATTACAATTAACAATCTTAATATTTTATGCAAACTTTTAAAGTCTATATGTGGTTTGAAATAATAAAGTAGGCAATAGTTTACAAAATTGTCTAATGTTTTAATTTCTAAAGGATATAAACAATCTTCTTATGACCACCATTTCTTTACAAAGAAATTTTTCGATTCCTCTATTTCCATCTTGATTTATGTGGATGATGTTATTATTATAGGAAATATTGTCCAGGAAAACACATCTATCAAAATATTTCTCAACAAAAATTTTAAGATCAAATATCTTTTGAAGTATTGTTTGGGACTTGAAGTAGCTCACTCTAGTCGCGGTATTCACATAAGCCAACACAAGTATACTCTTGACTTACCATCTGATACATGCTTAAAGGAACAAAACTTCTTAGAGATTATGGAACCTTGCTTGTTGACCCAGTTGTGTTCAGAATGCAGGTGGGAAAACTAATTTACCTAACCAATACCAGACTAGATATTTTATATTGAGTGCAACAACTTAGTCAACATATGAGCTCTCCCACCATTATTCATTATGATGTTGACATCAATGTTCTCAAGTATCTCAAAAACTCTCTAGCACATGACTTTTTATTTCCCTCAGATTCAACCTTACAACTTAAGTCCTTTCGTGACTCGGACTAGGCAGGATACCCTGACACAATGAGGTCAGTTAGTGGATTTTGTGTTTTCCTAGGAAATTCATTGGTCTATTGGAAATCAAAGAAACAACCAACCATCTTTCGATCTTCATCTGAAGCAGAATATCAGGCAATGGCTTCAGCATTATGTGAAATGTAATGGATTACATACCTTCTTCAAAACCTCAAAATAAATTTTATTTCCCTTGTCTTGCTATATTGTGACAACCAGTATGCATGGCACATTACAGCAAATTCCTTATTTCATGAACACACCAAACATATTGATCTTGATTGCCTCATCATGCGCGAGAAGCTTCAACAAAAATTGATTCATTTGTTGCTTGTTTCTTCTGCCCAACAACTAGCAGATGTCTTCACCAAGCCATTGCTTCCAACAACTTTTCACATTCTTATTTCCAAGTTGTGTTTACTTAGCATATGTGTTATAGCTTGTGAGATGATGTCAAATATACTTCAGTTTAGTCTATTTTAGAATAATAAGGATTGCTACTAGTTAGTTGAAAGTTTATTAGATTTTCTTTATTTTCATGTAAACAGGTTTTCAAGTTATATAAACATATTCATGTATGATATTATTCTATATGAAATAGAGGATTTTGTTCAAGTATTTCTTTCTTCCAAATCACCCAAGGTGACAATATTTTTCTTCAAAAAAATACAAATATAATAATAATAATTTATTTTAATTTTTTAATATATTTAACTATATATTAAATAAAAAAAATATTTACATGATGAAAACATTTTTTTACGCAACATGACGAAAACATTAGTTCTTGTTTGATTATTTATTTGCAAGAATTACATGACAAAAACCTACATTTATCAAATATCAATAATTCAAATAATATTATATTCCTTTTCGGTACATAAAAATTAAATGTATAAAAAGTAAAATCAAAATTACAATTAATAAAATATCTATT
>JBBPBR010000001.1:20876132-20900986 GCA_037974775.1 Cicer pinnatifidum | reverse complement strand
ATATGAAATAAGTTTCATACATCACATATTTAAATTATGAATTAAATGAACACATTACAATTAAATTTTAAGTTTAAATATATTTTTAGTCATTATAAGTATAACTTTATTTTTATTTTGGTTCTCGTAAGTCTTTTTATTTGATTAACATCCTTGCAAATATAGTTTCATTTTAAAATAGTTATTTGATCCAAAAAATTTTATCAAAATTGTAATACTGTTAAAACATAACCATTTTTAACAACAACAATATTCAAATATAATTAAATTATAACTTTTTTTAACCTAAAGTTAACTCAAAATGTTTCAGTATTCTTCCTTAAAAAAATCTAAGTTGCACCTTCTTCTTCATCATTTTAGTCATCTTTTTGTTGTAGAATTTCTCAAGTTATGTCGCAATTCATAAAATAAAATAAAAATCTAAAAAAAATAGAATTAATTTGATTAAAGGCTAACCCTCTCACCATGGCGAATTATTTCATCACCCCTTACCATTATTAGGACTAGGACTTGGACGTTCTACTTTATCCCTGCTTCCTCTACAACCAAATTATATCTCCACTTTTGGACTTTTCCATATACTCCCCTAAAATCCCTTAATCTCCATGCCAAGAAGAAAAACTCTAATTCAGAGACAATTATATAACCACCATAGTCCAACAAGTACCACCAGACGAATAAAAAGATTATGGTAACAAAGAATTTGAATACAGTGATGAGAATTATGATGACGAAGAAGACTAAAATGATGAACAAGAAGGCGTGAGTTGGGTTTTCTAGAGAAGAAGACTAAAACATATGTGATTAAATTTAGATTAAAAAATAATATAATTAATAATATTAGGGTTTTTTTTTTGTAAAAAAATGGTTATGTTTTAACGGTATTACAATTTTTTTAAGATATATTGAATGAAATTATGATGTTAAAATGAAATTATTTTTGCAGGGATGTTAATCAAACAAAACATCTTAGGAGATCTAGAATAAGAAAATGTTATAATAACAAGAACCAAAGACATTATAATAACAAGAACCAAATACATATTTAAACCTAAATTCTAACACATAACTTTCTAATAAACAATTGGTTAAAACATGTCTTTGGTCCTTGCAATTATAACTTTTTTTATTTTGATACTCGTAAGTTTTTTTGTTTGATTTATTTTCTTGCAAATATAGTTTCAATTTGAAATAGTCATTATATCTAACTTTCGTTATAAAAAATGTAATATCGTTAAACCTAAATATAATTAAAACATATCTTTTTTTTAAACATAAAATCTATGAATTGCAATTTGCAAAACTACATTGAATTTTCATGTCACTTGATCAGAGCTTGATCAAACTTATTTATAAGGACTACAATACCTTAGCCTCATCGTCACATAACAATACTTCATCCAATCATCTTCACTATAGCATATTTGAAATGTTGGTTGTATGATGAACATCACCATTCAAATATATCAAAGAAGCATAATCAACGTAATATGTGTTCATGCAACAAACATAATTATTTAATTTATTACCATTCCCTTATATTAATTCAATCAAATTCAACTATTGTCATATAATATCAACCGTAAGACATACATCACAACATCACAAATAACAATCAACACATATATCATATATAGCCTAATGGTCAAACTAATGCAATTAAAAGATAGGATGTAATACAACATAATCATCAACTAACTATAACACATGGATCCAATTAACGTTGGGTTAATACATAGATACAATCATTGTAACTCAATTTCTACATGGATGGTCTATATAGTATCATTAACCTCAGGTATGTATGTATGAAATGTGCCACTTTAGTTAGTCAACATAATATGATAGCTCTCCAAAGTATCCAAATAATCGAGTAGTTTCCTAACCCACCCAACTTGATACAATGTCATCACCTTTAGTAACCACCTACTACCAAACAATTTAATTCATATTATTGCACGATGCAACTTATTCACTATCTTATCATATCATACCCAATAAATCATATTCTTCAAGAATCAACAAATATATATATATATATATATATATATATATATATATATATATATATATATATATATATATCATGAATCATAGCAAACATTAAACATTCATAATATATCACAACTTTACACTTCAAGGGTATCATCAATATTCTCATCAAAATAACTTTAAAAAACATATTTTCAAATATTGTAAAACATAAAATCACATAATATCGTTCACCTAAACAAGTATGAAAAGATACTCTTACTAGTGAACGTGTTGTTCGTACAAATCTACAGTTAGACGTTGTGGGATCTTGATCTACTTATCTAGCACCTTCACATCACAATACCTCATTTAGCATCTTGGTCTTTCTATAAAAATTCAATTTCTACTCTAATGGATTAGGGTTTTGGTTGAGGTTCAATTCCTAATAAAGTTCTTTCAATTAAAGTCACATATCGATTTTCTTTTAATTAGCAAAAACATAACTTTTAACAACTTTTAAAGAATGTAAGTTATCATTTATTCCTTATCATCAAACATTTAGTTTATGAATAAAAAACATTAATCTTCTCTTCAGGGCGATCACAGCTAAGTATGAAAATTGAGGGGAAAAATCATTATTTTTTCTATTCTCTCCATTAGATCAAAATTTGAAGGTATAAATCACTAAGAATTCCTAGGGCTAACCTCTTACTTAAATACAAAATTTATTACACGATAATATAATTAACAACAACTTTTTAACGTTATCATATCTTTGAATTTAAAGATATTTAAAAATTAAACCATGATAAAAATACAACTAGAAGCATGAAAATGCTAGATCAAACATAAAGGTGGAAACTTTTCAAATACATTGAATCTTTAACCATAAAATTATTTTCAAATCATAGTCTTAAGTATCTTGATTTTTTATTACTTTAACTTTACTAGATTCAATCAAAGTGCATTTCTTGTGTAAAATTGTGTTTTTAATTTGGTGCGATTAATTGCAATATCAATCATTTTTAAGCAACTACTCAATACAAAATAGCTCTATTCCATCATGTTTTTCAATTATTTTTCATTGTGTGATAAAATAAACTCTAAAAAGTTGGGACTCTATTCAACCTCCTTCTAGAGTCCTAGGGGACATCTCAACTAATAATTTCTACCAAATTTGTTTTTATGGTTTTTCACTTTAAACATAGATTTGTACACTTTAAATATAAAATCAATATTTTAACTAATTAATATTAAAAATCACAACTTTAGACAACAAATTTCCATCCCCTATAACCACGGTTTTATAAGAGAAAAAGAAGATAAACTTTTTTATTTTATTTCTTCATTAGAAACCAATAATAATAATGAAAAAGAGATTAATAAATAAATGTTTTAGAAATGCATACTTGTGAATCAATTATCAAGAACAAAGGTTTACTACTTTCTTTGATCTTCTATTATTTTTTTGTTTCTCCTTAATCTTGTTCTACTTCTTTTGTCCAATTCAAAGTAAGAATGAGCGAAAAGTGATGTAAAAGGGGTGGGCTGTCGAATTCCTTCTAAAGTTGAGGGAATTTTTGCATTCTTTCCCTGTAAATCAAATCATATCAAAATTATTTTTCTATAATAATTCACAAGGGAACATTTTTGTTGTTGTAAAATAATCCTAATATGACCTACTAAGATTCTTAGTCAAAATAAATTAATCAAGCCATATACTTATATGCATTTTCAAAATGGTCACACATACTAGTAGAAAAATTTCACAATAAGATTAATGAAGAAAAATATAATTCAACACATTACTAATTAAGACGAGTGTTACAATATAAGATTTGACCCGTATAAAGTGAAAAATCAGCAAAGTAAGCAAATCAAGAATTAAAATATAATTACCTATGATTGGTTATGCATGTGCATATAATTTTTTTTTATCAACAGTTGATATTACTCACTTTACTCTCTAAAGTAAGTTGTTCACTATAAAAGAGTATAATCTTAAACAATACACATCCACAAATTTGCCAATCACGTCACAAAATAGTATTAATGGGCCCTTAGTATGTAACTTCTACAATTTTTAAACTGAATGACATTGCCACCCATTCATATGTTTGCAAACATCTTCCTTTGTTATGAAAATATGATTGTACTATGTGTGGCCATCCATATAGCTCAAATATTTATGTCCTGATGTTGTGTTGACCAACATGTTGACCAACTACATTCATTGGGTATTTATCTTTAGGTGTTGTTTTCATTCTTTTTAACCATTGGAACTACATTCAACAACCATTTTACATATCTTGTCGTTATGACGAACTTGACTATGAGAAATCTTTCAATTTCTTCTTTAACCTTTAAAACTACCTCAGGTGTAAACCTTCTATTTGTTTGCTTAATGGATTTAAACAGTTATTTCAATAGCAATCTATCCTCGATCAAGTCTCTAATTAAACCAAACATTTTATCGTAATCCATGTAAAGTAGTCATTGCACTTCTTGATGAGGTTTTCCAATCTTTTCTTTGAAGTCATTTGGCGAATATACACTTACAAAAATCAATATTTTATTGTCTGATGAATCTAAATTTATTTCTTTCACATGATCTTGAATTTTCGTATTAAATTTTTTCTTTGGCCTTTTCTCAAATCCTAAAGGATTGTCATCGATGATACAATTAACAATGACGTTGTGGCCTTCATATGTCCCCCAATCGATTGTACAAGCTGACAACTCTTTATCTTAATATTCAAGATTTATGGTGGAAGCTTGTTAATTACAGTAATTCCAAATTGACTTGAAAGAAAAACATTCAACGTCTCTCTATCTTTAACATATTTCATGGTTATAGGTTTCACAATTGGTGCATATATCCTGAAAATCTAGATGCATTTATTCCATGCAACAAGGATGGTGTTAGCTTCAATGATTTCTTCTTGATCATTTCAAATAATCATTTTTTTATGTGTTGTTTACAAAATTGCTTCAACTTCTTGTATCTAGTTCCTACCTTATAATACAATGTAACTTAATTTGTCAGAAATTACTATAAATAGAGTATGTATTGCATGTTAGTACAAAAGTGATACTAACTATAATTCTTTGATTTTTATTTTCATGATAACAAAAATAGAACAACAATCCATTAACTTTGTTTGCTAATGTGAAAATTAAGTTAGATGAAAAAAAATTTAAATTAATGACCATCTAATGAAAGATAGTGTGAATTATAAGTACGTTAATTATCGGTGCTATTAACATAAAAAGTATTATTATCTAATGAATGCGTAATTATGTTTACTAATAGAGTAAACCATTATATATATAAAAAAAGGTTCTTGATAATATTATAAATTTGAATCATCATCTGATCATAAAAATTGATTCAACAAAAAGCTTTGCAATAAGCATTTGAAAATCTATACTTGGAGTCAAATTTAGGAGACATGAAAAAATCACTCAACGAGTATTCCTCTGATCACAAATGAAGAGAGTGCGACTATGATCATTTGCCTCTGACAAAAGTAAACTTTGAGTCAAGATTTTTTTTTTTATCTTATAATAAAAACTATAAGAAGAAAAATCTAAATGATATTGGAATATTTTTATGGAGAAATACTTCCTCTGAAAAGATATCATCTGAAGAAGTCCACCCCTCTAGTCAACAAACAACTATTTATTTGAAGCCAAAATTCCTACAAGAAAGAATTTTGTTCCTCTGAATATTAGTTAATGTGACATGGCACCAAAATATAAAACATCAATATAGGAAAGTTGTATAACCTTGGATTAGTTCAATACAATTGTTGGAATAGTACAAGAATAACTTGGAATAATACTATGAATAGTATATATCTCTCAATAGCTTAGTGTATTATTGCTACATGTCAATATTTCCAATGAAACTATTCTAAATAGATACATTCTTCAGCATTTAAAGGTATAAATTTAATATTGATGATTATCATTCATGAAGAAAATGAATTATCCTAAAATGAATATTTGGAAGCTAAGAAAATGATATAATCAAAAACATATCGTAAATGACTTTTGTATCAAAAGAAAAAATGGAATGTTTAAATAAGATTCTTAAAAGCCTTTAATACATTAAAACAAAATATATAATGAAAAAAATCTTTATATTGAGAGTTATTAGAAATTGATATAAATTAATCAAGTTGTTTTATATACTTGAATTGATATAGGATTGAAATATAATATATTCTCAATGAGACTGGTGTAAATCGATTTATCCTAGTTCACTACCAACACGGTAACTTTGTCTAGTCCCTTCTCTCTAAATGATTTAATCCACTAAATCAAATTCGCTTCTTTAAACCTGTTGAGCTTCAACTAGTCACCTGACTATGTTCTAGTCTTCTCAAACTTCTAACTTAGTCATTTCATAGCCACTATTGGGATACAGTACAAAGAACATATTATTTCAAGTGGTTCAAGGTATTACAATGTAAATCACTTAGTAAAATTGTTTCAAAAACTGTTCTCTTTTTAGTATTACAAAAAGTTTTATTGCAAAGAAAATTTTCCTATTTATTTAAAGATTGTTCTATAAAAAATGTATCTTTATTTTTCTCCTCTTCGTTATATTTAATAGTTGCACAAACATTTATTTATATAGAGAATTTGATTCTTTTAGAATTTTCTAATAGTTGAAAAAATCATTGTGCAGTTCTCATACGCCCATGATTTGCACGATTTGTATTGACTGAACTATATAGGCCAACTGACATAAATTTTGAAAAATATTATTTTTCTCCTTTTTCTCGCTTCATTTATTTTTCATAAAATATATTTGTTTCCCATGTCACAATAATCAAAGGATGTGATTATTTTGACATTCTTACTTCATATACGCTTGAATTAGAGAATTTAAAACAGGTTGTTGTAGATGTTTTAATAAGGTAAATGAATTAAGTCAAACTTGATTTTTAGATAGTGTTAGGATGTTGTGCTTAACAGAGGATTGACTATCTTTAGAGAATAAAAAAAAATAAGTTTTTTTTTATTGTGCTTATTAAACACAACTAAATCAAAGCGAGCAATGATGCACGTTGATCATAGTCACAAAGAGACGTGTTGCATAGCAAATAGAATCTTTTGCTCAAATAAATATTTTCAGAGCTTGTATTAGAGTCTACACACGTAGACAAATAAATTAAAATATAAATTATTGTCACATATATTTTTGCTATCATCAAAATACAATAAATGATTGTTGTTCTTCAAACCAATTTGGTTCTAACAATCTCCTTTTTTTTTTATGATCATTAATGCTTATATTTGTGAATAATTTTCCTTTTAAAATTAAATGTAAATAAAGTAATCATAAATCAATGCACCCCTCCCCCTAAGTAAGAGCAAGAGTGAATTTTGTCAATATGTGAGCATTAATATAATTTTATCATGTGTGCATTTTTCTTTTGAAAAAGTTAAGAACGTTCACATTTTTTTTAAATGAAAAAATTTATCCCCCTTTTTCAAATAAAACTCATACTTCTCCAAAAACAAATTTTTCTCTCATATTCTTCTGTCTCTTTTGTCATCAGATAAAAAGAGAGTAAAAAGATAACAACATATATCGCAATGAATGCATGATTGTTTATATTCAATTCAAAAGTATAGCAAAAAACAAAAATAAAAAATAATCAAACAATCAAGACACAATTTTATCATAATTTTGATAATTCTTTTCAATTGAATTCACATATTTCTAGGATGTTAAGCTTTTGGATTCTTATGAAATATACTGATTAACAATTCACAATTCTTCAAGGTGTTAAGCCTTTGGATTACTGTTTCTCTTAGGATGTTAAACCCAATGGACAATCTATGTTTTTAAAGAATGTTAAGTATTGATAAACAAAGGTGAATTGCAAGTAACTATTATACTAATGACATGTTCGAATAATATGTAGATGATGCAACAACCAGATGTAGATGCATACCCAAGAAAAAGAAAAAAATGTAGAACATATCAAAGATATTCATAAAACAAAAGGTATAGAGTATGAAATATTACAAAAACATAAAACAAATCCTAAGGGTTTAGATTGGTTAGGTGAGCTAAGATAAACCTAGAGTGTTTTGTATCGTATCTTGATTCTTAGTTGTTAATTATATTAAAGCTTTAGTTTTAGCTTCTAGCCTAGAAAAGTCTTATTTCTTTACAAACTGAAAAAGGTCAAATGGCTTAGAGCGAATAGCTTGAGAAACATCAAATTCAACTAAAGAACTTGATCTTGAATAAACATCAAAGGTTGGGATTTCAATGAATGATATCTCAACTTGAGGAATGACCATAAGACACTACAATGGTATATATTAGACAACTACTGGAATTTCCAAATGATCGGGTCTAGAGGGAGAAATAACCACACTAGTTGTTCCTTCTGTTGTTGTAGTCAAAGTCCTCATGATCTCATATGCCTTATTTTAATGCAGAGCCTAATGGTAGATGGTTTCTGCAGTATGATGAAAGTCATCAATATTCTGACGTGCCAATTGATTTCCATACTCTATGTTTTCCCTTATCCAATTTGCTACAAAAGAGAGACAACAGTCCCACTAAGCAACAACTTCATTAGGATCCAAATTGCTTGAGTTTATGTTCCTAATCATGTTAACCCTAACAATAAACGTAGAAGTAAAATAATATAGGTTTTGGGAATTTAGAAGGTAATGAGGGAATGAAGTAAGGTTATATTGAGTGGCAGTATCAGGTGTAGAAATGGCTTGGTTAGGTATGGGGATGTGATTGTTGTGATAATGACTCAAATAATAAGTCATTAATTACTTGAGACGTTACCTCAGAAAAAATTATTAAAAAAATTATTTTTTATACATCAAAGTTTTGTTGAATTTGAATTCTAAAAAGGAATTTTAGCTTTCGCATGATAGTCATCTCAAACTTTTTGCATTAGTAAACAAAAAATAATGTCATCCACATCTAGCTGAAGAATGAGAAGGTTATTTTTAGATGATCTTCTAAGCAAGTAGTGTCCACCTAGCCTTTTTCAAAATTCATTTTCAATAGAAAACTACTCAGTCTTTCATACCAAAATATGGGAGCTTGTTTAAGACCATATAAATATTTTAAAAGACATGAGCTGGAAATTCATTGTCGTCAAAACTAGGAGGTTGTTTAACATACACTTTTTTATTTATATGCATTTTTGCATCCATTTGATACAAAATAATGTTGTTAAATATTGCAAATTAAAGTAAAATTCTGATAGCCTTTAACCTTGCTACCAGAATAAATGTTTCAATATAATCAATGCCTTCTTGTTGACTATAGTCTTGAGCTATTAGCCTAGCTTTATTTCTTTCCACTTTACCTTTTTTGTTTAGTTTGTTTTTGAAAATCCACTTTGTTCTAATAAATTGCTTTTCTTTGGGCTTAGGTACTAGATGCCACACATCATTTCTCTTGAATTTATTTACTTTTTCTTACATTGCCACAATTCATCTATCATCTATAAGGCTTCATCTACTAATGAAGATTCAATTTAAGATAAAAGTATGAACATTGATTTTTCTTTGAGTGCAGACCTTACCCTTAGAGGATCACTTACATCTCATGTGATTAGAGTGTTTGGATGTGATGATTTATATCTCTAATCATTATTTGGTGTTGGTTTACTTTAACTATTGAACATTGAGGTGTGTTAATCAGAGCCACAAAGAAAAACATTGATCATGCTCATAAAGAGACATGTTGGTCAGACTCACAAAGAGGCGCGTTGCATATCAAATAGAGTTTTTTACTCAAATAAACTGTATGAGCTTGTATTAGAGTATGAATAATTAGACAGATACACTAAAACATAAATTGTTCTCATATATTTTTGTTATCATCAAAACACAATTAATGATCATTCTTTATCAAACCAAATTTGTTATAACAAATAATACTTATTTCGTATTGAATTATAAAGGATAAAATCTTCAACTGTTATGAGGAAAAATATCAAGGAGGACTAGATGTAGCTACATTTTGTTGTGAACTAGTATAAAAATATTTGTGTCTCTTTCTTCAATCTCATCTCTTTTATTTAACTAAGTTAATTATGATTCAACTTTACTTATGCTTAAACTGGTTTATAACCATAAGTTTAGTGTTTTGATAAAGAACATACATTTTTGTTTATCAAAGAAATTAATTTATACAATGGTCAACACAATTCAAATCATATTTTCTTGTGTATTCTAGCACCTTCATTTTAGCATACCCTATCTTCAAATTAAACATGATTACTCCATTAGAAAGAGAAACTCCGCCTCTGAAATCAGTAATGACCACGTATCTAACTATCTCTTACCAAGATTTTTTGAACATTACTCATGGGATTAAATTGATAAATGCTCTGCTATCGATCCAATCCATTTATTTTGTCCGATGTATAGGTATATCCAATCCATTTATTTTATCTGATGTATAGGTATATCAAATACAATGCATTTTAAAAATTGTTTGTCTGATATATCAATTCTAAAACAAAATGAATACAATAATTGTCATGAACGCTCTATAATATTCTATAATATTTTATCTCGAAAGAAAAGTAAATATCATCCTTATTAATTCACATCATTATCATCTTTCGGTTCTAATAAGACAAGTGACATTTACAATAAAAAAAAAACATTTGTATTAAATACAACAAACCATTATGTGCATTTATCTTAAAGTAGATTTTTTTTTTCTTTTCTTTCTCATTTCTTTAGACTGTTTTGGAAGATTTACTTAATAATAAATTCAACGTATATATTGGACACCAAATAACCTTTAAATACAGTTAAATCTCCCACATTCTCAAAATCCAAAACCATTGAAACCATTATTTTATGTTCCTCTCTCTCTCTCTCTCCCTCTCTCTTTCTCTCTCTCAATCATTCTCTTCTTTTTAACTCTCTTCTGGGGTCACAACCAATCATCGCCACGCTCTTGCTCTGCTTCCCCCTTTCTCAAAAGATTCCCCATTTTCCTCTCATCACATTCACACACTCTTCTCTTCTCTTTTCTTCACTCTTTTCATTTCCTTCTATACCCATGTTCTATTAGGTGCCAAAGGACCAACTTTTTGTGTTCCTCGTGCCTCTCTTTTTCTTCAAGCTTTTAGGGTTTCTGGTTTTCTGCACCCCTTTTCAGGTATTTCATTTTATTTTCTTTTTCTTAAATTTTTTTTTCTCTGTTATTAATATTCCATTGCCATATTTTGAGCAATTTTTTTTTTCTGGGGTTGACCTAATTGATCACCCTAGTTTTGTTTTTCAGTTGAATTTGGTTTAGCTTTAAGTGCAGCGGTTGTGGTGATTGTGGGAGGGATTTCAGTTATGGTTGGTTGCTCTCTAGTGTTTGGCTTTATGATTTAGGGTTGAAGGATTTTTGTGCTGTTTAATCATGAGAAAATGGAGTTGGTTTTTTTAGTTATGATCACTTTATCCAATGGTAACCGTTAATGTTTTTGGATTTTATTATGTATGAGTAATGTTATCATGGTTTTCAATTTGATTTCTTTTGCTGAAGTTACTTTCATGGATGGATGAAATTAAAGCAGTATCTTTTTTGGATGCTGAGAAGATTTTACGAAAGTTGGTGTCTCTTTTCTTTCTGTTTCTGGACTATCTGTATAGGAACATGGAAATTTACTCTTATCATGATATTGTTATGTCTTGGATGAATTGAATCTATAGAGACTTGCTGTGAATTTGTTTTATTTTCAAACTATCTACCAAGGGAAGGTTACTTATTTGTGATCACTGAATTGAATCTGTTAAAGAAAGTGTAGTAAATTTTTGTGAAGAACTGGCTTTTGAATGAGGGTTCGATATTGTTTAATCAGGGTTGATTTTCACATCTTTCTCATCACTGCATTAGAGGGACATTGTATCCTGTTTTCTATCTTCTGCATCTTGTCGTGTTTGTTTTTTCTGATGTTTTGTCATGGCCCTATGGATTTCAAATTTAGTCATAGCCTTGCCTTTGTTGGGGTCAATGCCCAAAGTTAGTTGAATCATATGGTTAGGATAACCAAATTGATTGAATGTAATCATTCTTGACCATTGAAGGTGAAAATGAAATTGCATAGCAAAAGTGGAGATTAGTCCTGATATAGCATATTTTACTGAATGCTGTTAGATCGGTGACTGCAACACCAATTATTCATGAAACTCATTTTGTGATAACTGATTACATTGCTCGGAAATGTCTGAATTTGGTTTAATATAACAGTTTGCCACAAAAGCTCAAGTGCCTATGTATGAACTTATACTGAATTTTGGAGTGAAACTGAGAATGTTGCGTGGTTGGATATCCTAACTTGTGTTAAGATGCGAGTTCCCACCCCATTTTAGAGTTGAACCAGATGTGCATGCAGAAATTATGCCTTTTGTGCCTTTTGGGAAATCTTGAGAATAGGCTTGTCCATTGGAACTATAAATATTTGCATTGGTTTCCTTCTTTGTTCATGGATAAAAGACGTGGAAGAAATTTGAAAGAAGCTCATTATTGTTGTAGATGTAGAATTATCTTAATTATTCTTGATTTTGCCTTAATTAGCTGTTTTCTATGTTTTATGATGGTTGGCATATCTTTTTGCTAGGAATTGAGATTTTTCTGCCTATAATATAAAACTAATTAACTCTATCTTTTTCTTTTTTGAGTGAGGCAGAAAGGTGATGCAATGAAGCAGTCTTTTGATCCCTCTTTTTTCGGTAATTCTTCAAATTCTCATTTGTCTTGGTTATCAATGTATTACAATGTCTTAATAAAATATATCTTTTTGTTACAAAATAGGGCCTTCCAAGATTCCACCTGTTAATGTACCTGGAAAATCGGGGCATGGGGCGTTGGAAGTTTTATCTGGATCTGATTCATACCATGCTTCATCTGATGCTAGCCTCTTTTCTAGCTCATTACCTGTTCTTCCACATGAAAAATGTATGCAATAACTATTTCCTACCAGCGCTGTTTTTTGTATGCTCCAGGTTCTATTATAAAATGTCATGAACTGGTTTTTCTAACCTGCAGTGAACTTAAATGAAACTGAAAATGGTTTTCAATCTGTTGACGACATCTCACCTGGCTTTGAAAAGTGTCATCAAGAGGTAGAGTTCAATGGTTCCCTTGAAGATGATAATAATCATGAAATTGGAAGCATGCTTCCTGATGATGATGATGAACTTTTGGCTGGCATAATGGATGATTTCGACTTAAGCGGTTTACCTGGTTCCCTTGAAGACTTGGAGGAGTATGATCTTTTTGGTAACAGTGGAGGTTTGGAACTAGAAAATGATCCAAAGGAAAGTCTCAGTGTTGGAATATCTAAGTTAAGCTTCTCTGATAGCTCTGTCGGCAATGGTTTGCCTAATTTTTCTTTACCTAATGGTGCGGGAAGCGGAGCTGTTGCCGGAGAACATCCATATGGAGAACATCCTTCTCGAACATTATTTGTCCGAAATATTAACAGTAATGTTGAGGATTCCGAGCTGCGGACTCTTTTTGAGGTGATCAAGTTTGGTTGAGCTCAATTTAGAATCTACTATAAACTTTGGCTTTGAAATTTTAGTACTATTATGAATCCTTCACGCTACTAGTTCAAACTATGGTGTTCCTAATTTCTTGTTGCCTATGATTGAATAGTATATCTTCTTTGAGATAAAGTTCATGTGAAAATAATGAATTATTAATTGTGTTTTACTATTTTTTTTTTTATTTTCAGCAATATGGTGATATTAGAACCCTATATACTGCATGTAAACACAGGGGGTTTGTAATGATATCCTATTATGATATCCGTGCTGCTCGAACAGCTATGCGTGCATTACAAAACAAACCTTTGCGGCGGAGGAAACTTGATATTCACTTTTCAATACCAAAGGTTTCTTACCAAAACGAATTATTGTCATTTATTTTTTTGATAGCTGAATGCTCTGATATTCATATTATCCAGGCTTTCTTTTATTTGACTTCACAGGATAATCCATCAGACAAGGATATCAATCAAGGAACCTTGGTAGTTTTCAATTTGGATCCGTCAGTTTCAAATGAAGACCTCCGCCAAATATTTGGGGATTATGGAGAGGTCAAAGAGGTGATAATTTCGTCATTTCTTTAACTGTTTTGTATCCCAGTCTCTCAGTTCAATATATGTTATCTGTTGTTTAAACATAAAATTGAGATGAATATATGGAAATCTCTGCATGCAGATAAGGGAAACTCCTCACAAGAGGCATCATAAGTTTATTGAATATTATGATGTCAGAGCTGCAGAAGCAGCACTTAAATCTTTAAATAGGAGTGACATAGCTGGTAAGCGCATTAAGCTTGAACCAAGTCGGCCTGGAGGAGCTCGTCGCAAGTGCGTACACTAATTTGGCTTTTTCTTTTTTATTTTTATTTCTCTTTACTTTTACAATAATATTAATAATAATATTCCGCTGGCTGTTTTTTGTGCATTTGCATTTGATGAGGCATCTTTGACCTTTCAACTGTGTTAACGTCTAAAACTGATGCATTAACATGTTATTGTTAATATGTTGCACCTTTTAGTTTGATGCTCCAACTGAATCAAGAGCTTGACCAAGATGAGTCTCGAAGTTTTCGACATCAAGTGGGTTCTCCTCTAGCCAACTCTCCGCCAGGTTGGTTCTTTGAGGTGCTAAATATTCCTCGTGCTATCAGCATCATTAAGTAGCATAGACTTCAGTTGCTGAGTTCATAAACCATGTTCCCCTTGCATTTATTTTCTTTGATGGAATTAATTCAATGAAACTTTCATAACAGGTAATTGGTTACAGTTCAACAGCCCTGTCGAGCAGAGTTCATTGCCAACTATCAACCATTCTCCTAGTTCTAGAATCATGAGCCCAACAACCGGAAATAGTTTACCAGGATTAGCTTCAATTTTGCAATCACAGGTATCAAACACAGTGAAGGCTGCAACTATCGGCAAGGACATAGGAAGTAATCACAGAGACCACCGAATTCCCAATATGAATTCATCCTCTGGATCCACTTTTAACTCACATTCACTTCCAGAGCCAAAATTTAGTCAATACCGCGGATCATTGTCCTCGTTTGGTGCATCAACGTCTACTGGATCTTCAGTGGAAACCTTGTCCGCTCCACAGTTTCTATGGGGAAAACCAAACCCTTACTCGGAGCATACCAAACCTTCGTCTTTGCCAAGACCATCTGTTGGACATTTACTTAGTACATCGAATGGAATGAGTCGTGCTTTCCCATACTCAAGTCAGAACAATCCCTTTGTCAGTACATCCCAACATCATCATCATGTAGGTTCTGCTCCATCAGGTTTGCCTGTTGAGAGGCACTTCGGTTTTTTTCCCGAGTCACGTGAAACTTCATTGATGAATAATGTTGGCTATAGAGGCATGAGTCTAGGGCAGAATGATGGAAATTACATGCTTAATGTGTCTGGATCTGGTAATGCTGGTGTTTCTATTCCAAGAAGTATGCCTGATAACAGTTCATCAAACTTCAGAATGAGATCTTCTCCTATACTTAGTCCAGTATTTTTGGGTAGCGGTCCTTATCCAGGACTACTAACTACTGCTATGGAGAGTTTGACTGACCATGTTAGGAGTAGATGGATAGAGAACAATGGTGGCCAAGTTGACAGCAAGAAGCAATTTCAGCTTGACTTGGATAAGATCAAAAGCGGTGAAGATACAAGGACTACATTGATGATAAAGAATATTCCAAATAAGTATGAATGATCAACTCTTAACAAGGCTGTTTATTATTAACCTAGATGTCATTGATGAGGTATTAATTGTTCATTTACCTGCAGATACACCTCAAAAATGTTGTTAGCTGCCATTGATGAAAATCACAAGGGTACCTATGATTTTCTCTATCTGCCAATTGACTTTAAGGTATAATAATGTTGTGCTATTTCAATTTCATGAGCTGTTTATTTTACCCATTTAATTGCTTATTGATCCACAAGTTCTTATAAATTTTTAAGCTGATACTTTCCCCCCCTCAATTGCAGAATAAATGCAACGTTGGTTATGCATTTATCAACATGCTGTCACCCTCGCATATTATTCCATTCTACGAGGTTTGTATGAGAATATTTTTGGCTCAGCACAGTTTTGTTGTGTGTATTCATATTTTTATTATTTTACTGAATGAAAATGGCATTGTTTGGGTCAAGTTTTCTGCTCTTCTCGTTATCCTGTTAAAAATAATTTAGTATTTGATGATATGTTTGGTTTTCCAGACATTAAATGGGAAGAAGTGGGAGAAGTTTAATAGTGAAAAAGTTGCTTCTTTGGCATTTGCTCGAATCCAAGGGAAGAATGCTCTTGTGAGCCATTTCCAAAATTCAAGTTTGATGAATGAAGATAAGCGCTGCCGCCCTATTCTCTTCCACTCAGATGGTTCTGAAGTTAATGATCAGGTAATATTGTATGTTACTTTGTATTAGTAAGTGATTGGAAAATATGACTGTTCTTCTCTGATAATTGATATTTGGAACTTGTATTTTTGTACTTCCTTTTTTTCCTTTGGATTTGTTGCCGGGTGGGCTCAATTGTCTTCTTCTTTCTTTCTTTTTCTATGTAGCACCAACATTTTAAATTGAAGCCGTGTTTAATGTCCAACACAGCAATGACACATAGTTACATCAAAACTTCTAGTTTTAAAAAAATTATTACTTGTGTCTATATGCTAGTATGTGTTTGGTATCTGTGTTGGTGTTTCATACTACTTTCTTATTATGATAAAACTATGTTCATGCTTTCTTGTAGATCATACATGAGCATCTTCCCTCCAACTCCAACAACATATATATTCAGGCAGTTAAGTCAGGTGAATTACAATTAAGCTATTCTCTCGGGTACCCTCCAAAGGACGGTCCTCCTGTGAGTTTGGATGCAAATTAACATTATATCTGAAGGTGTAGAGTTTGCTAACAGAAGAATGTAGATTTTGTATCATAAAGTATTTTGCCAGCAAGCTTTAGAAAGTTTTGGAGCATTTTGGTTGATTTTCAGCACAGGTGGTAGCAAAAGCTGAAGAGTATAGCAAATAGATCTTCAGTTTTGCTTTTTTTTGGTGGTTTTTGATTTGAATGTTAATATAAGAGGTTAGGGTTTAGTTAGGTTTGAGATTAGGGGTTGGTAAGATTACATGGGGTACATATTTGTATGTAGAGAGATTAAAAAAGACATCTTTCTATATTCCTCTAATGTATGTATCAGTACTCTTGAAAACGAAGTGCTTGCTTAAATATATGCTGTCTGTGTTTAAAATGCTTTCTTTTTGAACCTCCACAAATCAAATTAATTATTGATATATTAATATTAAGGAATCCAAAGTAAGATGCATCTTTGACACGTCTTGTGAAGAAGTCACACATTAAAATTAACACGTAAAGCCATACTTATTACTTAATGGATAGCTATAATTTGAATTGACTCAGCTCTTTGGACCATACGTTACTTTATCCTAACTTTTGTTTCCTTAAGCCATTACAATAATAGACACAGTTGTATTAATTTTGTTTTAGTCATTGGTCTGTTTATTTGATCTCAAACATTAAAATGGCAAATGGTAAATTAGTCTTACAAATTAAAATTGAAAGGTAGTTAGCCAATTTAGGCTCTCCATATTAATAATATGAGTGATCATTTTTTATCAATAAAATTAAATTATGATTTTGTCAAGTAGTGGCTTCATGGGGTTTCTTTGAAACAATGGTAGTAATAATTCAGTGAGTCCAGCTAATAAATATATACTTGGTATTACATTTTGGAAAAGCTGTACATATTGGCAATCAGATTCGGACACTAAATGTAGGTACATATCTCAGTTAGGATTCGGACTATGATTCGCCATGTTGTTGGAGTTAGTTAGACTCGACTCCGTTGTACTTCAGAATGCTATTTTACATCAGAACATACAACATCACTGTAACAGATTGGTGAGGGCTTGCTTCATTTGTTTGTTTGCTCTATATATATATAATATATATTTATTTGCATTTGATGTATTTCATTTAAACTTAAAACAAACAATGTATTAACTTTATTTTGTTTCTGTTTAAGGCTCCCTCAACAGCCCCCCTGAACTTGTTGGTTGGAGGCTTGGAGCATTATTCTAGAGAATAAAGCTGACTTGACATGCCAGTATAGTATCTGCTTGCAAATTCCTTTACCTTTCTTTTCATCCTTTCATGTTTCCAGTCTAGTCTGGACAAAAAATGTGGCATCTATTTTAATATCTCTCTAACAAAAAAAAAAAAAAGCTTACAAATAGTCTCTTATAAATATAATTACAAAATCAAGACATTAGTCCCATGATTCCATTTTTAAAGAAAAAGAACAGGATAAGAAGCCGTTGACAAGAATGGATCATTCTGCATGAAAAATATGATGAAATGATATTCTAGTCTGCATAATAATACAATTGGAGTGCTAATTACTTTGTCCATTACTTAATCGTTAATGTTTAGAGATAGTGAACACATTAAGCAATTACAAACAAATAGATAGTTAGATTAAAATATCTTTATTTAATTTAGGAGAAATTACACTAACTTCTCATGAGATTTTTTTATTCTTTGTTTTGTTTGAGAGTCAAATTTTAGAAGATTTTGAAGGATTTTGAACGGTATGTTTTGTGGTTTTTGATGGTTTGTTGAGACCAAGGTTTTTTTGGGAGTTCCAGGATACATGAGTAACAACGGATCAAAAATCATTTCTGAAAATTAAAAGGAATTCATTATTCATGGTAGGAACATTTCATAATGCATTTGTATAACTTTTGAGGTAATAAATCTCTTAGCTAAGAAATTGCTATAATAAGAGGTGTAAAATCAGATGAATATTTGTGTGTTCAAATAATTTCTATGAATGTGTGTTAATAGTTGACTGTGTACATATTTTTCTCAACAAAAATGTCGAGAAAGTTACATTCTCCACTCCCTTTAAAATTTTGTCCCTAAAATTACAACTAAATGATTTATATAATCTAGTTTCAAAGCTTTTATGTGTCACATGATTTTGATCTATTAGTAAAAAAGAAATCAAAATTCAGTTCGCATGTATAGCTAAGATTAAATTGGTTTCCATACATTTATTTATTTTTCTTGAACCTTACTTACTCTCTTCCGAATGTCACATTTATCTTAAGCATTGCATCATCAATGCATCTAAAGTAAGCATGCCTCCAACCCTTCTTCAATAACAAAAATCCAATCAAAGCCCAAAAACCAGTAGCAAATCCAAGTGCAACCAAAAACCACAACTTCTCAACCTTATCATGTTTGTCACCTTCATCTCTTTTATCTTCATCGCAATGATTGGAAAATGGTGACCACACAAAAATTTGTTTCCAACATAAATAAATGGGTCATTAGATGTTAAAACTTGGTTTCCTTGTGGAATTGGTCCTGAAAGGTTGTTGTAGGACAAGTTTATGTCACCCAGGAAAGTTAAACTAGACATGGTGTGTGAGATTGAGCCTGAAAATTGATCATGAGAAAGGTCCAAAGACTCAAGTGACTTTATGTCCCCTATAGTTGTAGGAGTATCACCTGACAGAAGCACATCTTGTTATTTGACAAATCCACTCAAATTGTTGTTTGACAAATTCACGTTGGTCACAAGCTTAAGGTTTCTTGTATAATGATCTTCTCTTCCTTTAATGATCTGGCTGACATCTTGTTCATGCCATTCTGAATACCTCCGCTCTTCGAGATCTGAATCATTGCTGTCATGCTTCCAATGCAATGAGGGATTGAGCCATTCAACATGTTTGTGGAAAGGTCCAAGTCAAGATCTGCAAAGATGGAAGTTTGCAAAGTTGTGATGGAATGTTTCCATGAAACTTGTTTTTGTCTTAACCTTAGAATTTGCATTAAGGAGAAAATGTCCCCAATCCATGAAGGTATAGTCCCTGAAATTTGATTCTCTCCAATAACCAACATTAACAGCTGATTTAAATTCTTCAAGAATGATGGAAACTCTCCTTCAAGACTATTATTGTTCAAATGAAACCAAGCCGAGGTTGAGAGATGACCGAATGAGCTTGAAATAACACCTGATAATTTGTTAGATGACAGGTTTATTTCATTCAATCTTTGTGTGGAACTCCAACAATCAGGTATGTTTCCATCCAAATTGTTGCCTGAAAGGTCAACAAGATCGTACAAGGAGTTTATTTTGCATAATGAGTTTGGAATGGAACCATTATGAGGTTATCTCCAAGAAGAAAGTAATTAAGATTAGGCAATCTTTGACCAATATTTTCTGGAAATGGGCCAGTGTGTGGTCCTTGGTGAGGTTCACATATGCTAGTAGCTTAGGAAATTTTATTTCAGAAAACATGCCTTCAAAATGGTTATTAGGCAACTCTAAATTGTACAATTTTTAAAGTTGACCAAGATTTTGTGGGATTGTACCATTCAGAAAGTTGTCTGAAACATCAAGTCTTTCTAGGCCCTAGAATAAAGGGGAGTTTGTTAGGATTGGAGTTAAGAAATTAGTTAGGGGTTAGTTTAGTTGTTAAGTTTGTTAAACTTTCTGTTTTAGTTATTGTTAATCCTATGGTTTATAAATAGGACTAACCTCCCTTTAGGAGAGGGGAGGAATTCATTTTATGAAAGTAGTAAACTAGAGAATGCTCTAGAGAAGGGAGAGTGCTCCCTTGGAGGTAGCCTTGAGTGCAAGTCGTCGTAAACCTTTTGTATTTTCTCTTTCAATGTAATATACCAATAAGAAACCCTTCATTTGTTAGCATTCTTTATTCATTTGAATCAGTTTTTATACCAAGATAGATATTCAAGTTTGTCACAATTACTCAACCAAAATGGAACGGAACTAATGATATTACTAGAAATGTAAATAGTTTGAATTGAAGTCGTGTTTCTAAATGCATTCAGATCAGAGAGTTTAGAGAGAACCAATAAATGCAACAATAATAGGGGGAGAGTAATTGTTAAAAATAAAATGAAATCATATTATAATGGACAGAAAAATAGTTATTTCTATTGGAATATTGTAATAATAATATATTGTATAGATACAACAACAAAAACAAATATATTAAAAATGCTTGATTGTTGGACGTGGGTAACGAGAATTTTAGAGATATCTGTACCACGATCCCAATATGATTTTTCAGCAATAAACCTACTCCGCCTCGTTTAGAATTTGACGACCCATCAACGAACACCGTCCATTCTTCAGTATTTCCTTCGTCCGTACGTACTACCATTTCTGCTATGAAGTCGGTCGACGCTTGGGCTTTCTGCCATCATCAACACTAGTGCCACTTTCTAGATTTTCTGATAACGAATCTCTAGTCCTTGTAGAGCTTTACTGACAAAGTATACTAGTTGTTGCTCTTTGTCTATTTTTCTGATTAATACAACACTTATGGCTAGATAGATGAATTAAGTTTCCCCCCGGGTCTGGACGAGCCAAAAAAGGTGGCTGCGATAGCGTGGTCCGTAACTTCTCAGGATGGTTTTGCACTCTGTATGTCTTTATTTGATATTGGACTGGTCATTTTAGTTATTGCTTGTCATTTGTCGAGGTTTACTTCAACTCATCTTTCAATGAAGTAAAAACCTAAGAACTTCCCTGCTTTAACACCGAGCGTACATATTTTAGGATTTACTCTCATCTTATACTTCCTAAATACGGCCAAGACTTCTCTCAAATGATTTACGTGGTCAGATTCTTCCTTGGACTTGATCATGTCGTCCATATATACTTCCAACATTTTTCTGATTTGGTTCTAAAAAATTTTGTTCATCATTCTTTGATAGGTTATTTCTGCATTTTTAAGTCTGAAGACGTTGTAGCAATAGTTACCGAAGTTTGTCATGAATGCTGTTTTTTCTCTGTCAGAGTGGATACATGCGAATTTGATTGTATCTATCTGGAGTATGCATCCATGAACGTTAGAAGTTTGAAACCGGAGGAATTATGTACTAACTTGTCTATATTTGGAAGGGGTAAGCATCCTCAGGGCATGCTTTATTGAGATCGGTATAGTCAGTTCATTGGTGCCACTTATTATTGCTCTTTTTGACAAGTTTAAGATTGGAGAGCCAAGTTGTATACTGGTCTCATTTACAAAATCAGCATTTACTAAGCCATTTACTGATTTTTTGTGTGGCTTTGGTCTTCTCTGATAAATATTGGCGGCGCTGCACGACCCATCGATACTTTGGATCAATGGAAAGCATGTGGGAGGCAATCTCAGGATCTATTCATGGCATCTCATCAATGGTCCAAGAAAATATATTTGAATAGTCCTCCAAACAAGTGATGAGGCCCTATTTCACATGTGGTGCGAGATTGGCGCTTATTTTCACAACTCTTCTAGGCTTGCTTTTTATCTCTATCTCTTCGAAGGATCCATCTAGCTTTGGTCGAATATGTTCCTTTTTGACGGAATCAGCTTTGTCAGACGTCGTCTCGTCGTCCATCCGAACATCGATGTATGTCATCAGTTTATTCATGGTCGAAACATTTCTTTTTGGTATCACAATAATAGATTTTAGCTTAGTGTCAATCTTAGCATTCTTCTGTGAAGTTAGGAAGCATTGTTTATATGCTTTGAGATCGACTTCTATGGTTCCCACTTCTTCATATGTGATGTGATATCTTAGTTTCAAGTGGACGGTGGAAGAGATTGCCTCTAGTGCGACTAGAGTGGGTGTTCCCAAAATGCAATTGTAGATGGACTGGCAGTCTACTATTAAAAATTGGGTTTTTATGGTTTTTGTAACTCTATCGCTTCCGAAGGTGACCATCAGATCCACGTATCCCATAAGACGGGTGGTGGATCCATTGAACCCTTGCAAATCCTCTCCAGAGTAGGGGAACAAGTTCTTTTTAGTTAGACTGAGTATTGTGAACAAACTTGAATACATTATATTGCACAAACTTCCCTAGTCGACAAGGACCCTATGTACGACGTGATTCTCCGTTAGAACCCGAATGAGGAGTGGAGTCTGATAGTTCACAACCCATTAAGTAGGTCATCATCGTAGAATCATATCGGGGAACGTGTCTTTTTTTCCTATGTTCAACAGGTTTTCCCTTTCGAGAAGATTAAATCATCTCATTGAGCTTTCTTTTTACAAAATTACAACTTCCATGGTCGACATTGGGATATCCCCCGAATATGACATCTACACAAGTAAATTGTAGCCATAACTTGTGCGATTGTGGCTATGACTAGATTTCTTCCTAGCTGGAAAATATTTTGTTACTAATAGCCATGACTTCGGGTAGGTTTTACCATTGGCTACAAGTGTTTCCTATGATGGCCATCGTAATGGGTGGCTCTTTGTCTCCGTCGTCCTCAGCAACGACTTTAGCCTTTCCTTTGTCGCTCAGAGCTACATTGAGTTGGTTAGGCAAATTCGGTGATCTTATCTTAGCTATCATTCCTCGACCATAACATTTGCCGTCATTGGTGTATTTTGTTAATTTTCCTTTTTGTATCAAGCTTTCGATGACATCTTTGAGTTGGCCGCATTCTTCGGTAGTGTGTATCCGCCCTTTGTGAAATATACATTATTTTCTCTTGTCTGCCCAGGGTCCTTGATTGGCAACGGAAACTTGATGTTTCCATGTTTGAATTTAGTGTTGAAGCACTCTTTCAAGATGCGCTCCCTCAGTAAGTAGAGTTAACTCTTTGATTGAAAATGGGACCCTTTTTTTTTTTTTAATTTCTCTTTCTCCGGTTGTCCTTCTTTTTTCCGTTTTGGTCTGTTTTTGTGTTCACTAGAATCAAATATGGTTTTGTTTGTTTTCAAATGTCTTTTGCTCTCTCCAACAAGTTGTTGAAACTTCGAGGTACCTTAAGCATGATACTTTTTGCGAAATCACTCCCTCGATTGATTCCTCACCTTAAGAGGTAAGTTTTTATTCTCGTTCGTCTTTCTTTTGTTGGATAGCTCCTAAAGTTTGGACCGACTTCAGTTGTTTTTGGTATGCAGAAAAGTGGGCCGTAAACTTATCTGTCTATAAGTGTATAGGTCTTGGTTCAAACTCTTGAATCAATCCATTGCTAACTTTTTGAGAGTGAGGACAAATATGAGGATACATCTAACGAGTTCTCTCGATGAGTTCGCCAACAGTTCGGTGAGTGACTTCTCGTCATTCTTTGGGGGTAGGTGCCCTTCCGGTTCCTCCTATATGCTTTCTCTATATGTCATATAAAAAAGTGACATATTATGAGAGAATTCCAAACCTAACTTTTAGGATCCTAGCCGTCACTTATTCAGCCTTTTCATATTCCATTTTGCATCATTTTCCATCACACTAAGAGATCATCGAAGCTAGTTTATGGAACTTTTTGGTTGAAGAAATGAAATTTGCAATCAAGCTGAAGCACAAGTTATATTAGCTAATAAATAAGCTTGTATTTCGCTTCCATCAGTTCCATTTCTGTAATATTATAGGTCGAAATGTTTACTCTTGTGCTATTCTCCATTTTTATGTTTGTTTTTAATCTCATTATGAGCAAAACAATTTGTCATTAAGGATCAATAAAGTTTAACTAATGTTTGTGAGTTAATATGTTTACGGCGTGTCTATCATTTATTCAAAGTTAAATAAATTTTTTATCACACTAAATATATTATATTTGTTTTTAGCCGTTTTAAAATTTTTCTTTAAACATCTGTCTCTCAAATATTTTTGTCAACAATTTTGATTATATCTTTTAATTCAATTCATATGCATTATTTGAATTTTTGAATAATTTATTGCAAAGATATTATGAATATTATACCAATTGCTCTTGTAAAAATTTAGATTATATAAATTAAATATAAGTTTTTAAACGTCAAAAG
>JBBPBR010000001.1:20843867-20868972 GCA_037974775.1 Cicer pinnatifidum | reverse complement strand
AATTTAAAATGTCAAAAAAAATCATAAAACTCAAAACAAAATCAGAAACCCTAAAAGACTCATTATACATAAAATATTAACTATAAAAAAATGAAACCATAATAGACGCAAAAGAGAAATCCTAAAAGATCGAAAATAAATTTGAAAATCAAACCATGAACAAAAATAAACTTCAACAAAAATTAAAATGTCATATAAATCATAAAACACAAAACAAAATCAGAAACCAAAAATAGATTCAAAAATCAAATCCATAACTAAACAAAACTTTAACAAATTTTAAAATATCAAAACAATCATAAAACACAAGAAAATCAAAAACCCTAAAAACCCATTATACAATAAATACTAACCTTTTCGTTCTTAGTGACGAGAAATGGTAGTGGTTGTGAAAAAGATGTAGGTGGCTACAATTTAGATCGAAACAAAAACAACGTAGAACGCATGAAGGATTTGCGGTTGCGCGACAAAAATAGTGGTGGCTAGGGTTTCTTAGTGTATGTTAAGTCGAGTCATGAGTGAGTGTAAAAATTAAGATTACTAATATGAAATTTGAATGAATGATGGGTGAGGTTTGGGTGAAAAAAATGGGTAGAGGTTATTCGGCCTTTTGAGTTTTAACTGGACTGACTTAAGTATTATAACTTTTAATAATATAATAGCATCCATTTGGATCCAGCGAGTTCAGGTACTCGCGGTCACAATATCATAAACGGAACCCGCTATCAAAACCCATATGAACATGTGAAAACTGACCTGCTAACCCATTCAACCTCTCTTTGCCCGCCCGATAATGAAATTGGGTCGCGGGATGTCTAATTATTTTTGAGCCACGGGTTACTATCCAACCCTACTCAACATTTCTAGTAATTCTTGCTTATTACTCGCTATGCAAGAAATAGAGAACTGACATAATCATTGACCTAAACATCTTCATAAAATTTGTGAGGACTATTGTTTCCAAAGTTATTTTTTTTTAACAAAGATAACACATTTGTATTATTTAATTAATTCTACTTTTTACTAAAATTATTTTGAAAAAATGTTAGAAAATCATTTGTAATTATAGGTGAATTTATGGGAATTTATTGTATTCACTTCTCTAGATAAATATTTTTAGTCAATGAATTTTAGATATTATTTTTTTTTATTTTAGCTGATGTTTTTTCTGACAATTCTTTATTGAGTTTTTCAAGCTGGAAAGTGTATTAAAAATACTTTCTAGCAGCTTGAGGGAAGATGTTATATATCTTAATACATTAGATATCTTTGTGGGTACTTATTAGGTTAGTTAAATTGATTAGTAAGTTACATTAGTTAGTCAGTTAGTTATTTTATATTAATTAATTATTTATCTAATTGACTATATAAGTTCATGTAATCATTGATGTAATTCATTCTCTCATTTTATCAATAACATTTAATTTATCTTTATACATTTATCTCTTATCAATTATTTAAATCAAAATTTATAATATGGTATGACTCAGCCTAGCGGAAGAGTTGAGTGCTCGACACATCGAGGTAATAATAGACTCCCAATTAGTAGCATCCCAAATAAAAAGGGGAGTACCATGCCAAAGACCAAACGCTGCAAAAATACTTGGCTTTAGTCAAATCTAAAATGAATATGTTTGACACAATATATATAGAACACATTCCAAGTAGGGGTAGGAATATGTCAGATCAGGCCAGACTTTGAAAGGGCTGAGCCTCGCCTACAATTAATTTTTTAGGCCTAAGCCTAACCTACGGTCTATCATAGATTTTTTTTTTTTTTTTTTTCCGATATGTCTTGACCTTTTTAAAAGTCTGGTCTGACCTGAAAGCCTATTTAAATGTCTTATTTACATGAAAACATTAAAATGTTATATTTTATGTATTTTTTAAATAGGTTAAATTAGGTCTTTATATACAAGGAAAACTTATAAAATTATAATCAAATCTAATAAAATAATAACTAAAAAGTCTGCAATTCAACAATCTTCCAAGAAAAAAAAAATGAATCCATAATTAGTCCATATACACATATCAAGCTACACGATGTTATCCACATACCAATACCAATGTACATATGTATATATATATATTAAACAAAAACTTATTTTTCTAACAAAATGATTTTTAAAAAATTTGAAACAACCACCCTTTAAACTCTAAAAAATGATTTTTGGTTTCAAAGAATAGATTTTTTTTTCCTGAAACAAATGCACCCATTATTACCTCTCAAACAAACTCAGACAAATTCAGTAATAATATAGTTAATATTATTATCAACTTTGAAACACTTCTAAAGGGACTGCACCTATTTTATACATTTTTTTTACTATTTTTTTTTACAAAGTCACATATACTATTTTGATTTAAGATTTATTTTTATTTATAAAACCTAAAATAAGAACAACTTCAATGGAGTTTCTAGAAGATTTTTAAGAGATTTTATAAAGGCTAACTTTACTAAAAGAATACAAAGATAAAAGAAAAAAAATTGAAGTAGTAAATATTGAAATTTTACGTATTATAGTAATTAAATAATAATAATATGAACGATTCAACTTAAAAAAAAAACAGGGATAATCTGGAACGGCTACTGAATATAGAACGACTATTGAGTGATGGTCTAATTGATAGACTTTAAAATAGGAAATAATAGTATTGATAAATAATATTAAAAAATAACTTTAATAAATAATATATATATATATATATGCCGATCTGTGAGACTTAATAGACTTTTTATAAGCCCGAACCTCACCTATTTAAATAAATAGGCTTTAAAAATAGCATGAGTCTAGCCTTTTTATTAAACAAGCTAGACCAAGCCATAAGCCCCTGACGAACGACCTAACCTATTCCCATCCCTAATTCCAAGGGAATAGAATACGAGGGCCAATGTCCTATCTAAACTAGCGAGTGCATGAATCTCTAGAGGAAACAAAATGGTAATTCAAGGGACTTTAAACTCTCCAAGTGTCGAGGCCATCACCACCATACTCGCAGTCCAATCACCCACCACAAGTTGTATGACGTTGATAACAAAGTACATCTTGAGTGGGATCACCCCAAGTGAACATAAACTAAGTTCTCAAATCCAAAGAAGGATATCTACGTTCACCATAATAGAAAGGCAACTATATAAGTGGGGATTATCCGCAACATTTCTAAAATGCGTAGACAATGGGGAAGCAACTTCTGTACTAAGAAAGGTCCACGAAGGAATTTATGGGAGGAAAAACTTTGGCAAAGAAAAATATGAGAGCCATATACTTCTGGCTGACGATGAAGAAGAACACATAGGAAATATGTGAAAGATGTCAGAAATATGTCGACGTCCATTTGGCCCCTCCAATAGAACTTCACACGTTGAGTGCACCCTAGCTATTTGTTTGGTGGGGAATATACATCCTCAGACCATTCCTATTAGCACTTTGACAGTTAAAGTACCTTATTGTGGCAGTTGGTTACTTTACGAAGTAGATAGAAGTTGAACCTTTTGATAAGATCACCGCTGGTAACCTACTTCGTTTCTTCAAGAAAAATATTTTGACATGGTTTGATATACCTGAAGTAGTCGTCACCAAAAATGGAACACAATTCACAGATAAAACCTTTCAAGTCCTGATGGCCAATCTCAAAATTACCCAATATTTTATTTCCTTGGAGCATCCATAAACTAACGAACAAGCCAAAACAACTAACAAGGTGATAATACGGGGTTTGATAAGAATGTTAAATGAAGCCAAAGGAAACATGGCCAAAGAAATACCACATGTTCTTTGGACCTTTCTAACTACACCACACTCGACAACTAGTGAAATCCCTTTTCGCCTTACTTATAGGTCTGAAGTTGGAGAACCTCCTATCCTTACATAAGACTGAAAATGAAGAGGCATTAAGAGAAGAACTCGACATGCTGGACGAAAACAAGAGCACTATGACGCTCAAGGAGGACGACATCTAACAAATGATGGTAGTCAAATACAACAAAAAGTGAAGCCTCGCACACTCGAAGTTGGGGATTTAGTACTCTAGAGAGTGGATGTCGACCTGAAGAATGCAAGATAAGGAAAATTAGCGCTGAACTAGGAGGGGCCATACTGAACCTTTTAAGAGACAAGAACTGGAGCACTCACCTTAGAAACCTTGGAAGGAAATATTATTCCAAGAATGTGGATTGTAGTGAAAATAAAGTACTACAACTAAAATGTATAATTCGAGCAGTTTGTACGATGTACTAAACTTACAACACCTATTCAATGAAAAATTATTTTCTATTACCATGTGTTTAAATGCAGATATCATCGAAAGATTAGTTAAGAACTATCAATACGGTGAAACAATCAAGGGCGACCATAATAAATTATCTTCCAAAATGGTCCAAATGCCCTTATTTTTGGGTAGCCACTGAGATGATAAAGTGATCCCACAAATAAAGGTCCACCTCTATATGACAAATAAATTGTCAGATAAAGGGATGAAAGGAAACACCTATTGGTCAGGGAAGCCTTCCTCGAGCGAACCATGCAAACACCTGTTGGTCCACCTCTATCTGAATGTCAATGAATATCCATATAAACAAGAGAAAATTGATCATTCATGACAAAACATGCAATAAGATAAAGGTAGAATCATCAAATATCTGAAGAAAAGGCAAGTTCAACACCATTTAGTTAGAAGCATTACAACCAATAAAACCAACATAAAATTCGAAGTCAACAAAGAGTAGATTACAAATAGGAATTCTAACAATTAAAGCAAAATCCTACTCTCTAACATCAATAATTGGCCCACCTGAAGTAACAATTTACAAGAAAAGGAGTTTGAATTGTAAATTTTCCTATTTAAAATTTCGTGAATAAATTAACTCAAGATTGATCTTGGTTGTAAAAACTGAAAACGAAGAACGTTCTTGATTCTGAAATCAGAAAACGGAGAACGTTCTGAGTTAGTTGAAAATGACAGTTTCAACTTATCTATTTAACTCAATAATTGAAAGACTAAAAGTAAAGAGATAAGTGAAGAAATATAACACACATTTATATCATGGTTCACCCAATATGGATTACGTCTAGTCCTCACAAAAGTGAGATTTTCTACTAAGTGTTCAAAGCAAGAATGCTATTGGTTTTCACACACCTTTACAGATTAATCTTGATCTAGTTACAACTTACTACCTTTCAACTTAGAAAGGATTTCCACAGATCTACCTCTCAATCTTTAGAAAAGATTTGCACACAACCTTTCACACACATAAAAGGATTTTTACAAAAGATTCTCTAACTATTTTAACATGATAGTCTTGAGTATACAAAGTAATGATTTAAAGTATATTAGAATCAGGTTATGCTCAACTCTTGTTTGATAATGGATTCTGATCTTGGAACTCAGCAATGATTGAAAATTCAAGCCAATTGACAACTAAATTGAATGATGATTTAACAATCTCAAGGAATTTTGAATGTGATTGCAAAATAAAGTATTGCTTGCTTTCTTGAGTTGTGGTCCTCCCTTCATCGTGATGTCCCTTTTATAACATTCAAGAAAGCTTATGACAACTCATGTGACTGTTGGGAGCTGTCCAACTATCATATGACAGTGAGTGGATAAGATCAATCATAAAGCAAGAATGTTCTTGGATTTGGGTAGCCTTGCTTTTTGAAAATCAAGAACGTTCTTCGTTCTTGCTTTTGTGATAAATGAGTTTTGATTTAATCTTGACATATGTGTAAGTCATAAGCTTCCCTGATCAAGTTTTTGATTTAAAGTCTCAAACATACATTGCACATGAAAGATTTGCCTTATCTAATGTTTTGAATTAAGAAACATTTAAGGAAAACATGAAGACACCACACACATGGAACAATGGATTGCAACTCAAGAAATCAACCAAAGATTGGAGGATGCACTTGAGGAAGATTCAAATTGGTATAGTGGTATTAGGCGTCTAAGTATCAAGTTGAGTGAACAAATCACCAAGGTTTCACACTTAATTAATTGCCAATGAACTTTTATCATTCATTTAAGTTTTATCAAACTCAACTCTGAATCAATCGATTATACAATCGATTGGAGGGCAAATCAATCGAATGGCAAGTAAACTGTTAAACAAAACTGAGGTCTGTAACAGGCTCAGTCGATTGTCAACTCGATTGCACAATCGATTGACAAGTCGATTGATGCTGCATTTCAAGTTACAGAAAGAACTCAATTTTTGCCAATTCGATTGATCACTCGATTGTCCACTCGATTGGCAACTTGATTGTTTGAAGTGTCTGAATCACTTTGATCACGACACTAGATTGACAAATCGATTGATGCTGATTCTCAAGTTACAGAGAGCATTCAATTTTGGATAATGTGATTGCTCAATCGATTGAAAGGAATCATGGCATCATATCTGAATCACCTTGATCACGACAATCGATTGACCAATCGATTGATGATATTTTTCAAGAAACAGTGAGCACCCAGGTTTTGGTCAAATCGATTGCTCACTCGATTGAAAGAACATAATAGCATCAGGTCTGATTCAGATATTGAATAAATCGATTGTTCAATCGAATGCATCCTATATATGTCAAGTTTCCAAAAACCCAGAACATACGAAACTCGATGCATCAATCGACTAGATCTTTTACATAGTCGATTGGGCAATCGATTGTCCTGGTGTTTTGCTTGAATATATATAAGGTGTTTCAAATCATTTTAAATATAACTCTTGCACAAAAACTTTTCATATTTTTTCAGAATCTCTTGCTCTCAATCTTTGCATATCTCTGAAAAACACTTTGAAAGAAAAGTTTGTTAACACACAAAATATTCAATGGCAAATCAATTCTTTGTGTGATGCTAGAGTGATTGAACACAATTCTTGATACTTCTCTTTTTTTTCTTGTTAAAGACAATTCTTGTATTTGAAGCTGTAACAAATCCAGTTTGGAAACTGGTGGCTATCCTTGTTGGTGTGGTATCATCAAGAGGAAGTCTACTTTGATTTTGTGTAAGTTTGGGGATAAACTACAAGGATCAAAGGGCGTCAAGATAGGAGTGAAGGGAGTTAGATTGATTGGTCTTGTTGAAGACTGGAAAATCTGTAAATGTACTCGAATTCATTCTATAGTAAAAGGGCTGGAATCATGTTGTGATTTCGGGACTGGATGTAGGTCGTTGGATCAACGGCTGAACCAGGATAAATCTTGGTGCAATCTTTCTTATCCCTTCTCTTTAATTTTTCCAGTATTATATACCTGCTTATTCTTGTATGCTCCTTGTCATAATTGTATGTGTCTTTTAATTTCCGCTGTGTATGAGTTGTATGAACATTGCATGATTAATTTGGGAATTATGTCAAACTAGTTGGATTTGAGCTTAATTCTCTCTTTGTTAATTGAAAGAAGTCATAATTTTCCAACAAGTGCATCTAGAGCCTGACTTTTTTAGAGAAAAACTCATAAAAGAAAATGACTTCTTGAGATTTCCTAGGAGAGGGAGCATCTCTAACCAGACCCCCTACATTTAATGGTACAACATACATGTACTGGAAAGAGAGGATGCTCATCTTTCTACAAGCATGTGGGCTGGACATTTTAGATGCAGTGGAGAATGGTCCCTATGTGCCCAAAATTACAGGCACTGAGGGATCATCCTGCATCATCAAACCAAGATCAGATTGGTCTGATGATGACAAAAAGAAGGTTGGATATAATGCCAAAGCAAAAAATATTATAACATCAGCTTTAAGTGCAGAAGAATTCTTCAGAGTGTCAAATTGCAAGACTGCAAAGGAAATGTGGGACACCCTGCAAGAAACACATGAAGGTACTACAGATGTCAAACGGGCAAGAACAAATACATTAATGCACGAGTATGAACTTTTCTGCATGAAGAAAGATGAATCCATAAATGATCTACAAACGAGATTCACTCACATTATTAACAATCTACATGCCCTGGGAAAAGTTGTGGATAATGAACAGCAGATAGGAAAAGTTATGAGGTGTTTGTCAAGGGAATGGCAGCCTAAGATAACTGCTATTGCTGAGTCTAAAGATCTTGCCAATATGACCATAGCAACGCTGTTTGGAAAGCTTCGTGAACATGAGATGGAACTACATAGATTAAATGAGACAGAGCAATCAAACAGAAAAAGGAAAGGACTTGCACTGAAGGCTCAATCTCACAAAGAAAAATCCGAACCAGATACGGAAAGCTCAGAAAGCGAATCTAGTGAAGAACCTGAGATAGGAATGTTGGTCAGAAAATTCAAGAAATTTCTGAAAAAGAAGGGAAGCCAGTCAAGAAAACCACAAAATTCAAAGACTAAAGGCTCCAGCAAAGGTGACACCGGTGATAGCAAAGTCATAACTTGCTATGAATGTGGGAAGACAGGACACATTAGATCTGAGTGTTACAAACTCCAAAACAGAAACAAGCCTACAAAAACTAAGGGCAAGGATCAACAACCTTCAAACAGGAAAGCTTACATTGCCTGGAACGACAATGATGAAGATTCATCTGAAGAATCAGAAAATGAAGAAGCTAACATGTGTCTCATGGCTAACAATGATTCAGATTCTGACAGTGAGGTAAGCACCACATCTAATCCATCTTATGATGAACTTCATGATGCCTTTAATGAATTGCATAATGAATATGTTAGTGTACTCAAACAACTGATTAGTACTAAGAAACAGCTAGAAGAAAAATGCATGTTGATTAATGAAGTTAACTTGAAGCATGAGTCTCTTAAAGACATAAATGAAAAACTGAGAAAAGAAACTCATGAACTGAAATGTGATGTAGCTAAGTTTAACAGTGGTAAAAATAACTTAGATAGACTCCTTAGAGATCAAAGAAATTTACATGTTAAAACTGGACTTGGCTATAAACAAAGCATGCATACGAAAAGGCATCAGGAATTTGTTAAATCTAAACAAATGTATGATAACTTTACTATACCAAATCAGAAACCATCTCCTGCTGTTGTGTGTCATTTTTGCTGCAAAAAAGGACATAAGGTGTTTAATTGTAAACTGAAAAAATGTGCCAACAGAGGATGGAGACAGATTTGGAAAGTTAAAGAATCATCATTTGAAACTAACCCCCCAGGACCCAATTTGAATTGGGTACCTAAATCCAAAACCTGACTCTTGTTGTGCAGATATGCTTGGCATCCAGGAATCAATCATGGTATCTGGACAGTGGATGCTTCAAGCATATGACCGGAGACAAGTCGAAGTTCTTGTCTCTGAACTTAAAAAGTGGTGGCTTTGTCAAATATGGAGATAACAACAAAGGAAAGATCCTAGGCATTGGAGATATAGGAAACAACTCAAGTGCTGTTATCAAAGACGTTTTATTTGTTGAAGGTCTCAAGCACAACTTACAAGCATCAGTCAGCTATGTGATAAAGGGTTTAAGGTACACTTTACTTCTACATATTGCACACTTGAGCATAAGGAAGTTGAAGGTATGAAACTTACAGGTAAAAGAGTTAATAATATTTACATGATCGATTTTGAGTCTTTACCTGCCAATGATATTTGTTGCCTGTTGTCTAGTGCTGGTGAGAGCTGGTTGTGGCACAAGCGAGTGGCTCATATTAATATGAATCACCTGAACAGACTTGTTAACAAACAGCTAGTCTTAGGTCTCCCTAATAGGAAGTTCTCTAAGGATAGACTATGCGACTCCTATGAGAGGAGTAAGCTGGTTAAATCCTCTTTCCCCCCTATAGACTTGGTGCAAACCAAGAAGGTTTTAGAGTTGGTTCATATGGACTTGTTTGGTCCATCTCAGGTTAGAAGTTTTGGAGGGAACCTATACGGCTATGTGTTGGTAGATGATTTCACCAGGTTCACATGGACATACTTTCTGACTCACAAGAGTGAGGCATTCTCAACTTTTAAGAAATTTGCTGCTTTAGTTCAAAATGAGAATAATCAGAAAATCATATCCATAAAAAGTGATCATGGAGGTGAATTTCAAAATGATGCTTTTCAATCCTACTGTGAACATCATGGTATAAAACACATATTTTCAGCCCCTAGAACTCCACAGCAAAATGGAGTAGTAGAAAGAAAGAACAGATCCTTAGAAGAGCTGGCTAGGACCATGCTTAAGGATTCTAATCTTCCTAAGTACTTCTGGGCTGATGCCATTAACACTGCATCCCATGTAGTGAATAGGGTTCTTATTAGACCTATACTTAAAAAGACTCCCTATGAGTTATACAAAGGGAGAAAGCCTAACATCTCCTACTTTAGGATTTTTGGGTGTAAGTGCTTTGTGTTAAACAATGGCAAGGGACATCTAGGTAAGTTTGATCCTAAGGCAGATGAGGGTATCTTTTTAGGGTATTCCCAGGTTAGTAAGGCCTATAGAATCTACAATAAAAGAACCAAAATTATAGAGGAGTCTGTCCATGTCAAATTTGATGAAAACTTGAACATCACTCTTCCTATAGTTGGTAACTCCTTGGATGATATTGTTGATTATGAACCTATAGAAACCAGTGAGCCTGAACCTCCAACCAACCCTGACTGCATAGAACCAATTAGGGAAGATGATCTACCCAAAGAGTGGAAGTTTGCCAAGAACCATCCCATAGACAATATTATTGGAGAGATTTCAAAAGGTGTTTCAACCAGAAAATCCCTTAGAGAGTTTTGCAACCTTACAGACTTTGTTTCTCAAGTAGAACCCAAAAACATTAAGGAAGCTCTTTTGGACCCTGACTGGATAGTAGCCATGCAAGAAGAGCTCAATCAGTTTGAGAGAAACCAAGTATGGACGCTTGTTCCAAGACCAGAGAATAAACATGTCATAGGAACTAGGTGGGTTTTCAGAAACAAAATGGATGAGAATGGTGTGATCACTAGGAATAAAGCTAGGTTAGTGGCCAAGGGTTACAACCAGGAAGAGGGAATAGACTATGATGAGACTTATGCCCCAGTAACCAGACTATGAAAGGAATCATGGCATCATATCTGAATCACCTTGATCACGACAATCGATTGACCAATCGATTGATGATATTTTTCAAGAAACAGTGAGCACCCAGGTTTGGGTCAAATCGATTGCTCACTCGATTGAAAGAACATAATAGCATCAGGTCTGATTCAGATATTGAATAAATCGATTGTTCAATCGAATGCATCCTATATATGTCAAGTTTCCAAAAACCAAGAACATACGAAACTCGATGCATCAATCGACTAGATCTTTTACATAGTCGATTGGGCAATCGATTGTCCTGGTGTTTTGCTTGAATATATATAAGTTGTTTCAAATCATTTTAAATATAACTCTTGCACAAAAACTTTTCATATTTTTTCAGAATCTCTTGCTCTCAATCTTTGCATATCTCTGAAAAACACTTTGAAAGAAAAGTTTGTTAACACACAAAATATTCAATGGCAAATCAATTCTTTGTGTGATGCTAGAGTGATTGAACACAATTCTTGATACTTCTCTTTTTTTTCTTGTTAAAGACAATTCTTGTATTTGAAGCAGTAACAAATCCAGTTTGGAAACTGGTGGCTATCCTTGTTGGTGTGGTATCATCAAGAGGAAGTCTACTTTGATTTTGTGTAAGTTTGGGGATAAACTACAAGGATCAAATGGCGTCAAGATAGGAGTGAAGGGAGTTAGATTGATAGGTCTTGTTGAAGACTGGAAAATCTGTAAATGTACTCGAATTCATTCTATAGTAAAAAGGATGGAATCATGTTGTGATTTCGGGACTGGATGTAGGTCGTTGGATCAACGGCTGAACCAGGATAAATCTTGGTGCAATCTTTCTTATCCCTTCTCTTTAATTTTTCCAGTATTATATACCTGCTTATTCTTGTATGCTCCTTGTCATAATTGTATGTGTCTTTTAATTTCCACTGTGTATGAGTTGTATGAACATTGCATGATTAATTTGGGAATTATGTCAAACTAGTTGGATTTGAGCTTAATTCTCTCTTTGTTAATTGAAAGAAGTCATAATTTTCCAACAATATGTGTGAAGTGTTTATTCATGTTTTGCAACACATGTACAAATTCAAAGATTGCATTATCGTTCTATCAAAACTTGTCAATATTTATGTTTATTGCTTTGCTTTAACTTTGGAGAATGATTATTTTATAATGACAAGTGAATTACAGTCTGTGCCTTGCATCTTGGAATGATCTTCATACTGATATATGTTCTTGCATATGTTGGAGAACATACTAAAACAAAATCTGCAAGTTCTGAACTTGATTTGATTACTTATTGAAATTCTGAAACTTGTGGAGAACGTTATGTGTTTTCCTCAAGAACGTTCTTGGTTGATTTTTTTTCTTCTTTATTATGATTTTTTATTTTTTATTTTCTTGATACCTATCTTGATTAACATACTCAAGCAAACATATCAAATACCAATATGCACATAATCATAATTATAATCTTAATTACCATTTGTTTATCATCAAAACATTTATTTGGTATTTTGTCTCAACACCACCATCAACATTTTCTTCATCGCCTAAAATATCATTAATCTCGCCAATTAAGAAGACTCTATTTTAGCACCCACCAGTTAAGAAGAAATACCTTATTTCTCGTATAAGAATTCCAAATCTTTAGCACCCCTAAACAAATTGGAGTAGGCTTCAGAAATAACATCCTTAGCATGGGAGAATTTATCACTAAGATCTATTATGACATTCTCATGATCGAGATGTTTGGCAATGAGTTCGACAACATCATAATAGAGAGTTTCCACCTCAAATGAAAACTCTTGGTCAAGAGTCATCATAGAAGCACACACCTTAAAAAAACTTACACAAATGCTGAAGGTTTCACCATCGCACTAGGGAATGTGATAGATTCTTCCACCATCGTTGTACCTTTATCTATATGAAGACTAGGGACCAAGTGCATCTTAGTAGATATCGATTTTGCCTTCTATCATTTAGGATTGTACTCAAGATCAACAAAGGTCGGGCTTTTGCTAACGAAAACAATTCCCAAAGTAGGAGCATCTTCGACCATATCTTTTGTTTCAGAAGGAACTTGAGAAACTTGAGAAGGAGTTGATGAAGATGCTCCAGTATCCTTTAGCTTGTACTTCTTCATAAAAAAAAAAGATGTCATATTTTTTGAAACAAATAAATAAAAGGAAAAGTTAGAATTAAGGAAAAAACAACAATTAGTCTAAGTAACATAAAAACAATACAATCATCACATAAGAGATAGTTAGCTTCCTCTTGATCACGACAAGCTAAAAGTTATTTGGTATGTATACAACAAGAAAAATATTGTTGATTTCCCTCAGTATCCAATACATGGTTACCTTTCTTATCAACCTTAAGCTCATTCTTAAAAATATTAACAAATGATCGTAAATGTTTAGCATTATAGAGATCGATAGGACTAAGCTCTTCAAGCTTATATGTCAGTTCATCTCGTTTAAGATTGAAGTGTGCCTTGGTCTAAACCTTTGAAAGTCGATTCAACAAGTTGCTTTGGTTTGCCATCATCGTCATAAAAATATCATTGTTCTAATCATAAACATGATTGGTGATACATAAGTTTCTATGAGCATCTTCCGACCTTGCCACAATATAGTAATACCACCTATTGAACCCTTTCAACGAGCCTGCTAAAGCCATGAAACATTTCTTTTTTTGTTTAATGGACATATGCCCTTGTTCCAATCTAGGATTCTCCTTATACCAAAGCAGCCCAATGATGTTAAAAAAAAAAAAAAAGCAATAAAATGGGTTAGTTTCAAGAAATGGCAAGTAATTTGGAAATAAATAATATAAGTGCAACAATTCGAGTGAAGTTGAGAAGGGGGAAGATGGAGATGATCCAAGATCGCTTTCTCAAACAGTCTAAAGAGAATACATAACCCCATATATCTAAAAAGAGATTAATACATAGCAATCGTGCAGTTGTCAAGGTCACTACATATCCTTTTAGTTCGCTCAGATTTTCGTATAACCAATCTTATTTTGGCCCCACTTTCTAAATACGTCGAACAAATCATTCCCAGCTCCGAGGAAAAGAAAATAGCCTCCAGAAGTTCATCAATCACCTAATCTTTATCTTGGAAGTAATGAGAGAATATTTGTACGTCCAAAGTTGATGCCCTACCATCAGCCATTTCAAATCCTGGTCGATAAAAATGGATGAGAGTGAGTCAAGTGATAATTGCATCCCTTTATCCACTTTGATCAAGAAGGAATAAAAAGAGAAGAAGGAAGCTTAAAACTAAATTAATTGCAAGGAATAAAGAAATAAACCCAGAAATACATATGGGATCCAAAGCCATCCATGACGGAGAAGAGAAAAGGATAAATGCCCATAACCACCTATCAAGGTGGGGGAAAAGAAACAAAAACCTTCAAAATCACAAGAAGACCCACCTTGGATGGTGGCCAAAATAAAAAATTATTGGGTAAGGCTACAACTTGCAAATACTAAATCACGACAACAAGAAACACATTTAGAAAGCACCATTACAATCACCAATAAGGTTTTCTAAAGAACAAAGAAGGAGGAAGCAGTTCGCGAGAGGTTCCCAATAACTTTCTAGAGATATTTCTAGATTTCAAAGAAGAAGAAGTGGACTTACAAGACGTTTCCATTATTTATAATTTGGATCCAAAGGATGAACATGAACCCCAACTCATGCAATTAACGGTTCTAAAAAGTCTAGACTGAGAAACCTTAGAAGTCAAGTAGGCGCCTAGGGTGATAACAATCACTCATGTTTAGCATGCATCATAAGAAAGTGATTGAACAAACGCCTCGAAAAGACTCTTTAACACAATAATTAGTGAAACAACTCTTCATAATCTAGAATAGTAATAGATAAACTCGACTGTGGGATTCTCCCAAAATGAAATGATTTGATTCAAAGTTAGTCACCAATAAATAAATGATCACTTAAATTTGAAGTCCCACTTCGACCAATATAAGCAAATATGTATTCCACGTTATCATTCATTCCATCGCATTACCAATTTTGGGGCAACTGCTCTAGACTAGACTCACATCCACTTAAGACATGCCCAATACCGATCGACTTAATCCAGTATGTGACGATGCAAAACCTTGTTGAATTTAGGGCAAGCCAATCACCCAAATGGAATCCAAAGTGATGGTTTATTCTAGATCATATGGACTTCCAATCATGATTGTTCGATGGCAATCCTATCATAACATAGCCACTAGATGGAGAGTACCTAGCACAAAGAAAATGGACACATATCTAGCATTATAAGGTACCTCAACGCTCATTTATTGATTCCTAATGACCCTCACAAGAAGGTTCCATAAATCCTATGAGGAATTCCTATATAAATCAAGAGCTCAAGGTCATAAAAGTATGTACAAATTCTAACATAAATTCCTCTCATACTCTGACAAATTCTTACTTGATCGTCGGAGTATGTGCGAGTACACCCCCTCCTTATACGAGAAGTTGGCGAAAAAATTATACTTTACCACCTCTCCAAGATACAGCTATCCAGGTCAAACTCTGATATTTAGTGAATTTATAGTAGAGTTGTTTTTGTAATTTTTCTTATATATTTGATCAACAAAAATTGTTATATTTAGTTTATAATATAAATCAAATACATCAATTTTTATTACCTAAATTATAACTTAAAAATCTCTTATAAAAAAGATCGAAAATAATAGATATTTTTTTTGAAATTCTTAAAATCTTTAGGGTGGCCATAGTCTCCATGACAACTTTTTCCGACTAGACTTTTTTTCCCCTATTTCTCATATAACAACTCTTTCTCAGCTAAACTTTTATCAAACAATAATGATATTCTACGCGATGCTTTCTATGATCCCGGTCTAAAAACTAATGGATCGTCCCGTTTTTCATGTTTTTTGTGCTAATGTGAAATTAAAAACTTATTTTAAAAGCTCACATATTTATTTAATTAATATTTAACATGTTAAATACAAATTTTAATATTTTATTTTTCAATATTTACAATTTCAACATGCATAATTTATATATATTTAGTTATAAATTAACCATAAATTTAAAAAGACATTTAAAATAGGTTTAAAGAGTCACAAAGAAGATAATAAATATTATTTTAGTCATTATTTAGTTTTGCTTCAGTCAATAATTTCTCCGTCTACACCATGGTCTTGAAATGTCATATATTTTGAAATTAGTGGAATCCAAATTCCAAATTTTCATAATGGAGTTAAAATCGTGATGTAAGCATTGATTATATGAAAATGACAGCAACAAAATTTCATGATATATAAGTTAAATTAACACCCAATACTACCTTTCAATTCACATATACATAATTAAACATATAGAGGATAAAATATTTCAGGGGTCCATATTACGTTTCTTTAATTTAACCGGCGAAATAATTATTCTATTTATTTTTAGAACACAATTAATTTACTAATAGGAGACAAATTATTTTATTTATGTTTCATTTTAAAATCCAGACCGGTAATCAACTTGGTAAAGATATTAAGTCACTGCTCAAATTATTGGGTCAATAGTTATATCGCATGACTGTTAATTCAGTTTATATTAAATATTTTAAAAATAGCCTTGACGTAATTTTACAATAATTTAATAACAAATATTTTTGTATGATATAATTTTATAAAGACATTTCAATATATATATACATATATATATATATATATATATATATATATATATATATATATATATATATATTATGGGGAATATATATCCACTGTTATTGTGAAGAAGTATTTTAGCATTGTGCACTACCTTTTCACATGGACCAAAATCCCACTTTTCTGTTTTTTAATCTAAATTGATGGATAATTATGTAATTTAAAATCAAAATGATTATTTTAATAAATATTTTTATATTCCTGCACGCCACTTCTTATTCCTTTTTTGAATGCAGTCTTAGAGTCATGGAATGATACCTTGTCAAAACATCATTGCGAACTAGATGTTGGATTGACGCACGAGAGGTCTCTTGAATTTTAATTTATTTTATTTTTGACAAAGGTTTTATTCGCATCTTGAAAGGTTAATAGGATAAAGATGTTCAATATTGCAGGTTAGCCACTATAAACACTAAAAGGACGGACAAACTTTTATTCATTATCTCAAATACTATGTTACCCTCCACTAGAGTTTTCTTAACTCTTGAGTTGTTGGTGAACTAGACCATGTTTTTTTTTCATAGAAGAGAGGCACCCTCAAAAAAGCTTTTTCGATGACCTAGCTCTATATGTTGAGATCGTCACATTTCCAACATGGTTCGAAAAAGATTTGGAAACAAATCCTCTCATTTTGACGTTGAAGAAGAAATCAATTTGATGTTATAACGATTAATGTAAGCGGTGCATAAACACCAATAGGAAATGTGAATAATTATCTTATATATCGAGTTCACGCGTATTGATAGTGAGCTAAAACTTTTATTGACTAAAAAGGTAGGTTTTAATCTGGATTTTGTCACCAGTCTGGAGGGGTTGAAGCTCAAGCGTGAAGCTTTGGAGAACTTCATACGAGGTAGTAGCCGAGGGGATTCAGCAGCCAAAGGTTTCCATTGAAGGTTCTCTTCCTCTTAATGAAAATAATGTTGAAGATTATGTAGGGGAAGAAGCTCAAGATTCATTTGAAGGTGTAAACACGAGAATGGAGGGGTGAAATGTGTTTGTCTAAGTTGAATTTTTTTATAATTATTTATTCAAGAATTGGCCCGAGTTTGGTGATTTTGATTAAAGTAGAGGCAATAACAATCAAACTTAGTTAATACTGAGTTCACGCGTATTGATAGTGAGCTAAAACCTTTATTGACTCAAAAGGTAGGTTTTGATCTGGATTTTGTCACCAACCTGGAGGGGTTGAAGCTCAAGTGTGAAGCTTTAGAGAACTTCATACGAGGTAGTAGCCAAGGGGATTTAGCAGCCAAAGGTTTCCATTGAAGGTTTTATTCTTCTTAATGAAAATAATGTTGAAGATTATGTGGGGGAAGAAGCTCAAGATTCATTTGAAGGTGTAAACAAGAGAATGGAGGGGTGAAAAGTGTTTGTCTAAGTTGATTTTTTTTATAATTATTTATTCAAGAACTGGTCCAGGTTTGGTGATTTTAATTAAAATAGAGGCAGTAACAATCAAACTTAATTAATCAAAGGCAGTAGTAAAGTAAAGAGTGCAAAAATAAAGTGACATAAGCAGATTCATCTTGATTCACCACCAACTTGACAGCTACATTCAATCCCTTCACTTAGATGGATTTAACCACTAATTCAAACCCTTCAATTACATAGCACCTGACCCTACAAGTCAAGTCTTCGCCATACAACGTGAAAACCACAAATTATTGAAGGCAACTATACCTTGACCCAACAAGTCAAGTCTTTTCAACATAACATGAAAACCACAGATTGCTAAAGAAACACTAAAGCCACTATCAGATTGGGTTACACAAGTTTGGAACGAATTGTGTTTTGCTTTTATTAAGCTAATTGTTACAATTCATTTCTCACACTACAACACTTAAAAAATATTTCCTTGATCAAGTGTTTCTCTAGAACTTAAACCTTTGAACTTTCAATACTTAGAAAATTTGAGCTCTCAAAAGTTTTTCTGAATTGTATGGATTTATGAGTTTATGAGTTTGTGGTTTCTTCTTCAACCTTGAGTATCTATTTATAGAATAAATTAGATTTTCACTTTTTTCTTTGTAAAATATGGATCATACTTTTCTTGTGAACAAATTATGAATGTATCTTCTTGTGAACAAATTATGAATGTATCTTCTTGTGAACAAATTATGAATGTATCTTCTTGTGAACAAATTATGAATGTATCTTCTTGTGAATAATCCTGAGTGTTTCTTCTTGTGAATAATTTTGAGTGTATCTTTTTGTGAATAATTATGAGTATATCTTCTTGTGAGCTAATTCTTAGCATATCTTTTTGTAAACAAATTTTGAGTATATCTTCTTGTGAACAATATTTTGACCATATCTTCTAGTGAGCAATATTTTGACCATATATTATTGTTACTTTGGTCAAAGATTTCGTTCAATTATAATTTTGAATCATATATAATTTTCGATTATGTTCAAAAACTTATTCACGTGAATCTTCCTTTATACTCTTAATTGGAGCAGGAATGGACTATGGTTTGTTTTTTAGTTCAGAAATTTTGATTTGGCTAAGTCTTTTCTTCAGAAGGAATTCTTTCAATTTGAGTCGTTGATTTTTCATTAGAACCATTGACTTTCTTGTTTAAGTGAAATATTGTGTTTCTTGGATAATAAAAGTCAGAGGCAAAATTGTGTGACATATAATTAGTTGCTTTAGGAAAATAACATTGTTGAATCATCATAGTTAGTGCAATATTAGAGGCTGCATATTAGAGACAATATTTTGAGTGTGTCACAACTTTTGATTGTAAGAATAAGTTGATAAATAAAATTATTGAGATGAACATATATGTATTTTGACAATTTTATTAAGTAAAGGAGAAATATAATTTTACAGTGAATTGATTGAATTCTTTAAGTAAAAGGGGAATTAGTAAAGGAAGAGCAAGTATAATGTTTCTTGCGGTCATGGCATATGACCTACCTTACTATGAACTAGTATCTCTTAGGTGACTCACACTTGAGTGATCTAGCATACGAGTTTCCTAAAAGATTATTGATTATTATCATATAAATTTATTGTTAAGTGTACGATTCATCTTAATAATTAAAATATGAGTGTAACTCTATTACGTTATGAGAGAGAGTTTAAGAGTTGTTAATGGATGGACTTTTCTAAACTTAACACACCAAGTGTGGTTGAGAACATCTTAAAATTATTTTTTGTTGTTTGTTGGGGTGATGTTTTCATGTATTGAAGAAATTAATAAAATAAAGTTATAATACTATATCACAATAAGAGTATTAGATTTAGAGTTTATTTATTTTACTTTATGCTAAATTATTTATCTATATGTATTTTTGTAGTACATTACATTTTGAATGATTTTTTTCCACTCCAATCAAATTCTAAATTATTTTTATAACTTCACAATTTATTTTACTTAAAAAAATTTTAAAACATAAATTTTTAGTTATATCATATTTTAATATCTTATTTAAGTTTTGGGGTTAGATGGAGACACCAGCATTCAAGACAAGGGGCCCTAAATAACTAAATTGGCATCTTTCAACAATTATACCAAATTTACTATGTCATCATTATATAAGATAATTTTATGTAAAACAGAAAAAAAAAAAAAAAAAAAAAAAAAAAAAAAAAGAGTAATTAAATCACCAAAACCGTAAGATGTAATTATACTAAAAAATTATACGTGTGATGTGTACCTATGTTTGATCTTTGAACACCTTCCTATTTTTCTAATTCAATCAGTACAAAGCAGTTATTGTCTCTCTCTCTTTCTTAATTATTTTCTGTTCCTTTCTGATCAGTGGAACTTCTTGTTGCTCCTCTAAGGAGACTCTTTATTTGATTCTCTCTCTTTTCTGAGGTTTCTTCAATTTTATGTTTGCTCTTCTTTAACAGGTAGTATTTTATTCTGCCTTCTCAGAATTCTTTCTAACGCATAATACTTCTTCGTTTTTTTTTTTTTGATGCATATCTGTCATTTTTTAGAGATTTTTCTTTGTCATGGTTCTTCAATTTTGCCCTAATTTCCAAAATTTTGGTTATTTTTCTTCAATCAGTTTAGTTTGAGCTGGAATTCTGAATTGAGTGATCTTCGTGGTAGCTTTATGCAGAAGTTTTCCACTTTTAGGTTTGGTTTTAGATACCAATTTAGTACATATGTTCAAATATCCTTTGTTACATGCTGCAATCTGATGCAGTTTAAAGGACAAGTTAAGTATTAGAATATCCCTGTCCTCATAACTAAATATAGTTTGGTACTCCTTTGACGGTATTTAGATATTTTAGATGAGATATATATATATATATATATATATATATATATATATATATATATATATAGAGAGAGAGAGAGAGAGAGAGAGATTTTATACAAATATGGGAAGCTTTTCCCCCTGTTATGACTGAGTTTTGAGGGGCTACACATGCATAATTGTTAAATAGAGTTCTTTAAATCAAGGTCGGTTTACTTTCTAACTACACTTTCAAGTTTAATTTTGTATGTCTATGGCTGGAATGACATTTTTTTTATAGGCAACTATTAGTAATTAGTTAGATTATGTTCTCCATGAAATTCCTTCAACATCCCTTAACTCACCAACCGAGCTATCTTTGTGGGAATGACATCTGATATGAATTTTCCTTTTTAGTTGTGATAGAGAGAAGATTGAAGCTAACTAAAGAAAATGCATTTTTAGAAACTATGAAAACAATGTTTTGTAATTTTTCATAATTTATAAAAATATTTTATCTATTTTAAAAATGCATTCTCTGATGTTTATTTTATCAGTGGAAATAGAAACAGGAAACACTAAAAGTAAACAGGTCTGTATTATAAAGATTTTCTGTGTTTTAAAATCTTCAAAACTGATATGTCACATCTTGCAAGTGCTATGCTTTCTTACAAGTCATAATTTTATCTAAGCCCTAGGGTTTTAAGTAATTTGGTCAAAAGGGATTTTGAGTATAACTTGAACAGCTGAAAGCTAGTTTCACTCAAATTCAAAGAATTTTTATTAATAATTTGGAACAACTAATTCCTCTAAATACAATTGCATAAACATATTAGTGATACTTGGTTATCTATGTAGTCTTTCCGCAGACTGTGGTGTCATGTATTTAACATTCTGATTCAGTATTGAGATTTTATCCAAACAATATCAATTGAGTAATATATTGACACCAGAGTGATAGCACCAGAAATACGAGATTTGGACTGTTTCCTGTCTTAATTTTTTTTACTAGTAGTTTATCCTTGTTCAGTTGTTTTGATAGTTTGAGAAATTTGGTTATAATGCTGTTCTAATTGCTAGTTTGCTACATATTGTTGACATCCTTTATGTTGACATCCTTGTTCTGTTTTTCTTCTTCTTTGAAATGGCCAATGTTCTGTTAATGGTATACAATATACATCTTTTTTGCAAAAGCCGGTGTCAAGATGCATTTTTGTTAGATAATATTGTCCTAGCTAGTTGGAAGAAATAAATGGGAATCTTGTAATATTAGTAATTAAATGACTGACCCTATTATTGAAAAGATGGTAGAATCTAGTAATATGTGGTTTGGGTATGTGTGAAGAAGACTTTTAGAAGTCATGATGTTGATAAGAAGGGTAGATCAGATGGAGGATAGTCCGGTAATTAGAGGTAGAAGAACACTAAGGATAACTATAAACTGAACTATTGAGAAGAATTTAGATTTTAATGATTTATCATTGGACATGATTTTATGATGGAATGTTATGACGTTAGTTGGTCCGGGTAGCAAACCACACCTAGAGGGAAAAGGCTTTTATTGTATTGGGTTATGATATATATGCACCAATTCAAGTAGAGCATCCAAATAATGGTTTCTATGGAAATAAATTTTGTTGCTTTTACTTGGCAGGTCATATGCTCATTGACTATCTACTATGAAAGTATAATTGCATTCATGGCATGTATACGCAATTGGAAACCATGAAGAAGTAATGCAACTTGATGCACTTATCATGAAAATGTGATTTTATTTTTTGTACAGGTTCAAGTATGGAAGAGACTCTTGAGTTGAGAAATGATGTAGAATTGGCAATATCAGTCTCTGATAAGCATCGTGACCTTTTGAGGCCATCTGCTCGAAGTTATTCAATTTTTAGAGGTATTCACTGTCTATGAAATTGATGATATGCCAATATACCTGAAATGAAGAAATGGTTTTACTTCCTTTCCAATTTTTCATGTATTATTTGCTAGCATACTTTATTTAAAGTGGAAAGAAAGGATTAATATGCTTATCAGTTCAAACTTAAAGGGTTTCGATCATCCTTTTTCCATTTTTTCTTTTTACCTTTTGGAGGGGGAGTAGTAGGGGGTGTATTGCCTTCAAAGCTATACTTTGAAACATGTAATTATTCAATATCTATCAGACTTGGAGTTGTGGTTCTACATCATAATTCCTTATATATCATAATTTCTTACATTGTTTAATATTAGGAGTATAATATTAGTATAAATATGGACGGTTCTGTGTCTAATGTTTCATGCACACCTATATCAATGTCATTTTATTATTTTTGAATCTTCCCTTTTCTCCCTCTATACCAAAATGCATACCTAATAATCTTTGCTCTTTTAGTTTTGTCCTGAGATCTGGTTTTCTTAGTACAATGAACTTTACTATTATTATGAGTTATGACACAGTGTTAATAGTATGTAGCCCTGACAGTTTAGATTGAAGGCATATGCGGTGTTTGACACATGTGAGGTGTCTGACACTTAAAATTGAATCACTTTGATTTTTTCAAATTATTATCAGTGTCGTGTCTGGTGTTTTTGTTTGTGTATCATACATAGCGTACAAGATTTTTTACTTAAAACAGTACCCTTGTACCTAATTTGTCTTTTATTTTTCAACTAAAATTGTGAAAATATGTTTCCTCTGAAGCATTGACATTTCTGTGGCAATGACAGGTCAGGCAGCTGATGCTAGTGATCATGATAGAGGCAAGTACACTCTTATTAGAGATCCTGATGACTTACAAACAGGACTTTATGACAAACCCCTTCCATGTTTTGGATGTGGAATTGGATGGTTCTCGTAAGTAATATATCTACTTTCTTCCCCAATTTTTTTGCTCCCTCTAAATGGTTTTGTGACTTTTGTTTGTTTCATCACAGATTTCTTGTTGGATTTCTATGTCCACCTCTGTGGTACTATGCAACAATTCTCTATTTTGGGAACTACTATATGAAGGATCCTAGGGAACGTGCAGGATTGGGAGCCTCTGCAATTGCTGTAATATTTCGCTCTCATCCTTCCCTTGCTCTCTATCCTTAAGTTCTTTATTTGTTTTTGTGTGCGAGCACACACGCGTTCATGCACAATTTTGCAAATGTCAACACGATGCACTGAAATAACATCAGCAGTAAAATAGGGTTTGTTTTAAGAAGGGTCCAGTGTATCCTAGATATCTGAACTTGGATCAAACCCAATTTTTATAAATCAGGCTTCAACGGTGAAATTCGCATTTTCTGAACTAGAAAAAGCCAATAAGCTTGTGGATTGCTCTATATACCCTATGTTTGGAACCACATTTGTCAATCGAGTTTTGCATTCCTAGTCAAAGCTACCTTTTGAAGCTTCTTATTCACCGTGCTTCTTCTATGGACTATCCACTGTGGAAGCTAGGTATTGTGTTATTGTATGTAGTTTTCGCATTTCTGCTTCATTTTCTGAATGCTCTGGTGATCTGATCTTGCAGGCTTTAATATCCTCTGTGGCATTGCTAATCATAGGAGCTGTTTTTCTGTTGCATTCCCTCTGATGCTGATCCAAGTACTACTATGAAAATATAAAGGCTATTAAGACAGATATCAGAAAAAATTGGAAGTGTATATAACGATTTCAAATTATGAAAGAAAAAGGTGCTTGTGGATTATTTGATGGAGTAAATTTAAAGAAAGATGATAAATAATGGCTTTATTTGGTACATTTGTGTATATCATGTGTAAGTGTAAACAAAAGAAATCTCATGTTTTTTTTAATCTCACATATTTGTTACTGTTGATTTTTGCCTACCAAGTCATTTCCATGTTGGAGAACACTTTAGCAGTTTTGCTTGAATGCCAATTTTAATACAAATGTGAATACATCTACGCTGGATATAGGACCAGTTTGTTATAGATTTTATAAAAAAAAAAATTAACTATATTTTTAAAATGATTTTTATGAAAATTTACTCAAAAAATAGTAAAAGTTATTCAAGATTTTTTTTACAGATTAAAAAAGTAATTTGACATTCAGTAACATAAATGTTCATTATTAAAGATTTTAATATGATAATTTTTTTTTAAAATATCTCTAAAAAATAATTTTTATGAGAAGTTTTTCAAAATAATTTATCATTTTATTATTTTTAAAAATTATATTATAACTTTTTTTATAGTAAATAGATATAATATTTAAAATAACTTTTTATTATA
>JBBPBR010000001.1:20805043-20843857 GCA_037974775.1 Cicer pinnatifidum | reverse complement strand
AAAAATAATATTTAAAATAACTTTTCATTATATGTTATTTAAATTATTTTATCATTTAAAACATTAGTCATTTCTTTTATATAAAAATTATAACAAAAAATAAAATACCATAATAATTAATTTTAAAAAAAAAATTGTAACATACAAGCTCATAAACTAAATTAGAATAGAACCCTTTAAGAAAAGAAATACAAGAAACATTTGAGAGTAAGATTTTCAAAATAAAAGCATAAACATCATTATCAAGTTAGATTATTTAGTTGTGTAAAAAAAAAGTTATATTATGAAGTAGTAATGTCAATTTACAAGAATGGGTGGTTTAAATTGTAAATTCACCTATTTAAATTTTCCTTTAAAAATTTAAGAAAATAACTCAAGATTGATTTTAGTTTTGAAAACATAAAACAAAGAACGTTCTTGGTTGTCAAAACAGAAAACGAAGAATGTTTTTGGTTAGTTAAAATGAACAATTAAACTTATCTATTTAACTTGATAATCAAAAAGACTGAAAGTAAATAGAGATAAAAGAAGAGATATCACACAATGATATATCTTAGTTCACCCAACTCAGCCTACGTTCAATCCTCACAATTGTGTGGTTTTCTACTAAGTGTTCAAACAAATAACGTTCTTGATTTTATACAATTAGTTCATATCAACCTTGATATGTTACACAACAATTCATTTCCACCCAGAAAGGGATTCAATTAGGTTACCTATCAATCTTTAGAGATGATTTTACACTTCAACTTTTAACCATAAAAGAATTCTCTACAAACTACTCAAACTATAATCAACAATTATAGTCTTGAGTTTATGCAATAATGATTTAAAGTGTTTGACAAAATCTGAGTAATCTCAACACTTGTTTGAGGTTAGATTTTTTACAAAAGATTCAGTAAAATAATAACAAGAGATTCAAATATGAATAACACTGATTATTTTGATGGATGAGAGATTTTCGAGTGTATGAATGTAAGTGATGAATTTTTTAGCACTTGAAGTTATGATTTTTCTTTGAGCTTGGAGTTCCCTTTATAGGCTTCAAGGAGGTTCATGGCAGCTAAAATGACCATTGAAAAGGGTCTAGCTGTCATGTATCAGACTGTGAAAAAAAAAAAGCCAGATTTCCAACCAAGAACGTTCTTGACTGATCATTCTTCATTTTTTTTTTGGTGTTATGCAGAACTTTCAGATTTGATGTTTTCTTTGTCAACTTCTTTGGGCAATGTTTGAAGGTTACTTTATCAAGAGTATAGATGTCTCAAACTCATGGTGAAGTTTCAGTTTCAAGAACGTTCTTGAGTTATAACTTAGAAGTTGGATAATGATCGTTGTTGAACGTATATAATGATCTTTGTCATTTTTGCTTTGGGTCATGCCTTTTATGCTTTGATCTTTCGGAGTGTTTCTTTAGTTAACGTGAGAGTCGTACATTCCTTGTAGAGTACAGGAAACACATTTGTAAATTGTAGGAGCATTCCTTGCATTAACAGATGATTTGAACTTTCTTAATAAAATGAAAAACGAGGAGAACGTTCTTGGTTTTTCAGAATCTTGTCAAGAACGTTCTTAGTTCTGATTGCTCATTTTTTTGCTTTTTTCTTAAACTAATTTTGCTTGCATTGCTTAGTACATATATTGAATTATCACACTCGAAAATACATGTTATATTAACATGTCATTTAAAATCATAATTAGAGTCATAATTAACCTTTGTTTATTTACATCAAAATATTAATTGAGATTTTGTCTTAATATATTATATAACAAAATTTAACATATAAAAGTTTAGGTGATGTAGTAAACATGGAATTGCATAATCACCTGGTGAGAGTTAGTGAGAGTTGTTATATGAATGTTCAAAGAGTGATTAATATGTGGAAGGTTAAACATATAGATAATAAAATAATAAAAATTTCGTTTAGATTAAAACTTGAGAGAATTTTATATTTTAATATCACAAAATAATTATTTATTTGATATTAAACCTAAAAAAGTGACAACATTAAATATATAACTTTTTATTTTAAAGACTTAAATATGTAATTTTTTAATTTTAAAGCATGTTTATACACTAACAATCTACTAGTATTTTATACGTTTGTAGGGAAGGGTCTATATGGGTTCGAGTTGACCCAATAAACATGAAGTATCATTTTAAACTGGATCAAGTCCAACTCAATTGATTATTGAACCCATTGGTGTTTAAATTTTGGAAAAGAGGAATGTACCGTGCACCCCCTATTTTACCTCCCACCCCCCAATTTTTGTTATTGACCATTCTACCCTTTTATACCTTATATAAATTATGAAAAAAATTTACCACACTCTTTTCCCACCCCCACTTTCGAAAGTTACCAAAAATTTATCACCATTCGAAAGTTTCAAACTTTCAAAATAATATAAAGTGAGTTTTTTTAAATATATTTGAAACTTTGGTTTTAAACCAAACATTCGAAATGTAAATGTACGTAAAAAAAAAAACTTTCGAAACTTTTATGGAAGCTGAAAGTTTCGAAGTTATATTTTCCAGAAACTTTCGAAGGTTTCGTTAAATTTGAAACTTCCAAAACACAAATATTCAGAACTTTTGATGAAGGTGAAAGTTCTGAAACGTAAGTTTCCAGAACTTTCGAAGGTTTGGATCAATGTGAAGGTTTCGAAGTGATGCAGTTTCAGAAGTTTCAAGAATTTCGAAAGTTTCGAAATTTTGAATTTTTTTTTTAAATTTATTAAATTTTGGATCAATTTTTAAATTTCGAAAATTGTCCGTTTACTCTCAGATGTATACCGTTAAGTGTCGGTGAAGGATGAAAAATTAGTGTTTGTTGTGGAACACACAATCATGATCTACTTGATACTGTAACTGACCATTCTTATTTGGGGCATTTAAATGAAGAAGAGAGGAAATTTGTCAATGACATGACCAAGTATAAGCTTGCACCCAGATTCATTCTAAATGCTTTGAAAGAGAGAAATAAAGCTAATCTCACAATTCCAAGTCAAATATATAAAGCAAGGAGTACTTATCGATCATCATTGAGAGGTTTGTACATAGAAATGCAACATCTGTTGAAGTTAATACAACAAGAAAATTATGTGTATTGGACAAGAAGACGGGAGAATTCTGATGTTTTGAGAGATATATTTTGGACGCATACTGATTGTGTAAGGTTGTTAAACACGTTTCATTTTGTTTTGATATGTGATAACACATACAAAACAAATAGATATCGGTTACCATTACTTGAAATTGTCGGTGTCTCATCTACTAGTTTGACATTTTTCAGTTGGGTTTGCTTATTTGGAACAAGAGCGACAAGATAACTTCATCTGGACATTTGAAAAGGTACGAAAGTTTTTCAAATATGAGTCTTTGATTTCTAAAGTTATTGTGACTGATAGAGATCTTGTCTTCGACGACGCTGCCTAATTGGACGATTTGCTTCGTTGCGTCGTCTGTTTGATGCTGTTGGTGGAATTCTCTCTACACCATCACCTCTGTCACCTATCAAGTTGCGAATAATTTGACCTTCGAAACTTTCAACTTCAATGAAAGTTTCGAAAGTTTGATATTTCTTGGAAAAAAATAGCCCTTCGAAACTTTCAACTTCAATGAAACTTTTGAAAGTTTGATATTTTCTGGACAAAATGTGTTTCGAAACTTTTATTCCCCAGGAAACTTTCGAAAGCTATCTTACTTTTTGGTTTCGGAGGTTTTAAAGATTCGAAGTTTTGGTGGGTGGGAGGTTCGAATTTCAGAGTTTCGAAGAAATAGGTGAAAAAAGGAAAGTGAATTTTTTGTGAGGTTTTTATGTATTAAACTAGACAATATAATATTTTCCTTATGATTGGGGGGTGAGAGGTAAAATAGAGGGGGTGTCCGGTAAATTCCTCTTCGGAAAACATTCAATCCAACTCCCAAAATTTTAAAAGGCCCAAAATCTATTCTTTTTGTCAATTTCAACTCTCTATAGATTTAATCAAATTCGTAAAATTAATTGCAATTTTCGAAAACATACTCATATTATTGGATTTAAATTCGTACTAACCCATATGGGCCGCTGGTAACTCCATAAACCCTAAACAAAATGTGAGAGACACGGCCATCATTGTTCTCACTCACAAATTAACATTTGGGGTTTTTTTCTTCTCTCTAAAACTCCAGCAAAATTGTAATCATCGAAAATGAAGCGTGTGTGGAGATTCACTTCAGAAGCAGCACAAATTTCCAGATTCAAAGAAATCCGTCATCACATTTCAAATCCTAAATCCATTCCTCCCACGACCACCGCATTCATCAATCGACGAAAGATGTGTACTCTGCAGCAGCCGAACTTGGTCTTAGACCTTGTTTCCTTGTTTACTGTTTCTTCTTCTTCTTCTTCTTCTACACCCGATTATTATCTCAAGAAAAAAATTACCAATTTGAGACACCAATTGGTTCGTGAAGCATCTGATTCTGTTAGGGTTACAAGTATTTTGGATCATAATTCTGAATATTTGATTCGCTCTCACCTTATCTTTCTTGAACTTTTGAATCAATTGAATTCAAGGCCTTCCCTTGCACTTGAGGTATTACTTCCAAATTCTAATTCGTTTTCTTACTTCACTTTTATTCACAATCATAGATTCTAAATTTTAAATAATTATTGTCAACCGCGGATCAAAGGAAATTGCGGTCTGTTCAAATTTCGTTAACAACACTTAGTACTAAAGAGTGTATTGCAGAATAACATCATTTGTTCAAATATTGCTAAGCTATAGTGCCGCCAGTTGACAACATTGTTTCAAAGTAAACAACCCTTACTTACCCTTTTTTTTTGTATTGTGTTGTTAAAAATTAACATTTAGGTGTTTAATTGGAGAAGGAAGAGAAAGGTGTCTGAATCTGATGCTTGCAGAAATTCAATGAATGCGCATGAGTATACCAAGGGAATAAAAGCTGCAGGAAGATCTCGGAATGTTGATCTTGCTGTTGAGCTTTTTAAGGAGGCGGAATACAATGGTGTGAAGATAACAAGCACTTATAATGCACTCATGGGTGCTTTTATGTTCAATGATCTTGCTGATAGATGTTACTCTTTGTTTATTGACATGAAAAAGGATCCAACTTGCACTCCTTCCATTGCTACATACAATATTGTTATATCTGTTTTTGGTCGCTTGATGCTCATTGATAACATGGAAGCAACATTCAAGGAGATGAATGAGTTACAGATTTCACCTAATATAGTGACTTATAATTATTTGATTGGTGGATATATCTCCACTTGGATGTGGGATGATATGGAAAAAGTTTTTCAAGTGTTAAAGTCAGGCCCTGTTGAGCCTAATAAGAGAACCTACCTGTTAATGATTCGGGGTTATGCACACTCCGGTAATTTGGAGAAGATGGAAGAGGTGTATTCGTTGGTAAGGGATCATGTAAATGAAAACGAAATGGCACTCATTAGGGCTATGATATGTGCCTATTGTAAAAGTTCTGATGTAGATAGAATGAAGAAAATAGAGGCATTGTTAAAATTGATCCCTGAAGAAGATTACAGGCCATGGTTAAATGTTTTGTTGATTAAGCTTTATGCGGATGAAGGCTGGTTGGAGGCAATGGAGAAAGCAATAAATGAGGCATTTGAGCACAGAACCTCTGTAACGACACCGAGTATTATGAGATGCATAATTACAACTTATTTTCGGCACAACTCATTGGAAAAGCTTGAAGATTTTGTCAGACGTGCTGCATTTGAGGGGTGGAGAGTCTGCCACTCCTTATATCATTGTAAGATGGTCATGTATAGTTCACAGAAGAAACTTAAAGAAATGCAAAATGTCCTTCAGGAGATGAATAATGTCAACATTAATTGCAACAAGAAAACATTATGGATAATGTACAAAGCTTACTGGAAATGTGATCAGAAACACATGGTTTTGAAAATCTTAGGACAAATGTTCAAGCAAGGTCATGAAGTTCCCAATGACGCATTTCTGTCATGATTTATACCGCTGAGATGCATATTTGGTTCTTGGATTGCATTCGAAGCAATTCTATTACTATGATTGCACATGGCCTTACTGTTAAATTTTCTTTTGAAAATGGATATCTTCAGTGGCTTGTCATGTCAAATAATATGTAGGTATGCATCTTTTCTATAGGTTTTCGTATTTTTATTCATGTTGTTTACCTATATCCTCTCTCTTGGCAATATTTATATACTTAAATGCATATTGTTTGTATTTGATTTTAAGCTTCTAGTTGCTTCTATATGCCTTCAATTTTAAATTTCCTAATTGTGGAATTGGCTCAAATGGTGGCTCTTGCAGCGGTTATGCACGGAAGAACCATTTTGTCAATTTACTAATTGCAGAATTGGCTCAATGGATGCCTCTTGCATTGGTTTTGAACAGAAGAACCATTCTTTGCCACTGCAGTAGAATTAACTTTAAAATCTAACCAAAATGTTTAAATTACAAATCAATGCATGAATATAACAAATCAAATCAGCCTTACTGATTTGACAAAGTCCAATATCCAGCACTCACAATGTTCATTTGTCCAATTTTACTTCATTTTAGTATGCATAAGACATTCTGCCTGATTTACATATTTCTAGATTACCGTCATTATTTATCACTGGTTAATTTTCTTTATTTTTTGTACTTTTGGTGGTTCTTTCCAATTCATTCTTATCTTCTTATTTGTAGGTTTGTAGTCTTTAAACTTGGGAATTTAATATAAGAGGAGTAAGTGACTGCACATATGGAAATAAGTGGTGTAAAGCTTCGGGCAAATGCAGCAGCAGTTTAAATGTTCAATCCTGCTGCTATTGTGGATTGTCAAATGTCATAGGAAATGAAGACCACAAAGATATTAGTCCACACCACCAATTATCAGTGTCTGTGGAGGTTAAGGAGAATCAAGTTGGAGCTTACCTTGTCTCAGTAATGGTTATTGATGATGACAATAATGACGGTGACAGTAATGGTTATTGATGATGACAATAATGAAAGCCATAACTACGGAAGAAATGAGACAGTCAATTTAGCTGAGCATTTTCAGTGTACATAATCCTTCCGCTCAATCTGCTGCTACTAAGAAAAGCAGGCCTTGTAAAGAGGAATATGCAGTTTTGAGGACTAATTTCACCAATTTTAAGTGGTATACAGCTTAGTTCAGTTTGAATGTGGAATGTGGAGGGAGAGAAGAGATGTAAGATGTTTTTGGGATATATGATGACTTGGGGGCATTTAAAATTCTTCTAATTAATTGTGATGGTTTTCACTAGTTCCATCCTTAAATAAATATTAAATAAAAAAGCCTGATTTTACAGGTAAAAAAAAGATTAATTTTTGTATCAATAAAAAATATTAAACAAAACCAAAGAGCAAAGATCTGATTATATTATAATATGTCACAAGTTATCAGTTCTCTCTATAAATACATATTTCAGGTAAAACAACTTCCTTTCGTAGTTATAAATTTATGTAGTTGCCTTCTCGATATTCTTTGTGTTTGTATTCCTTGTTTTAATCATTTGTTTTTCGATATATCTATGTATTCGAAAACCGTTATTTTTCCGTTTAGTCTCACTTTTTTTTGTCTTTCATGGTTAAAATAAACATACACTGTTTTTTGTGGTTGAGACCTGAAACCACGAAATTAAAGAATATGCAATTGGATTCACGAAAAGGTTATATATTATGTAATTAAGGAGATAATTAAGGCTTATGCATACATTTTACAATATATTTCATATGATTGAAGATGTGTTATTTATTTTGTCGTTGTCATAAAAACTATATTGAAGAGTTAATTACTGATATTGGATTCTATTTCATTCTCTAATTTGTGCATACATATTTTTTTTACACATATTTTGTTTTAAAAGAAATATGTTTACATTGTTTTAGGAAGTAAGATCGCATAAAAAAAAAAGCGAAAATTAAAGAATCAACATAATTCTTTATTATTTACTTATGTAATGTTGTAGCAAGAAGGGATATTTTGACCAACCAATGATGACATTAATTAGTGGATGATCTTTCTGACTTGTCACCAGTTATGTCAACAAATACCAATGATGACATTAGTTAGTGGATGATTTTTCTGACTTGTCACTAGTTATGTCAACAAATCAACTTAGTAAATTTGTTGAGTGGAATGACTGAATGTGATTACTTTACTAACTTCATACAACATACTATGCAAAACATTACTCATGACAATGTTCGACCCTATTGTATGTTGCCACTTTATGATGACATTAGTGGTATGATGAATTTTACTGATCTTATTGATTGGGATAATATAGTGGCTGAACCTGAGGATTTTACTATTCTAGTAGATGATCTTATTGAGTGAGATAATATAGTTGTTGAATCTGAAGATATTTTATAAACAAAAAAGATGTTCATAATATAATATGCACTGTTTTAGTCACGTAAGTTTATTTATTGATGGTTATCATATTGTTAGTTTTATAATTATTTTAGTTTCTAGAATTCAATTCATTCAATAATGAAAAGTCAATAATGAAAAGAAGTTACTTCTAACTATTTTTTTTACTATTATGTATACTTTAATTGTTCAATATATGTTGTTTTCTATTGTCAATAGCCACTACCAGAAATTAGCTTTTTATATGTAGATTTGAGCTAAAAGTTCTCATGAAACAAGTTACCTGCGTAATAATATCCCGTATAAAGCCTTTTTTTGGATAATTGTTTTTTTGAGAATTTGAGAATTTGCAAGTAATTTTCCTACAGATATTTCCGCAACACAATTAAACATATTTGCAACAAATTTTTTGTTGATGGATTACAACTATAGACATTTTTCTACAACCATTCATGCAACGTTTTCGTAGGTAAAGTTCCTGAGAGCGTTTCCGTAGATTATGACCCGCGCGCAACGCGGATATTAATTAATTTTATAAGTTTTGTAAGTAATATTTTATGTATTATAAATATAGTTATCTTATAATATTACTTTATTGATTTGTAATAATTGAATATGATTAGAAAAATTAAAATGAGAGAAAATTATGTTTATCACAATCATCTAATTTAATTTTTAAAATATTTTATAAAATTCGTATGATAATTTATTATATAGGAGAATTGTTTGATTCATTGTACTGTGATTGTTAATTTATATTTCAACATATAATGGTACTTTCATTTATTTGATGAAATAAAATGTAAAATACAAACCCAAAAATAAGATGTAAAAGTTTAAAAATATGATTGACTATTTAATATTTTTTATTTTAAAAAAATATTAATATTGAATTATATTGTAGCGTAATCTACATTTATTTGTTTTATTAGTATGATATTTTAATTGTGAGCATGAGAAGTTGTTGTAAAAAAAATTATTGAACATATTTCATCAAGAGTTTGTAAAAAAACATATATAATAGATAATATTTTTTAATAATTGAAAGTAACTTTTTTAATAATTTTTCATATATTCGTATTTTATATTATTTTTAATAAATTTGTGCATTTTCTGTCAAATAGAATATATATTTTTATTTTATAAAACGTTACTAAAAAAATTGATTGACATAAATGTTGGTGGAATGACCTCTATCCTTAGGAAGTTATACACAATATTATTAACAAGATTATTCAATTTCTTCCTAAGTGATGAACTTAATATTAAAACCAACTTGTTTAATATTAATTCCAATTTTAACAATAATAGATTCAAAACTTATTCAAAACAGAGATTCAAGAACACATGTATTATCAAGATAAAGAGTATAGAGATAGAAAAGTGTGCACCAGGGATTTTTATACTGGTTCAACTATCGAATCGATAGTCTAAATCCAGTCCTGAAATCACTTACTGATTTCAGCCTTTACTAGAAATGGTTTGAGTATGTTTACAGACTTTCCAGCACTTCAATGCCTATACATATAACTCAACACCAATCTACAACAACAACCAATCTATCCTTAAGAACTAATCGCCAAGCTCTAGCAAGATCAGATTGAGATCTCTTTTAGATGATCACACACACTCTAAAAGATGACCACCAGTTTCACAATACTGGATTTCCACACACTTTCTTTTACAAAGATTGTTCTTTCAAAAAGAACTAAGAACACTTGATTCAATCACAATCAATTCTCACACTAAGTATTTGCCAATAATGTTTGTGAGTTGCAACAATTTTTCTCAAAGTGTATTTTTCGAAAAGCCAATGAAATTCTTTCAATTCTAAAGTTATTATAAAAATTGTGATTGATTCAGTTTATATAGTTTCAGAAAAACTTCAGACAAATCGATTTCTCAATCGATTTTATTAATGCGTATTACCAGATCAATCGACTGCCTAATCGATTATCGCATTTCTTGTTTTTCTTGAATCTTGAAATAGATGAACTAATCGATTTGCTAATCGATTCTTTTAATGCATATATCAGAAACTGATACTCAGTTCATATCAGAATCGATTGAATAATCGATTATAATTGTTTTGTTCAAAATGCGAGATCAAACAATCGATTACTCAGTCGATTCACTTTCATTAACATAATCAATTTGGCAGTGGGCTAATTTCTCCCTGTAACTCAGACAATTAACCAAATCGATTTGCCAATCGACTGATTTATCCCTGTAACTCAGATATTTACTGAAAATCGATGTGCCAATCGATTATGCAATACGTTTTTGATAAATGATGAACTGATTCGTTCATGCAATCGATTTCCTAATCGATTAGTAGAAAACTTGTAACTTAAGAAAAATATATCAATCGATTGTCCAATCGATTTTATTTATCACAGAACATAGGTCTGATAAAAACATTTTAGTAATCGATTTGCTAATCGATTAACTTAGTGAAAGCTTTGTTAGGTGAATCAGAAAATCGATTAACCAATCGATTTACCAATTGATTGTCCAATCGATTTCTTTTAATCATAGAACACATGTCTGATAAAAACCTTTAAGTAATCCATTTACTCAGTGAAAACTTTGTTCTATGAATCAGAAAATTGATTAACCAATTGATTTACCAATTGATTAATTTACACACTTATTTTATGATTTCAGTTTTAATTGACAAATATTAGATGTGTGAAATCATAATGATGAATCTAACTAATAAACACTATGAACACTAGACAAATTTACACAATCTTCAAGCCTTGTATGATATGATCAATCTTTGCTTGATTGCTTGAGATCCAAGATTTGTCCAATTGTAGTGTTTGATTCTTTCCTGAAATGTATCTCAACTCAAACTATTAGATTAATCAGATAATGCATATACATTGTATGTTTGGAAGTTTTATCAAAATCATAGTCAAGGAGGCATATATCTTACAATCTCCCCCTTTTTGATTAAATGACAAACATACAATTTAACTTTGAGTTTATATTTCAAAAATTTAAAACTTAACTTTATAATAACTCTTATTTAACAATCAATATCTCTTATTTAAAACTCCCCCTGAATTATAGAATTCATGAATCATTTCAAAAGCATAAGCACAATTCAAATTCTCCAAGTTAAATTCATTCAATCATTCTCCCCCTTTTGTCATTAAATTCAAAAAGAAAATACAGGAGAGAATAATGATTCAAAAACTATTATAGGAGATATACAAAAACAATCACCAAACAACAAAGAAAGCAAAAGCCTAAGCAACTAATCTAGGGCTGTTCCTCATTATCACCAATGGGAGAGGTAGAGACTGCTATATTAGCCTTAGCAAGTGTCTCCTCACCATGAGGTTCAGAACTATCAAGGTTGATAGGGGTTGTTTCTTCAGTTGCTTGTGTGTCAACAACATTATTAGTGGGGGAATGAGGTTGATCTTCTTGATTGGCCACTTGTGTGCCAATGTTAGCGATGTCTTCAAATGACATCTTGAGATCCAAATGGTCTTGGATGGCATCTACATCTTGAACAACTGAGTTGAGGGTTGCTTGGAGTTTCCTAAGGGCGGCTTCCACCTTAGCATTGTGTGCAGCTTGAGACTCCATAAATTCCAGCAACTTAGCTAAAACCTCAGATTGGTTTTCAGCTGGCTCAGCTTGTTCAGCATTTGGTTGAGCCCTTGTCCAAATACCATTGATCCTCTTCAATTGCATTTGGTTGACAATTGACTCACCAAAAATCAGAGTTGTTTTTACTGATTCTTCATTGACAACTGAAATTTTGAAGTGTCTCAGAATCTTGGTGATCGGTTGAGGGTAAGGGAGCATCAACTTTCCATGTGTTGTTTCCAACATATTAACCAGTACAATCCATGCCCAACTCATCTTGAGTTCCTTGTACAGGCCCCAAAGAAGAGTGATATCCAGCTTTTGAACTATGGCATGGTTCCCTGATCTAGGTACCAACATTCTGGTTAGCACATACATCAGTATCCTATGGTGGACCTTCATTTGACCAATGGGAAGAGATATTCTTTCCACAAACCCTTCAACCATCAAGTCTTGAATGGCTGTGTGTCTATCTACTGATGTTTCCCAAGCATCATCAGTAGAATCAGGATTGATTCTGCCATCAACAGTTTCTCCATAGAAGGGTAGTCCTGATAGCTTGGAGAACTCCCTAAAAGTCATGAAAATTTTCTTGCCTTTGACTTCAGACTCAAATCCAAAGTATGTGAGTGTGAAGTTTGAGTAGAAGACTCTAATAAGTCTTGGATAAATTTCCAAGGAGCAGGAGAGAAAATCTACCAATCCATGAAATCTGAGATGTTGTTGGAAGGTGAATCCATTGGCATCAAAGTAGGCAAAATCCAGAGTTCTTGCCTCATGGATTTTCCTCTTTAGGAATGAAGGGGAAAGAACAACGTCCTCAATAGATGATGTTGGTTTACCTTTGGGAGGTTGAGTCTTCTTTGCTGAGGGGAAGAAATGATTTTCTTCTTCTTTTGGGTTGGCTCCTTCATAGCATCACCCATCAGCTTTTCTGTGTGAGGAATCTTCCTCTTTTTGGTTTTTCCTTGGTCAATGGCAATGGCTTTCCCTTTATCCTTTGCCACAATCTTATGGGTGGGTATAGAAAATCTTTTTGCAGAAGGAGAAGGAGGTTGAGGAGAAGGAGTTCTGCCACTAGAGGTTGAGGAAGAGGTGGGTTTCTCACTTGTTTGTTTAACTCTTGCCATTTGTGAGATTTGGAAAGCTTGAGAGGTTTTGAGAAGTTTGAGAAATATGAAAGCACAGAGAGATTGAGTTTGGGGAGAGTTGGATAGTGAAAATGGAAAGAGAAATCGAATTAGGTTGAGTTTGATAGAAAAAATATGTTGAGAAATTGATTTAGGGTTTTAAATAGTTACTGTTCAGAGTCGATTTCTAAATCGATTTTATTAACTATTTGCACACCAAACTTCGATTGCTAAATCGATTTTGTTACCGTTATTGGAGGGAAGTGAAAGGTTCCCGTTATAGTTGCCTCAAACGGCTAGTATTTTTGCAACATTCATATTGCAAATCGATTTTCTTAAGTAAATGTTCAATTGATAAATCGATGTCCAAATTGATTTTCATATCAGTTCAGGAAAACTTCTCATAACAGCATCGACTTCCAAATCGACTTATTTGACTTGCAGTTTTTATAATTTTGACAAAATCGATTACCAAATCAATGCTTGGGTTTGGGTTTGGAATATTTCTCAAATCCTTGAATTTCTGGGAGAAATAATCGATTATGAAATCGATTTTTTTAAAACGATTTTCCATATCCTCAATCGATTTTCCAATCGATTGGATTTATGTATATTTGTCACATCGATTTTTGGTTCAGCATTTATTTCTACCACAGATCACTAAATCGATTATGAAATCGATTTTAGTGTTTCATATTCTGACAATTGAGAAACTTTGTAGCATAGATCGATTGTGAATTCGATTGTGTAATACTAATTTGAAATTTTGACACAGGATAATCGATGTGCAAATCGACTTATCTATTGTAAATCCGTAAATTTAGAGAACACATCGATGTCTCAATCGATTTTCTACAGAGATCATATTTCATTTTGATCAATTATACCAAGTTTCATTCTAATATAGAAGAAAATTTCTTTGGATAGGGCTTTGGTAAAGATATCAGCTAATTGATTAGACGTATTAATATATTCAGCATGATATTACCATTTTGGTATTGATCCATAATGAAATGATGTCTAATCTCTATATGCTTTGTTCTTGAGTGCATAACAGGATTCTTTGTGATATTTATGGCACTAGTGTTGTCACACATTATTGGCACAGTTCCAAGATCAACACCAAAATCAGAAAGGTGTTGTTTCATCTATAATATTTGTGCACAACAACTTCCAGCAGCTACATATTCAGCCTCAGCTGTTGAAAGTGAAACACTATTTTGCTTCTTGCTATGCCAAGATACAAGTGAATTCCCTAATAGATGGCAAGTACCAGATGTACTTTTTCTGTCTAATTTGCAACCAGCAAAATCATAATCAGAATAGCCAACAAGAGTGCAAGTTGATCCCTTAGGATACCATAAACCTAGATTGTTGGTTCCTATTAGATATCTGAAAATTCTTTTGACTGCACTTAGATGGGATTCCTTAGGATTAACTTGATATCTTGCACACATGCTTACATTAAACATAATGTCAGGTCTACTAGCTGTAAGATATAATAAAGATCCTATCATGCCTCTAAACATGGTCATATCCACAGATTTTCCCTTTTCATCTTTATCCAAATGACAAGCTTGACTCATGGGTGTATCAATAGATTTAAATTTATCAAAGCCAAACTTCTTTAATAGATTATTACAATACTTGATTTGACTTAGGAAAATACCATTCTTGCTTTGATTGATTTGAAATCCCAAGAAGAAGGTTAATTCTCCCATCATGGACATTTCAAATCTTCCTTTCATCATATTTTCAAATTCTTTGCAAAGCTTACTGTTTGTGGATCCAAAAATTATGTCATCAACATAAATTTGGACAAGCAGAATGTCTTTTCCCTTTTTCGTAATAAAGAGTGTTTTATCAACATTTTCTCTAGAAAAATTTTGCTGTATGAGGAAATTACTGAGTTTTTCATACCAAGCTCTTGGAGCTTGTTTCAATCCATAGAGAGCTTTTGTTAGTTTATAAACATGGTTTGGAAAAGCAGGATCCTCAAATCCTGGAGTTTGACTAACATAAACCTCCTCTTGGATATCTCCATTCAGAAAAGCACTCTTTACATCCATTTGATACAATTTAAAATCCATGATACAAGCATAAGCAAGCAAAATCCTAATTGCTTCTAATCTGGCTACAAGAGCATAAGCCTCATCATAATCAATACCTTCCTCCTGGTTGTAGCCTTTAGCAACTAGTCCAGCCTTATTTCTTGTTATTACTCCATTCTCATCCATCTTATTCCTAAATACCCATCTAGTTCCAATAATATGTTTGTTTTCTGGTTTAGGAACTAAGACCCATACTTTGTTTCTCTCAAATTGATTAAGCTCTTCTTGCATGGCAATTATCCAATCATTGTCCAAGAGAGATTCTTTTATATTCTTAGGTTCTACTTGAGAAACAAAAGCTGTGAAATTACAGAAGTGTCTAAGGGATTTTCTAGTAGCAACCCCTTTAGAAATTTCTCCTATGATGTTGTCAATAGGATGGTTTTTGTTGAATTTCGATTTCTTAGGTAAGTCATCTTCCCTTATAGGTTCTATATAATCAATGTCAGTTGGATGTAATGTTTCATTTGGTTCTTTTGGATCTGATTCTACAATTTCATCAAGAGAATCACCAACTATAAGAGGGGTACTGTTCAAGTTTTTGGTAAACGTTTCATCAAATTTTACATGAACAGATTCCTCTATAGTTTTAGTTCCTTTATTATAGATCCTATAGGCCTTACTAGATTGTGAATATCCTAGAAAAATTCCCTCATCTGCCTTAGAGGCAAATTTCCCTAGATGCTCTTTTCCATTATTCAGTACAAAACACTTGCATCCAAAGACTCTAAAATAGGCAATGTTTGGTTTTCTACCTTTGTATATTTCATAGGGTGTTTTTCTAAGGATAGGCCTAATTAGAACTCTATTTATCACATGAGTAGCTGTGTTTATTGCATCAGCCCAAAAGTATTTTGGAAGCTTAGAGTCATTAAGCATTGTTCTAGCAAGTTCTTCTAGAGATCTATTCTTCCTTTCTACAACTCCATTCTATTGTGGAGTTCTTGGGGCTGAGTAAATATGGTGAATTCCGTTTTGATCACAATAATTGTCAAAAGATTCATTTTGAAATTCTCCACCATGATCACTCTTAATGGAAATTATTTTCTGATTCTTCTAATTTTGAACTTGATTCGCAAATTTTTTGAAAATTGAGAAGGCATCACTTTTGTGAGACAGAAAATAAGTCCATGTATATCTAGAGAAATCATCAACTAAAACATAGCCATAAGAATTTCCTCCAAAACTTTTTACTTGAGAGGGACCAAATAGATCCATGTGAATTAATTGTAGAACTCTATTAGTTTGTACTAAGTCTATTGGTGGGAAAGAGGACTTGACCAATTTACTTTTCTCACAAGAGTCACATAATTTGTCCTTAGTAAATTTTCTGTTTGGAAGACCTAGCACTAGTTGTTTGCTAACAAGTTTGTTAAGATGATTTATATGTATGTGAGTTATTCTCTTGTGCCACAGCCAATCTTCATCAGATTTAGATAACAAACAACAAACATTATTTGCAGGAAAATAGTCAAGATCAATCATGTATATATTATTTACCCTTTCACCTACCAATTTTATGCTATCATCTTCCTTGTGCTCAAGTGTACAAGTATGTGATGTAAAATATACCTGGTATCCTTTATCGCAAAGCTGACTAATGCTAAGCAAGTTGTGTTTCAAACCTTTTACATAGAGAACATCCTTGATTACCGTTGTTGATTCACTCCCTATGTCTCCAGCACCAAGTATTTTGCCTTTGTTGTTGTCACCATACTTTACATATCCTCCATCTTTCAAATTCAGAGACAAGAATTTTGATTTGTCTCCAGTCATATGCTTGGAACATCCACTATCTAGGTACCATGAGTGAGTTTTGGATGTCAAGCATATTTGCAAAACAGAATTCAGATTTTGGTTTTAAGTACCCAATTTAGATTTGGTCCTTGAGGGTTAGTCTCAATCACAGGTTTCTTTACTCTCCAAACTTGTTTCCATCCCTTGTTAGCAAGCTTTTTCAGTTTACAATTAAAAGATATATGTTTCTTTTTGCAACAAAAATGGCATGAAAAAGCAGAGGATGTACTTTGAGTTGGTTTAATGAAAGCATCATGAATTGGCTTTGATCTACCAAATTTATGATTCTTTTGAGCATTCCTATTTGGTCTATAGCCAATTCCAAATTTTTCATTTGTATTCTTTTGGTTGCCAAGAAGAACATTCAGGTTGTTTCTACCACTAGTAAATTTTGCTAAATCAAATTGTAGTGATTCAACCTTTCTTTCAAGTTCAATAAAACTACTGAGTTTATCATGTGCTTCCTTTTTCAAAATTGCATTCATGTCTTCAAGAACCTTATGATCCTTTTTAATTTATTCATACATCATGCATTGCTTTTCTAGCATTTTCTTAGTGCAAATCAATTGTTTGACTACCTTAATATGTTCATCATGCAATTCATTGAAAGCATCATGCAATTCTTCATAAGAGGGATTAGAGGTAGTACTTACATCGCTATCCGAATCTGAGTTAGTGTTGGCCATTAGACACAAGTTTGCTTCTTCTTCTGAATTTTCAGAAGATTCTTCATCATTGTCATTCCAAGCTATGTAGGCTCTTTTAGTTTTTGAAGATGATTTGTAAGACCCATAATTTTAAATTATACTTTATGTATTTTAGTGGATTTTGGTATTGAACTCAAGGGCTTTTTAGCCAAGTTATTAATATTTTGGGAGTTTAAATGACCAAAAATATATGTTGATGGCCGATTAGAATTACTCGTCGATGAATAAATTAAATTAACTCCGGTGAATATGTTACGAAGAATTTAATGCGTTATGGGTGAAATGGTAATTTAACAAGTATCTAGATATTTTGAGATATTTGTTAAAAGTAATTAAAATATATAAAAATATATATATGTATATATTTGTTTGGGGAGAACAGAAAAGGAAATAAAAAGAAAAGAAGGAAAATGGAAGAAGGGAAATAGAAAGGAGAGAAAAACAAAAGAAAGAAAAAAACAAAACTGCTCCTTCTTCCTCTACCTCGCGAGCTATCTTCCTCCTTCCTCCATTTTTTCATCTTTTGCTTTCTTTTCCTTATTTTCCTTCGAGAAATAGAAACCCAACGATTAGTGGGTAAGAAGGCAAGGATTTCTCAGCTTCACTCTTCCTCTTTGATTCGAAAACGAAGAAAAACGGTGTTAGGGATTTCAAAATCGTCAAACACAAACCTCCCCGTTTCATCTAGATCTAAGCTTCGTTTCGCAAAGAGATAGAAGGGAAAGTTTTTCACTACCACGCTATGGTGCTAGGGGGCCAACTTTGGACGCGACGTTGCGAGCGGAAATTTTATCGGATTTACTCGTGGTACCATAATCGCACGTTAAAGCTAACGTGAAGGTAAGGGCTCCTTCCAAACTTTTAGTTTGCATTTAGGGACTTACTTGTGGTTGTGTGGAAAAGAATTTGTTAGGGTTGAAATGTTGATTTGGGGAAAAACGAATTTAATGCTTTATGGGTGAAATTCTAATGTGGGGTTTTGGTGATATTGATGAATGTTTCGTGGAAAATAAATTTAAACTCACTTATGTATGATTTTGAGTAAATGAAAATTGTTGTGTTGAGTGGTGGATTGTGATGATTTGCGTTCATCGTATTTGACGTGTTCATAATTGATGTTTATGGATTGATGTGATTTGGTGTGAATTGTGGATTGGATTTTGATAATATGTTTGGGTTTGTTTTGTGTGGAATTGGAAAACCATTAAAGTTAAAAGAGTATTAAGAATGGGGAATCTCTTAATATTTCTGTTTGCTTAATGTTTGTTGTGAAAATCGTTTAAGTTAAATGAGTATTAAAAATGGGAAATCTTTTAATATCTGCATTTACTTAACGATTGTCGTGGATAGAGTCAAGGTATGCTCAGGCATTTCATAGTGATAGTGGTAACTGAGATGATGCCATGTGATTTGTTGGTTTATCTCATCCATGAGAAATGAGATGATTCCATGTGATTTGTTGGTTCATCTTGTCCATGGGCCACAAGATGATTCCATGTGATTTGTTGGTTCATCTTATCCTTGCGGGGATTGTCGCGTCAAGTTGATTCCATGTGATTTGTTGGTTCATCTTGTTGGTGTGGGGATTGTCGCATCAAGGTGATTCCATGTGATTTTTTGGTTCATCTTGTCTGTGTGGGGATTGTCGCGTCAAGGTGATTCCATGTGATTTGTTGGTTCATCTTGTCTGTGTGGGGATTTTCGCGTCAAGGTGATTCCATGTGATTTGTTGGTTCATCTCGTCTGTGTGGGGATTGTCGCGTCAAGATGATTCCATGTGATTTGTTGGTTCATCTTGTCCATGTGGGTATTGCGTTGTAACTATCAAGCGTTATGTTTTGAAATTGTGTGATAGCATGTTTGATTGCAAAACTATTTCGAAGCTCATAATGTCATGGTGATTATGTTGAAATGGCTAAGTGTTATGTGTTGGAATTGTGTGTGAATGTGATTGAGTTAGTTTATGTATTTTTAGAAAAACATGTAGGGAAATCGACTCCCAAATCGATTCTATTAAAAACTATTCCTCGAAATTGATTTGGAAATCGATTGGATTTATCACAAGAGCTCAGCCAATTTGACAAAATCGATTTGGAAATCAATTGGCTTTAATACAGGGGCTCATTTATTCATTCAATCGATTTCCCAATCGATTGAATTAAGCCCAGAGTACAGATTTCACTAAAAACCTTCAGGAAATCGATTTCCCAATCGATTGGCTTAGTAGAAATTCTTATTTTGAGTTAGATAATCGATTGCTCAATTGATTTATCAATGTTTTGGTCAGTTATGTATTACTTGATGGATTGAGAACTTTATTTTGATTTCATTTTTATTTGGCAAGTATTATATGAACTTTTAGCATATGGAAGACCCTTTTAAGGTGCATGCTAAGTTGAAAGGGTATTTTGTGCATTTAAAAACTTAAATGTTATATGTTAACTGTTAATTTCGATTCGTGACCCTTTACAACTATTGTGGAAATCTGGGCTTTGCCCTCAGATGAGAGCCAGGACAATTCTACCGGTTCGTACCCTACGAATGGGAATATAGATGGGAACGCTTGACTGGAGCTATGTTAGGAGGATCTTACGGGGAGCGTGGAGATCACTCAGGGTGTATAGTTTTTTGGTAGAATGATCAGATTAGGTGGACATAGAGGGAACATATGTCTTTATTTTGGATTGCGTTTATTTTAAATTGGAAGATTGTATCTTTACTAATATTGTCAGCATGACATCTTATGTTAATGGATTTCATGTATCACTGGTTATTGTGTAAATACTTTGGACTCATATTTCAAAAACTTTTCCGCTGCTTGTAAATTATAACGACTTAAATATGTATCCAAAGGCATTTCCTTATTTATTTTCTCTGTTTTATTTTAATTTCTTTTGAAAAAAAAAATACACCCTCGCTTTGAAAATTAGGGTGTTACATTGTGGTATTAGAGCTTTGGTTTAGTTTTCTTTGGGGGCTGTGGAACCTTTGGTTATAGATTGTAGGTCAACCTGTAGGTTGGGAGTTGTTATCTAATCATGCGTCGGTTTAGGTGGTCTGAGTTGTCAAGTCCAAAATAATTATTATGTGTTGATGTGGTCAGAAGTTAGTTTTGGAATTATTTGAAGTAGTGTTAAGACTCTACTTGATGATGGTTTTATAGGAAAACCATGCCGCCAAGAAGGGATGACGCTCCGAGGGCCAATGCTAACAGGGATGATCGAATGGCGGAGGCCATGAATAACATTGCTACTTCTGTTGCTGCACAGACTGCTGCCAAGACTCAACGTGATCTTGAAAAGAGGGAAAGAGAGATCCATGCTGCAGAGTCAAGAGGATTAGAAGACTTTCGTCGTTACAATCCTCCCAAGTTTAAGGGGGATGAAAATTCAGAGAAAGCGGATTAATGGCTCCAAGAAATGGAGAAGATCTTCGAAATGATTAACTGTCAGGCGGCATTAAAGGTCAACTATGCCACTTATATGCTATTAGGGGATGCTGAGTACTGGTGGAGGAGTGCAAGATTGTTGATGAGATCGGCTCACGAGGACGTGAACTGGGAATCATTCAAAAGGAAGTTTTTAGACAAATACTTCCCGATGAGTACTAGGACTAAGCTGGGTAATGATTTCCTGAAACTGCATCAGGGGAACATGACCGTGGGCGAATATGCCGCTAAGTTTGAATCACTATCAAGACATTTCAGGTTTTTCCATGAAGAGATTGATGAACCATTCATGTGTCATCGTTTCCAAGACGGACTAAAGTATGAGATTCAAGACTCTGTCTTGCCCTTGGGAATTCAACGTTTCCAAGTTCTCGGGGAAAAATATAGGGAAGTTGAGGATATGAAGAATAAGAGGGCTAGCCGAGGAGGGAATTTTAGTGCAGGAGGGCCTAGTCGGGTGAATTATCAGAACAACAAGGGGAAGCAAGTTGCAAAACCTTATAATCGACCACAGAATAACAACGGTGGGCAGAATCACCCAGGGAACCAGAATTTCGGGAGACAATTGGGATGAGTGGTTCGATGTTTCCGATGTGGGGAAGAGGGACATTATGCTAATGATTGTACCTCTAAAGGACCGACGTGCCATAATTGCCAAAAGCTAGGGCACTTTGCAACGGATTGCACAACTCCGAAGGTGGAACCAGTTGTGAATGTAATCAGGGCAACTCGTCCTATAGCTAGAGGACGCATTTATTGTGTGAGTGCTGAAGATGGGAATCCATCTGACAATCTGATTCAACGGGACTGTGAGATTGCAGGTAACACTATAACTGCACTTTTTGATTCGGGGGAAACCCATTCCTTCATTGCTAAGGATTGTGTGAATCGATTGAAGTTATCTGTGTTTGCTTTACCTTTTGATTTGGTTATTTCCACACATGCTAAGACTTTGACAGTAAATTTCGCATGTTTACATTGTCAAATGACTATTCAGAATAGAGAGTTCTTAGTTAATTTGATTTGTTTACCTTTACAGTCACTCTAGGTCATCCTCGGTATGGATTGGATGTCGTACCATTATGTGATCTTGTATTGTGCTCGTAAATTGGTTCTTTTCCCCGAACCAGGAGTTGATAAGTATCTAGCCGCAGACAAACTCCGAGTTTCTCTAAGAGAAGGGACTCATGAGTTTTTGTCCCTGGCTAATGTGGAGGCAAAGATAAATGTGAACATAGAAAATGTGATGCTTGTCAATGAGTACCGGAACGTATTTCCAAAGAAAATTCCAGGATTGCCACGGGTAAGAGAAGTGGAATTTTTCATTGATTTGCACCCAGGAATCAGACCTATTTCTATGGCCCCGCATCGAATGTCGCCATTGGAATTAAATGAGCTCAAAGGCCAAATTGAAGATTTGTTGGAGAAGAAATTTATTAGGCCAAGTGTATTGCCATGGGGAGTTCCAGTTTTGCTAGTTAGGAAGAAGGACGGAAGCTCGCACTTATGTGTGGATTATAGACAACTTAATAAGGCAACTATTAAGAATCGTTATCCTTTGCCACGCATCGATGATTTAATGGATCAATTGAGAGGGGCCGCGATATTTTCGAAGATTGACTTGAAGTCGGGTTACCACCAGATTCGAGTAAGGGAAGGAGATATTAAGAAAACTGCTTTCAGAACCCGTTACGGATATTATGAATATCTTGTTATGCCGTTTGGAGTTACCAATGCACCAACAATTTTCATGGACTACATGAACAGAATCTTTAATCCATTCCTTGATAAATTTGTTGTGGTGTTCATTGATGATATATTAATTTATTCAAGGACTGAAGAAGAGCATAGAGAACATTTACGCCAAGTTCTTGAGATTTTACGCGAGAAGCGTTTGTATGCCAATCTGTCGAAGTGTGAATTTTGGCTAGAGAAAGTGAATTTCTTAGGACATGTGATAACCAAGGAAGGAATCGTTGTAGATCCGGCTAAGATTGAGGCGGTTCTTGCTTGGAAACAGCCTCAGACTATCACTGACATACGAAGTTTTGTAGGACTGGCAGGGTACTACAGGAGGTTTATTGAAGGTTTTGCTAAGATTATGACTCCATTGACACAACTTACCCAGAAAAGATCAACCGTTCGCATGGACGGAGAAGTGTGAGGAAAATTTTCAGTTACTAAAGAGAAAATTGACGATCTCACCAGTATTGGTATTACCGCAATCAGATGAACCCTATGAAGTTTATTGTGATGCATCTCACCAAGGGTTGGGATGTGTGCTAATGCAACACAAGAAAGCTGTAGCTTATGCCTCAAGGCAATTGAAGATTCATGAGAGAAACTATCCTACTCATGATTTGGAGCTTGCTACTGTTGTTTTTGCATTGAAGATCTGGAGGCACTATTTATATGGGTGCACGTTCACAGTGTTCAGTGACCATAAAAGTTTGAAATATTTGTTTGATCAGAAGGAATTGAACATGCGCCAGAGACGATGGATGGAGACTCTCAAGGATTTTGATTTCACACTACAGTACCACCCAGGGAAGGCCAATGTAGTGGCTGATGCGTTGAGTAGAAGAAGCGTATCAGTGTCTTCAATGATTATGGCTAGACAACAAGAGTTGTGGGAAGCTTTTAGAGACCTACACTTGAACGTAGAGTTTGCACCGGGAATTTTGAAATTCGGAATGATTAAGATTTCGAGTGGACTACATGAGGACATTGCAAATTCTCAAGATGGTGTCTTAATTCAAGAGAAGAGGAACCTAATAGTGCAAGGGAAGACAGCTGAGTTTAAGATTGGATCAGATAATATCTTGCGATGTAATGGTAGGATTTGTGTACAAGGAATTACAGATATGAGGAAAACAATTTTAGAAGAGGCTCATAAGAGTAAGTTGAGTATTCATTCTGGAGCAACAAAGATGTATCAGGATTTGAGGCAGAATTATTGGTGGCCAGGAATGAAGAAACATGTGGCGGAGTATGTATCAACTTGCCTAACTTGTCAGAAAGCGAAGGTGGAACATCAGCGACCTGCTGGGATGTTGCAACCTTTAGATATACCTGAATGGAAGTGGGACAATATTTCCATGGATTTTATAACTGGATTTCCTAAAACAAGAAGAAAGAATGATTATATATGGGTGATAGTGGATCGACTGACTAAATCCGCACACTTTTTGCCAGTAAAGACCACCTATAGGGTAGATAAGCTAACGAAGATCTACATTGCTGAAATTGTGAGGTTACACGGAGTACCATCGAGTATTGTATCAGACCGTGATCCGAAGTTCACATCACATTTTTGGGGAGCATTGCACAAAGCGTTGGGAACGAAACTACAATTGAGTTCAGCTTACCATCCACAAACGGACGAACAGACTGAAAGGACAAATCAGTCCCTGGAAGATCTGCTGAGAGCATGTGTATTAGATGATAGAGGAAGTTGGGATGATGTACTTCTGTTGATTGAGTTCACCTACAACAATAGTTTCCACGCAAGTATTGGAATGGCACCATATGAGGCTTTATATGGGCGCAAGTGTCAAACGCCCTTGTGTTGGTATAAGGACGGTGAAAATATGATTGTCGGACCAGAGATGGTGCAACAGACTACAGCTAAGGTAAGGAAGATCAAGGAGAAAATGAAGTCTTCACAAGATTCTCAGAAGAGTTACGCGGACAAGCGTCGCAGACTTTTAGAATTCGAATAGGGTGACCATGTGTTTTTAAGAGTCACACCTACTACTGGAGTTGGTAGAGCATTGAAATCGAAGAAGTTGACTCCGAAATTCATTGGACCATATCATATTTCTGCACGAATTGGGCCTGTTGCTTATCGGATTGCATTGCCTCCGATATTGTCCAATATTCATGACGTGTTTCATGTGTCACAATTAAGGAAATATCTTGCAGATCCATCTCATGTGATCGAACCAGACACAATCCAGCTAAAGGATAACCTGTCATTCGTAGTACCACATGTGAGAATTGATGACAGGAAGATTAAGCGATTGAGGACCAAGGATGTTTCGTTGGTCAAGGTGATTTGGAACCCAATTACTAGAGATGCGACTTGGGAACTAGAGAGCAAGATGAGAGAACAACACCCAAAATTATTTATCGACGCATAGTTTCGAGGAAGAAACTAATTTTAGGGGGGTAGTAATGTAAGACCCATAATTTTAAATAATACTTTATGTATTTTAGTGGATTTTGGTATTGAACTCAAGGGCTTTTCAGCCAAGTTTAAATGACTGTTACGAAGAATTTAATGCGTTATGGGTGAAATGGTAATTTAACAAATATCTAGATATTTTGAGATATTTGTTAAAAGTAATTAAAATATATATAAATATATATATGTATATATTTGTTTGGGGAGAAAAGAAAATGATATAAAAAGAAAAGAAGGAAAAAGGAAGAAGGGAAATAGAAAGGAGAGAAAAACAAAAGAAAGAAAAAAACAAAACTGCTCCTTCTTCCTCTGCCTCACGAGCTATCTTCCTCCTTCCTCCATTTTTTCATCTTTTGCTTTCTTTTCCTTATTTTGCTTCGAGAAATAGAAACCCAAGGATTAGTGGGTAAGAACGCAAGGATTTCTCAGCTTCACTCTTCCTCTTTGATTCGAAAACGAAGAAAAACGGTGTTAGGGATTTCAAAACCGTCAAACATAAACCTCTCCGTTTTATCTAGATCTAAGCTTCGTTTCGCAAAGAGATAGAAGGGAAAGATTTTCACTACCACGCTACGGTGCTAGGGGACCAACTTTGGACGCGACGTTGCGAGCGGAGATTTTACCGGATTTACTCGCGGTACCGTAATCGCACGTTAAAGCTAACGTGAAGGTAAGGGCTCCTTCCAAACTTTTAGTTTGCATTTAGGGACTTACTTGTGGTTGTGTGGAAAAGAATTTGTTAGGGTTGAAGTGTTGATTTGGGGAAAAACGAATTTAATGCTTTATGTTTTGAAATTGTGTGATAGCATGTTTGATTGCAAAACTATTTCGAAGCTCATAATGTCGTGGTGATTATGTTGAAATTTGTAAGAACAATAATTTTAAAGTACATTTGATGTATTTTAGTGTATTTTGGTATTGAACTCGGAGGCTTTTTAGCCAAAGTATTAATATTGTGGAGTTATAAGACCAAAAAGGTATTTTGATGCCCGATTAGAATTACTCGCCGATAAATAAATTAAATTAACTGCGGTGAATCTTTTGTGAAGAGTTTAATGCGTTATGGGTGAAAGGATAATTTTATAAATATCTAAAGATTTGGAGATATTTGTTAATTATTAATATATATATATATATATATATATATATATATATATATAGAAAAGGAAGGGAAGAAATTGGAAAAGAAAAGAAATAGAAAGGAAAGAAAAAGGAAGAAAGGAAAAGAGAAGGAGAGAAAACAGAAAATTCCATCTTCTTCCTCCCCTACCTCGCGTGCGTTTTTCCTCCTTCCTCCATCTTCATCCATTTTCGTTCTTCCTTGCTTCCTTGAATTCGAAATTGATAGTAGGTGATAGGACAAGGATTTCTCAACTTCACTCTTCCTCTTTGATTCGAAAATGAAGAAAAACGGTTTTAGGGATTCAAACACAAATCTCCCTGTTTCATCTAGATCTAAGCGTCGTTTCAAGAAGTGATAGAAGGGAAAGTTACTCACCACTACACTACGGTGCTAGTGAGCTAAATTTTGGAAGCAAAGTCGCGAGAAAAGTTTTTACCGGAATCGATCGTGGTGCCGTAATAGAACGAAAAAGCTAAAGTAAAGGTAAGGGCTCCTTCCAAACTTTTAGTTTGCATTTAGGGCCTTATCTGTGGTTGTGTGGAAAAGAATTTTGTTAGGGTTGGAGTATTGATTTGGGGAAAATGAATCTAAGGCTTTATGGGTAAAATCTTAGAGTTAGGTTTTGGTTATAATGATGAATGTTTTGTGGAAAATGAATTTAAACTCATTTATGTATGATTTTGAGTAAATGAAACTTGTTGTGTTTGAGTGGTGGGTTGTGTTGATTTGTGTTCGTCGTATGTGACGTGTTCTTAATTAATACTGATGAAATTTGCTATGTGCATGATTGGATTTTGTGGAAAAAGGATTTGATGTGTTTTGGTGTGAATTATGGATTGAATGTGAAAGTATGTTTGAGTTTGTCTTGTGTGGAATTTGAAAACCATTAAGTTAAACGAGAATTAAGAATGGGGAATCTCTTAATGTCTTGTTTACTTGATGTGTGTCTGTGAAAATCGTTTAAGTTAACTAGGCATTAAGAATGGGGAATCTCTTAATGTCTTGGTTACTTAATGTTGTTTTGAAAATCGTTTAAGTTAACTGGGCGTTAAGAATGGGGAATCTCTTAATGTCTCGGTTACTTAACGTTTGTTTTGGAAAAATCGTTTAAGTTAAATGAGAATTAAGAATGGGGAATCTCTTAATGTCTTATTTACTTAATGTGTGTTTGTTTTGGAAAATCGTTTAAGTTAAATGAGAATTAAGAAAGGGGAATCTCTTAATGTCTTGTTTACTTAATGTTTGTTTTGAAAATCGTTGGAGTTAAAAGAGTATTAAGAATGGGGAATCTCTTAATATTTCTGTTTGCTTAAGGTGTGTTTGTTTGTAAAAATCATTAAGTTAAATGAGTATTAAGAATGGGGAATCTCTTAATATCTGCGTTTACTTAATGTTGTCGGGAAAATGATTTTGTGAAGAAATGAATTTTCAAGTCAAAGTGATGCCATGTAATTTGTTGGTTCATTTTGTTTGTGTTGAGGTTGTCGCGTCAAAGTGATGCCATGTGATTTGTTGGTTCATTTTGTCTGCGTTGAAATTTTCAAGTCAAAGTGATGCCATGTGATTTGTTGGTTCATTTTGTTTGTGTTGAGGTTGTCGCGTCAAAGTGATGCCATGTGATTTGTTGGTTCATTTTGTCTGCGTTGAAATTTTCAAGTCAAAGTGATGCCATGTGATTTGTTGGTTCATTTTGTTTGTGTTGAGATTGTCGAGTCAAAGTGATGCCATGTGATTTGTTGGTTCATTTTGTCTGCGTTGGGATTGTTGAGTCAAGGTGATGCCATGTGGTTTGTTGGTTCATCTTGTCTGTGTGGGTATTGCATTGAAACCGTTAAAGGTTATGTTTTGAAACTATGTGTAAGTATGTTTGATTCAAATTATGATTGTGTTGATTTTTGCTAAGTGTTATGGTTTGAAATTATGTGTAAGTATGTTTGATTCAATTAGTGATTGTGTTGATTGTACTAAGAGTTATGTTTTGGATTTGTGTGATAGTATGTTAGATTGTGAAACGTTTTCGAAACTCATAATGTCGTGGTGATTGTACGGGTATTGCTAAGTGTTAAGGTTTGGAGTAGTGTTTGAATATGATTGAGTTGGTTTATGTATTTTTGAAAGAATATACAGGGAAATCGATTTACCCAATCGATTTGATGAGTTACAGGGGCTCTGTTTTGCACGAAATCGATTTACCCAATCGATTTTGTAAGTTATATTTCAAAATCATTTAAGAAATCGATTTGGTAAATCGATTGGATTCAATTGGATTCAATTGGATTCAAGTCAGGGGCTTTGTCTTCCAAAAATCGATTTGTCCAATCGATTGGATTCATTACAGGGGTTCTGTCTTGTCTGTCAATCGATTTACCCAATCGATTGAGTCAATCGATTTACCCAATCGATTGATTTAAGCCCAGAGTTCAGTTTTCACTAAAAACTTTCAGGAAATTGATTTCCCCAATCGATTGGCTCAGTGGAAAATCTTATTTTGAGTTAGATAATTGATTGCTCAAGTGATTTATCAATGTTTTGGTCAATTATATATTACTTGATGGATTGGGAACTTTATTTTGATTTCATTTTTATTCGGCAAGTATGACATGAACTTTTAGCATATGGAAAATCCTTTTAAGGTGCTTGCTTAGTGGAAAGGGTATTTTGTGCATTTGAAAACTTAAATGTTATGTGTTTATTGTTAATTTCGGTTGGTGACCCTTTACAACTATTGTGGAAATCTGGGCTTTGCCCTCAGATGATAGCCAGGACTATCCTACCGGTTCATACCCTGTGGATGGGGATGTAGATGGGAATGCTTGACTGGAGCTACGTTAGGAGGATCTCACGGGGCGCGTGGAGATCACTCAGGGTGTTTAGTGGTTTTGTAAAATGATCAGACTAGGTTGACACAGTGGGAACGGATGTCTTTCTTTTGGGTTGTTTTCATTTGTAAACTGGAAGACTGTACCACTTTTGATATGTAAACATTTTGAATCCATATTTTGTGAACTTTTTCCGCTGCTTGTAAATTGTAATGACTTAAATGTTTGTCCAAGGGTATTTCCCTTGGTCATTGTTCTGTTTTATTTTAATTACTTTCAAAAAAAAATACACCCTCGCTTTGAAAAACGGGGTGTTACATTGTGGTATCAGAGCTTTGGTTTGGTTTTCTTTGGGGGCTGTGGAGCCTTTAGTTCTAGATTGTAGGTTAGGAGTGGTTGTCTGATCATGTGTCAGTTTAGGTGGTTTGAGTTGTCAAGTTCAGAATAATTATTATGTGTTGATGTGGTTGGAAGTTATTTTTGGAATTATTGAAGTAGTGTTAAGACTCTACTCGATGATGGTTTTATAGGAAAACCATGCCGCCAATGAGGAATGACGTCCCGAGAGCCAATGCCAATAGGGATAATCGAATGGCGGAGGCTATGAATAACATGGCTGCTTCTGTTGCTGCACAGACTGCTGCCAAGACTCAACGTGATCTCGAAAAGAGGGAAAGAGAGATTTGTGCTGCAGAGTCAAGAGGATTAAAAGACTTTCGTCGTTACAATCCTCCGAAGTTTGAGGGGCATGAGAATTCAGAGAAAGCAGATCAATGGATCCAAGAAGTGGAGAAGATCTTCGAAATGATTAACTGTCAGGCGGGAGTGAAGGTCAACTATGCCACGTATATGCTATTAGGAGATGCCGAGTACTGGTGGAGGAGTACAAGATTGTTGATGAGATCAACTCACGAGGAGGTGAACTGGGAATCTTCAAAAGGAAGTTTTTAGACAAATACTTCCCGATGAGTACCAGGACTAGACTGGGTGATGATTTCCTGAGACTGCATCAAGGGAACATGACCGTGGGTGAATATGCTGCTAAGTTTGAATCGCTATCAAGACATTTTAGGTTTTTCCGTGAAGAGATTGATGAACCCTTCATGTGTCATCGTTTCCAAGACGGACTAAAGTATGAGATTCAAGACTCTGTCTTGCCCTTGGGAATTCAACGTTTCCAAGTTCTTGTGGAAAAGTGTAGGGAAATTGAGGATATGAGGAATAAGAGGGCTAGCCGTGGAGGGAATTTTAGTGCAGGAGGGCCATATCAGGTTTCTGCACGAATTGGGCCTGTTGCTTATCAGATTGCATTGCCTCCGATGTTGTTCAATATTCATGACGTGTTTCATGTGTTACAATTGAGGAAATATCTTGCAAATCCATCTCATGTGATCGAACCAGACACGATTCAATTGAAGGATAACCTGTCATTCGAAGTACCACCGATGAGAATTGATGACATGAAGATTAAGCAATTGAGGACCAAGGATGTTTCGTTGGTCAAGGTGACTTGGAAACCAATTACTGGAGATGCGACTTGGGAACTAGAGATCAAGATGAGAGAACAACACCCAAAGTTATTTATCGACGCATAGTTTCGAGGACGAAACTAATTTTAGGGGGGTAGTAATGTAAGACCCATAATTTTAAAGTACATTTGATGTATTTTAGTGTATTTTGGTATTGAACTCAGAGGCTTTTTAGCCAAAGTATTAATATTTTGGAGTTATAAGACCAAAAAGGTATTTTGATGCCCGATTAGAATTACTCGCCGATAAATAAATTAAATTAACTACGGTGAATCTTCTGTGAAGAGTTTAATGTGTTATGGGTGAAAGGATAATTTTATAAATATCTAAAGATTTGGAGATATTTGTTAATTATTATTAATATATATATATACATATATATATATGTGTGTGTTTATATATATAGAAAAGGAAGGGAAGGAATTGGAAAAGAAAAGAAATAGAAAGGAAAGAAAAAGGAAGAAAGGAAAAGAGAAGGAGAGAAAACAGAAAATTCCATCTTCTTCCTCCCCTGCCTCGCGTGCGTTTTTCCTCCTTCCTCCATCTTCATCCATTTTCGTTCTTCCTTGCTTCCTTGAATTCGAAATTGATAGTAGGTGATAGGACAAGGATTTCTCAACTTCACTCTTCCTCTTTGATCCAAAATCGAAGAAAAACGGTTTAGGGATTTCAAAACCGCCAAACACAAATCTTCCCGTTTCTTCTAGATCTAAGCTTCGTTTCACGAAGAGATAGAAGGGAAAGTTACTCACCACTACACTACGGTGCTAGTGAGCTAAATTATGGAAGCAACGTCGCGAGAAAAGTTTTTACCGGAATCGATCGTGGTGCCGTAATCGAACGAAAAAGCTAAAGTAAAGGTAAGGGCTCCTTCCAAACTTTTAGTTTGCATTTAGGGACTTATCTGCGATTGTGTGGAAAAGAATTTTGTTAGGGTTAAAGTGTTGATTTGGGGAAAAATGTATCCCAGGCTTTAGGGGTAAAATCTTAGAGTTAGGTTTTGATTATATTGATGAATGCTTCATGAAAAATGAATTTACCTCATGTATGTATGATTTTGAATATATGAAATTGATTGTGTTGATTTGTGTCGTCGTATTCAACGTATTCATGATTGTTAATTATGGAATTTGATGTGTTTTGGTGTGAATTATGAATTGAAATGTGAAAGTGTGTTTGAGTTTGTTTTGTGTGGAATTTGAAAACCATTAAGTCAAACGAGAATTAAGAATGGGGAATCTCTTAATGTCTTGTTTACTTAATGTGTGTTTGTGAAAAATCGTTAAGTTAACTGGGCGTTAAGAATGGGGAATCTCTTAATGTCTTGGTTACTTAATGTTTGTTTTGGAAAATCGTTTAAGATAAATGAGAATTAAGAATGGGGAATCTCTTAATGTCTCGTTTACTTAATATTTGTTTTGAAAATCGTTTAAGTTAACTGGGCGTTAAGAATGGGGAATCTCTTAATGTCTTGGTTACTTAATGTTTGTTTTGAAAATCGTTGGAGTTAAAAGAGTATTAAGAATGGGGAATCTCTTAATATTTCTGTTTGCTTAAGGTGTGTCTGTTTGTGAAAATCATTAAGTTAAATGAGTATTAAGAATGGGGAATCTCTTAATAACTGCGTTTACTTAATGTTGTCGGGAAAATGATTTTGTGAAGAAATGAATTTTTCAAGTCAAAGTGATGCCATGTGATTTGTTGGTTCATTTTGTTTGTGTTGAGGTTGTCGCGTCAAAGTGATGCCATGTGATTTGTTGGTTCATTTTGTCTGCGTTGGAATTTTCAAGTCAAAGTGATGCCATGTGATTTGTTGGTTCATTTTGTTTGTGTTGAGGTTGTCGCGTCAAAGTGATGCCATGTGATTTGTTGGTTCATTTTGTCTGCGTTGGAATTTTCAAGTCAAAGTGATGCCATGTGATTTGTTGGTTCATTTTGTTTGTGTTGGGGTTGTCGCGTCAAAGTGATGCCATGTGATTTGTTGGTTCATTTTGTCTGCGTTGGGATTTTCAAGTCAAAGTGATGCCATGTGATTTGTTGGTTCATTTTGTTTGTGTTGAGATTGTCGCGTCAAAGTGATGCCATGTGATTTGTTGGTTCATTTTGTCTGCGTTGGGATTTGTCGAGTCAAAGTGATGCCATGTGATTTGTTGGTTCATTTTGTCTGCGTTGGGATTGTTGAGTCAAGGTGATGCCATGTGGTTTGTTGGTTCATCTTGTCTGTGTGGGTATTGCGTTGAAACCGTTAAAGGTTATGTTTTGAAACTATGTGTAAGTATGTTTGATTCAAATTATGATTGTGTTGATTTTTGCTAAGTGTTATGGTTTGAAATTATGTGTAAGTATGTTTGATTCAATTAGTGATTGTGTTGATTGTACTAAGAGTTATGTTTTGGATTTGTGTGATAGTATGTTAGATTGTGAAACGTTTTCGAAACTCATAATGTCGTGGTTATTGTACGGGTATTGCTAAGTGTTAAGGTTTGGAGTAGTGTTTGAATATGATTGAGTTGGTTTATGTATTTTTGAAAGAATATACAGGGAAATCGATTTACCCAATCGATTTGATGAGTTACAGGGGCTCTGTTTTGCACGAAATCGATTTACCCAATCGATTTTGTAAGTTATATCTCAAAATCATTTAAGAAATCGATTTGGTAAATCGATTGGATTCAATTGGATTCAAGTCAGGGGCTTTGTCTTCCAAAAATCTATTTGTCCAATCGATTGGATTCATTACAGGGGTTCTGTCTTGTCTGTCAATCGATTTACCCAATCGATTGAGTCAATCGATTTACCCAATCGATTGATTTAAGCCCAGAGTTCAGTTTTCACTAAAAAATTTCAGGAAATTGATTTCCCCAATCGATTGGCTCAGTGGAAAATCTTATTTTGAGTTAGATAATTGATTGCTCAAGTGATTTATCAATGTTTTGGTCAATTATATATTACTTGATGGATTGGGAACTTTATTTGATTTGATTTTTATTTGGCAAGTATGACATGAACTTTTAGCATATGGAAAATCCTCTTAAGGTGCTTGCTTAGTGGAAAGGGTATTTTGTGCATTTGAAAACTTAAATGTTATGTGTTAATTGTTAATTTCGGTTGGTGACCCTTTACAACTATTGTGGAAATCTAGGCTTTGCCCTCAGATGATAGCCAGGACTATCCTACCGATTCATACCCTGTGGATGGGGATGTAGATGGGAATGCTTGACTGGAGCTACGTTAGGAGGATCTCACGGGGCGCGTGGAGATCATTCAGGGTGTTTAGTGGTTTTGTAAAATGATCAGACTAGGTTGACACAGTGGGAACAGATGTCTTTCTTTTGGGTTGTTTTTATTTGTAAACTGGAAGACTGTACCACTTTTGATATGTAAACATTTTGAATCCATATTTTGTGAACTTTTTCCGCTGCTTGTAAATTGTAATGACTTAAATGTTTGTCCAAGGGTATTTCCCTTGGTCATTGTTCTGTTTTATTTTAATTACTTTTGAAAAAAAAAAATACACCCTCGCTTTGAAAAACGGGGTGTTACAAAATTGCTAAGTGTTATGTGTTGGAATTGTGTGTAAATGTGATTGAGTTAGTTTATGTATTTTTAGAAAAACATGCAGGGAAATTGATTCCCAAATCGATTCTATTAAAAACTATTCCTCGAAATCGATTTGACAATCGATTGGATTTATCACAGGAGCTCAGCCAATTTGACAAAATCGATTTGGAAATCGATTTGGCCATACATGAACTCAGCCAATTTGACAAAATTGATTTGGAAATCGATTGGCTTTAATACAGGGGCTCATTTATTCATTCAGTCGATTTCCCAATCGATTGAATTAAGCCCAGAGTACAGATTTCACTAAAAACCTTCAGGAAATCGATTTCCCAATCGATTGGCTTAGTAGAAATTCTTATTTTGAGTTAGATAATCGATTGCTCAATTGATTTATCAATGTTTTGGTCAGTTATGTATTACTTGATGGATTGAGAACTTTATTTTGATTTCATTTTTATTTGGCAAGTATTATATGAACTTTTAGCATATGGAAGACCCTTTTAAGGTGCATGCTAAGTTGAAAGGGTATTTTGTGCATTTAAAAACTTAAATGTTATGTGTTAACTGTTAATTTCGGTTCGTGATCCTTTACAACTATTGTGGAAATCTGGGCTTTGCCTTAGATGAGAGCCAGGACAATTCTACCGGTTCGTACCCTACGGATGGGAATATAGATGGGAACGCTTGACTGGAGCTATGTTAGGAGGATCTTACTGGGCGCGTGGAGATCACTCAGGGTGTATAGTTTTTTGGTAGAATGATCATATTAGGTGGACATAGAGGGAACATATGTCTTTATTTTGGATTGCGTTTATTTTAAATGGGAAGATTGTATCTTTACTAATATTGTCAGCATGACATCTTATGTTAATGGATTTCATGTATCACTGGTTGTTGTGTAAATACTTTGGACTCATATTTCAAAAACTTTTCCGCTGCTTGTAAATTATAACGACTTAAATATGTATCCAAAGGCATTTCCTTATTTATTTTCTCTGTTTTATTTTAATTTCTTTTGAAAAAAAAAATACACCCTCGCTTTGAAAATCGGGGTGTTACATTGTGGTATTAGAACTTTGGTTTAGTTTCCTTTGGGGGCTGTGTGGAACCTTTGGTTATAGATTGTAGGTCAACCTGTAGGTTGAGAGTTGTTATCTAATCATGCGTCGGTTTAGGTGGTCTGAGTTGTCAAGTCCAAAATAATTATTATGTGTTGATGTGGTCAGAAGTTAGTTTTGGAATTATTTGAAGTAGTGTTAAGACTCTACTTGATGATGGTTTTCTAGGAAAACCATGCCGCCAAGAAGGGATGACGCTCCGAGGGCCAATGCTAACAGGGATTATCGAATGGCGGAGGCCATGAATAACATTGCTGCTTCTGTTGCTGCACAGATTGCTGCCAAGACTCAACGTGATCTTGAAAAGAGGGAAAGAGAGATCCATGATGCAGAGTCAAGAGGATTAGAAGACTTTCGTCGTTACAATCCTCCCAAGTTTAAGGGGGATGAAAATTCAGAGAAAGCGGATTAATGGCTCCAAGAAGTGGAGAAGATCTTCGAAATGATTAACTGTCAGGCGGCATTAAAGGTCAACTATGCCACTTATATGCTATTAGGGGATGCTGAGTACTGGTGGAGGAGTGCAAGATTGTTGATGAGATCGGCTCACGAGGACGTGAACTGGGAATCATTCAAAAGGAAGTTTTTAGACAAATACTTCCCGATGAGTACCAGGACTAAGCTGGGTGATGATTTCCTGAAACTGCATCAGGGGAACATGACCGTGGGAGAATATGCCGCTAAGTTTGAATCGCTATCAAGACATTTCAGTTTTTTCCGTGAAGAGATTGATGAACCATTCATGTGTCATCGTTTCCAAGACGGACTAAAGTATGAGATTCAAGACTCTGTCTTGCCCTTGGGAATTCAACGTTTCCAAGTTCTCGTGGAAAAATGTAGGGAAGTTGAGGATATGAAGAATAAGAGGGCTAGCCGAGGAGGGAATTTTAGTGCAGGAGGGCCTAGTCGGGTGAATTATCAGAACAACAAGGGGAAGCAAGTTACTAAAAAATAGATTGACGGAAAGAAATTATAAATGGATTGACATTAATGTGTAATTGAATTTTTAACGTATAAAATCATTACTCACCATAATTACCATAAATGGAATAATATAATTGTCCTTAAAAAGAGGATTAAATAAAGAGCATTTATGTCGATATTTATGAGTGATTAGTCCGTTTTTTTTTGTTGAGTTTAATAATTAATAATATAAATTATTACTATTGGTAAATGACTAATAATATTATAAAATAATTTATAAATTTATTATAAAATAACATATAAAATAATTTGATAATAATATAAATTATAAAATATTATCAATTTTAAAATAATTTATAAATTATAAATATATTATAAATAATTGTAAAATAATTTTATAATTTATAAATTTATTATAAAATAATATTATTAGATAAAGAGTATTTATGTCGATATTTAGTAGTGATTAGTCGTTTTTTTTTTTATTGAATTTAATGATTTGTATAGGTGGCATTCGAGGGTGAGGTGGCATTCAGGGGTTTGTTTTAAATATATATAATAGATTATTAGCATCGGTAAATGACTAATAATATTATAAAATAATATTATAAAATAATTTATATATTTATTATAAAATAACTTATAAAATAATTTGGTAATAATATAAATTATAAATTATTATCAAATTGTAAAATAATTTTATAATTTATAAATTTATTATAAAATAATATTGTCAAATAGATTTTGGAGGTATTAAAGAAATTGGGGAAGAAAGAGAAAAAAAATAGTATGATTGAAAGAGATTAGGTATTGAGAGGGGAGAAAGGAGGAGATGTCCACATCAGCTTTTTGACTGATGTGGGAAATATTTATATAGGTGGCATTCAAGGGTGAGGTGACATTCGGATGTCTGTTTTAAATATATATATAATAGATAATAGATACGCAAACAAATTTGCTGGAAAAATATTCAGAATTATTAAATCAGCAAGTAGCAATTTTTTTTGTGATAATCATTTTAAATTGATTATTTTAATATAAATATAAATCTATTACATTTGATTAATGCAAAAGCATATGAAAATACTTTTATTTCATATTTATAAATACATTTTAGGAGTACTTTGATAAATACTTTTTTTTATAATTTTTTTTAATAAATTTATCCCCCAATTTGTTCCATCATGAGGAATTTCCTCATAGTTGTTTGAGAAACTGGACCATGATTACTTGGTCCCAAGCTCATAGACATGTACATATCTGTTGCAACTTTTTTGTTTGTCACATTGAAAGTAATTTGTTTCTTTGATAAAAATGACAAATTTCTATTTAATTGATGGGACATGTGCCTAAGTTTTAGCTCGAGTCGATGTAGGCTTTGAACTTCTTGGTGTCAGAAATTTGAGATGTCTTAGATTTTTGTAGCACAAATTTCTTCTTTGCCTTCGCTACATTGTTTTTGCTATTCATATAGGAAACCTATCCAAAATAGATGTTAATCAAACACTCAAACATAATAAAATTATTATGATTTCACCAGAAAATATGAATGAAAGCAAACCTTAGATTCATTTTGATGATGATCCAATTCACATCTTTTTCTTCAACTTGCGAAGCCTTTTCTGTTTCCTTGTACACAACATGTGAAATTTCCTTCACATCTTCAATTCCAACTTCAAGATTTTGTTCTTGTTTTATGCAAATATCTTCTTCAGGCTCACCTATCTTGTGGAAACCATGTGATCTACTTTACCTCTTTGTTTTCCATCTTAACTATGAACTTTGGTTAAAGTTGTTGAGACAAAATCCTAAATTAATGCTTTGATGATAATCAAACAAAAGTTAATTAAGACTTCTAATTATGATTTTAAGTGTTTTGTTATTTAACATGTATTTTTGATTGTATTAATTAAATATAGGTATTAAGAATATCAATATCATATTAGAAGAAACAAGTTCATTCAATTAAACAAAGAACATTCCGACATAATTATGAAAAAACGGAGATCGTTCTTCACAATTCTTAGTTATTTTTAAAAAGAATGTTCATGTTCTTAAGGAAAAGATCGTTTTTGGTGTATTCAATCTATCTCTAGAAAGCTACCAAATGTATACAAGGATCCCATCAGTAAAAGAATCATTCCAAAGAACAAAGAAAAACTTTATGCATCATAATAAAACAACCAAAATCATTCTCCAAATTTGAGCAAGAAGCAAGTAAGATTCTAACAGACTCGATTGAACACTGCAGTTACATCTCTGGGCAGCCTGCACACGTGACAGAAAGCCATGAAATATGTTAGTACAGAGGCAAACCTAAGAGAGAGAGAGAGAGATGGGGGGGGGGGGGGGGG
>JBBPBR010000001.1:20792152-20804860 GCA_037974775.1 Cicer pinnatifidum | reverse complement strand
GGGGGGGGGGTTGAATTAGGTGTTTGAAAATTTTATGGTTTTTAGAGACTTAGTGGATTATTTTTCTGATTATGATTATAGTATAGTAAAATGTAAATGATAGAAAAATAAAGAACACATAAAATTTATCATGCTTCCCCTTACAACCAAGGGTACATCTAGTCCTCTTGCACACCACAAGAGATTTTCAAATATTGTTAGAATAAATACAAGTCTAACTCTAAGACTTCAGTTACAAACTCCTAACAATCTGCCTAAGATAGCACACCACTATCTTAGTTTACACTACTTGAAGAAAATACACCACTTTCTTCAAACAACACAATAACTTAGTTAATTTACAATAATGATTTTGATTGTAATCAAGAGGGTATAGCAATTGACATTTTAATATGATTTTGATGGTACAATGACATTTTAATATAATTTGAAGTACAAGAGAGAACGTTTCTCAATGATATGACAATGTAAAACATGTACTTGAAATATGAAAGTATGACTTTAAATAATTCAAAAAATATTTCAGAAAATTGTTCACAGTTGTTCTAAGATTTTTTATTTTTATTTTTTTTATTTTAAACTTGAGACTATGAGGTATTTATATTCCTAAGACAACACTTCAGATCAGTGGCAATCGTTCATAGAAGATTGATGAACATATGCAATGATCCAGGATTGAATCAAAACTGAAAAATTGCATTGTTTCGCAGTTGTATTCGGCTACAGCCTAAGCGTAGTCGAATACACTTCTTTAACGTTCAAACTTTTCAAACTATTTGAGGTTGTATTCGAATACAAATACATGTAGTCGAATACAGATGAGTGAAATTTGCCACTGACTTGGTTTTATATTCGGCTATATCATGATGTAGTTGAATACAAATGTGCAGTTTTTGTTACGGACTTGGGTTTATATTCGACTACAACATGATGTAGTTGAATACAGATGTGTAGTTTTTGCTACTGACTACATATGTATTCGAATACACATACATGTAGTCAAATACAACCTTTACTTCTGTAAAAAAAAACTTGATTTTCAAACATTGTTAATGTAATTTAACAATTTGAAAATTATTTTGATGCATATGATAAAGTTTAGATGAAGTAATCAAGGAACTCATGTGCATTTGAAATGTAATAATATTAGATTCTATCATGTACCTTAAAATATAAGACTTATAGCTTATTGACAATGGTTGACTTGATGTTGACTTCTCTTAGCATCTTTGAACTTGCAACTTGAACATTTTACTTGGTCTTCGTCTTCATCAAAAATATATAGTCTTGTATATTTACAAAATACTTCAAGACAACTGTCAAAGAAACTTAGCCTCATCACCCCTCAAAACAACAACAAAGATCGTTCTAGTTTTGCAAGAACATTCCTACTTTAAGACAACACTTATCCACTTAAACTGACACAAGACAGTTGGATCTTCTTCAACGGTTAGATGAGTTGTCATAAGCCTTCTTGAAGCCTATAAAAGGATCCTCAAGATCAAGGATAAGGCAGAGCTTCAAGTGCAAAGCAATCTATCACTTAAACTATCATACTCAAAAGTCCATAAGCTCTTCAAGCAAAAGCAAATGTTAAGTTCTATTTTCATCTAGATATCAGAATCATTCTACTAAGTCCTTATCCAAGAATCTAAACTCAAACAAAGGTTGAGTACACTCAAATTCTACCAACTACTTAAATCATCACTTTGTAACTCAAGATTGTTGTGTTGAAAATAGTTTGAGTAAATCGTAAAATTCCTTTTATGATTTAAAGGTAATATGTAAAAATCCTCTCTAAATTTTGAAAGGTAACATATTGTAACAAATCATGATTGATCTGAAAAGGTTGTATGAAAACCAATAATGATTTTTTTTTGAACATTTAGTGAAAAATCTCACAATTGTGAGGACTGGACGCAATCCACTTTGGGTGAACTAGAATTTATTTCTGTGTGATATATTTCCCTTATCTCTATTTGTTTATAATCAACTAGCCATATATCTTATAGAGAAGTTAAATTATGTGATTTCACTAACCAAGAATGTTATGCTTTTATTGTGTTTTCATAACCAAGATTAATCTTGAGTTAAATATTTTGAGATTTAACAGGAATTTTAAAAATAGGGAAATTACAATTCAAATCCCTTTCCTTGTAATTGACATTGTCACTTCAATTGGCATCAGAGCCACTCTCTAAGGATTAACACTCAAAAGTGCTAGAGTAAAGATTCCGGAAGCAATGTCAAAAGCCAATTACATTGTTAAAGGAGGGCCATCAAATAGACCACCTTACTTCGATGACACAAACTACTATATTTGGAAAGCAAAATGTAGCTATTTTAAAATCACAAGACACAAGTATGTGGCGCATCATTACAAATGGAGATTTCATACCGAGAATTGACCAAACTGACTCAAGATCTGTTGAAAAGAAAGAAGCAGATTCGACAACATAAGATAAAATTAAGGTACTTCTAAAATTAAGAGCTCAATTATTTTTATAATGTGCTTTAAGCATGGAAGAAAGTGAAAGAGTCAACGAATGCAACATGGCTAAAAAGGTATGAGACACATTACAAACTCATCATGAAGGAACAAGTCATATGAAAGAAACAAGAATTGATATAGGCATAAGAAAGTTTGAATTGTTTGAAAGGAATGAAGGAGAAACTATTGATGAAATATATTCATGATTTACAACCACTGTAAATGAAATGGGCTCCTTAGGCAAGGCATACTCAATACAAGACAAAGTAAGAAAAATCATGAGATGTCTTCCAATTATATGGAGACCGACGGTGCAACCATATGCCAGACCAAGAATCTTGAAGTACTCAGATTAAAAGAACTAGTTGGAACCTTACGAGCACATGAAATACTATTACAGGAATACAAACCAACAAACAAAGAAAAAATAATAGCCTTGAAAGCTTCTCAAAATTCTCAAGAAAGCATGCCATTGCAACAAGATGAAGATTTAGAAGAAATCGAACATGAAGTGGTTGATGAAGAAATAATTCTTCTTACAAGAAAAATCCAAAGGATGATGAGGTGAAGGGATCATATCAAAAAGGGGTTTCCAAATAAAAAGGAAATTTCAAAATAGAGGTTGGCAAAAGTCCATCACATGTTTTGGATGCAACAAACTAGGACATTACAAAACTAAATGTCCCTTGAACAAAAAAGCACCAAAGAAATTCCTTTCAAGAAAAAATCCATGACGGTTACTTGGGATGATTCTGATGAATCAGAAACAGAGGAACCTAAAGAAGCCAACATATGTTTGATGGAAAACTCTTAATAGAAGGAGGTAATAAATTATGAACCATGTCTTCTATGTAAACAAATTGAAAAAGAGTTTGACAACTTACTAAATGATTCAAATATCCTTGTTCAAAATTGTAGTTTTTTAAAAAATCAATTTTTCAAAGGAAATAGGGAGAAAGAAAAAGCTCAAGTTATGATTGATGAACTAAAAAAATATCATTCAGAATATGCAGGAATCTCATCTTAAGAAAACTAAAAACTTAAGATTCAAAAAGAGAACATTCTTCTTAATATTATTTGATGAATTTGATGATCTTGATATAAGTAAGATAGAAGAAGAAGAAGAAGAAGAAGAAGAAGAAGAAGAAGAAGAAGAAGAAGAAGAAGAAGAAGAAGAAGAAGAAGAAGAAGAAGAAGAAGAAGAAGAAGAAGAAGAAGAAGGAGAAGAAGAAGAAGAAGAAGAAGAAGAAGAAGAAGAAGAAGAAGAAGAAGAAGAAGAAGAAGAAGAAGAAGAAGAAGAAGAAGAAGAAGAAGAAGAAGAAAGAAGAAGGAAGAAGAAGAAGAAGAAGAAGAAGAAGAAGAAGAAGAAGAAGAAGAAGAAGAAGAAGAAGAAGAAGAAGAAGAAGAAGAAGAAGAAGAAGAAAGAAGAAGGAAGAAGAAGAAGAAGAAGAAGAAAGAAGAAGAAGAAGAAGAAGAAGAAGAAGAAAGAAGAAGAAGAAAATGATCATTGTAACAAGATGGATGTTCAAAAACAAGTAGAGACTATAAGGTTGGTAGCTCAATAATACAAGGTTGGTAGCTCAATAATACAATCAACAAGAAAGTAGAGACTATGATGAAATTTTTGCTCTAGTTGCAAGGTTAGAAGCTATCATAATTCTTCTTGCATATGCATCACATAAACTCATTAAATTTTTTCACATGGATGTCAAAAGTGCTTTTTTAAATGAACAAGTGTTTTCTTAGATGAGTTTTCATAAGCCTTCTTGAAGCCTATAAAAGGAACCTCAAGATCAAGGATAAGACAAAGCTTCAAGTACAAAACAATCTATCACTTACACTATCATACTCGAAAGTCCATAAGTTCCTCAAGCAAAAACAAAGGTTCAATTCCATTTTCATCTAGATATCAAAATCATTCTACTGAGTTATTCGTAAAGAATCTAAACTCAAACAAGAGTTGAATACACTCCGATCCTACCAACTACTTAAATCATCACTTTGTAACTCAAGACTATTGTGTTGAATATAATTTGAATAAACTGTAAAAATCATTTTTATGATTAAAAGGTAACCTTTAAAAATCATCTCTAAAGATTGAATGGTAACCTTTGGAAATCCTTTATAGGTTGAAAGGTAACATATTGTAACAGATCAAGATTGATTTGGAAAGGCTGTGTGAAAACCAAGAACAATCTTGTTTTGAACACTTAGTGAAAAATATCACAATTGTGAGGACTGGACATAACCCACTTTGGGTGAACCATGATATATCTTTGTTTGATATCTCTTTCCTTATTCTTATTTGTTTATAATCAACTAACTATATATATTATAGATACGTTAAATTATGTGATTTCACTAACCAAAAACGTTCTTCTTTTATTGTGTTTTCATAACCAAGGTTAATCTTGAGTTAAATATTTTGATATTTAACAGGAATTTTAAAAAAAGGGCAATTACAATTCAAACTCCCTTCCTTATAATTGACAGTGTCACTTCAAAAATAAACAATTGAAAGACTAAAACTCATAAGCATTATTGACAGACTTTATGATACAGAATAAACATTTTGCATAAAATTAGACAAACATGATAGTCTAGAATCCACAAAGTAGTATTATTAAAACTTGATAGGCAACACAAAGCAAATGCTATTCTCTTTAACTTAGCTCCAACAAATATTAGAGCAAGTTAACTATTAGCCTGTTAACTATTGATACAATTAATTATGATGATAAAAGATAATCATAATCCAAGGTATTGAGAAGAGGAACACCTTCAACCATCTAATTTCACCCTGAGAATTGGTCACACAAGATAAAATGCATATAAGTAAACTTTGTACAACTACATTACCCAATATCATCGATAAATTTCTATAAATAAGCATTACCCAATATCAGTGAGAAATTTCTATAAATTAATTCTGGTGAAAAGAGGATAGATCAAATCCCAAAGAAAATCATATTTTAGAGAAGAAGAAGTTACTTCTCTGGTTCAAAGTGGACAAGGTATTAGTCTAATAGGTAATGAGTAAATAGTCATTTTGGTGTTTGAATATGTCAATGGGTGTCACTATAGTTCCCAGATGCATCAAACAACAAAAACATATTGAATGTACTTTTTGCTAGTTAAATTGGTCCTCATATGTGTTTTTTGTTCTCAAACGTCATTCATTTGTTAATTTGGTACATGTAATTACTAGCAGAAGACACACTCGTGATATTTTTAAAATTTCAATATATTCAGATACTATTTTACACTATTTCATACATTTAGGACCAAAATGATTATTTACTCAATTCGCTTTTGCCTAGTTGAAAAATGACAGGTTAACAATTCCTTATTTCTTTTTTTTTTGCATGATATGCTGCTGGAACTGATACAACATTCATTACCTTTGATTGGGAAATCACAGAGATGCTAATGAATCCTCATATTATGAAAAAAGCACAAAAGGAAGTACATAGCGTCCTAGGAGAAAGAATAGTTGTTGCAAAGAGTGATATGCCTCAACTGCAGTACATGAGGATATCAAAAGAAGCTAAACCACATGCATGATTTCAGTTTAATCTGTTAAATGTTCGAATAAAACGTCAATATCAAACATTGAGAGAATGGAGAGACAAAGACATCAAATAAAGATATTGCCATATGGAGCCAATGGCCGAGTCCACAAGGAGGCACAAACCTACAAGCTGAAGGTTCAGATGATGAGGTGGAGGTGTCGGTAACATGTTCAACCTTGCATCATAGTTGTACGCATACTCTTCTTACTGTTGGATTTCAGAGGAAGAAAACTAGATGACAAAATAATGAAAGAGAACATATATTTTTTTTATACTGACTAATACAATGTTTAAATAGTAAAAGAAACTTAACTAACAATCTCCACTAACCACGTCTAAGAATCCTAAGTTAGTGGTATCACAAATTTGTTCTTAACTAATAGCCAAAAAATCAGCAACAGACTTTTGACAAAGTCTTCCAACTAAGTTACTAATTTTCTATGACTTTTATTCAGCTTCCTACGTGCACATATGAGCTTGAATTATGTTGCAACACCACCCCTTAATTCAAACTCATACATACCAATTTTCTCCATAAAGAACTGATGTTTGGCTTGAGCTAAAGCCTTGGTAAACAGATCTGCATTTTGAACGTTCGTGTTGCAGAATCTTAGAGCGACTGTTTCCTCTGACACAAGCTTCCTTATGAAGTGATGTTGAACTTCAATATGCTTGGTTCTTGCGTGAAATGCTGGGTTTCTTGTCATAGCAATCGCAGGCCTGTTATCACACCAAATCTCAGTTGCTCCTTCCTGTTCACAGCATAAATCTTTCAACAACTTTCTAAGCCAAACAGCTTGTCTTGCTGTTGCACCAGCAGCTACATATTCTGCCTCAGATGATGACAGAGCCACAATATCCTGCTTCTTTGAGCTCCAAGTTATAGCTCCTGAGCCTAAACTGAAAACTGATCTTGATGTACTTTTTCTATCATCCAAACTATCTGCCCAGTCACTGTCTGTGTAGCTAACTAACTTGAACTCACTAACATGTTCATACAAGATTCCAAAGCAAGTTGATCCTGCAACATACTTCAGGATCCTTTTTGCTGCACCTAGTTGTTGCTTTGTTGGAGAGTGCATGTATCTGGATACCACACTTACACTATGAGCAATGTCAGGACGCGTGTGAGTGAGATAATTCAGACCTCCTACAAGACTTCTGAACAGCTTTTCATCAGCTTTTCCTGTGCCATCCTCCTTCTACAGCTTCTCATTAGGATTCATAGGAGTTTTGACAGTTTCACATTTTTCCATTGAAAATTTCTTCAGCAAATCCTCTGCATACTTCCTTTGGTATATAAATATTCCATCTTCTCCTTGCTTTACTTCTAGACCCAAGAAATACTGAAGCAGTCCCAAGTCTGTCATCTCAAATTTCTCCATCATTGATGCTTTGAACTCATTTAGCAGCTTCTGAGAGGAGCTAAAGTAGATGATGTCGTCCACATAAAGACAGACAAAAATGAATCCATTCACACCTTCTTTTTTTCACATAGAGAGTTGGCTCATTCTCACTTCTCTCAAACTGATTTTGAAGAAAGAATGAGTCAATCTTGGTGTACCAGGCTCTTGGAGCCTATTTCAGTCCATAAAGTACCTTTTGCAGCTTGTAAATCTTGCCTTCTTCACCATTTTTTACAAAGCCGAGTGGTTGCTCAACAAAAACTTCTTCTTGTAAGTCTCCATTGAGAAATGCAGATTTTACATCCAGCTGAAACACATCAAATTTCCATTGGGCAGCCAAAGCTAATACCACTCTTACAGTTTCAAATCTTGCCACTGGTGAGAATGTCTCCTCAAAATCGATTCCTTCTTTTGCTGAACCATCAGATCCTACTATTTTTTGCTGAATACTGTCACCCCTTTCTCTCCTGAACCATCAGATCCTACTAGTTTTAAGTCATCTCCTGAACCATCAGATCCTACTATTTTTTGCTGAATACTGTCACCCCTTTCTCTTTGCTCCCAATTCCAGCCTGCATTCTCATTAAACACAACATTCCTACTGACCATAATCTTGACAGTAAGAGGGTTATACAGTCTATATGCCTTGGATTGAGTAGCATAGCCAATAAATATACATTTCAAAGATTTATCATCAAGTTTAGATCTCAAATCAACCAAAGCATAAGTTGTACAACCAAAAACTCTTAAATGAATTACATATGGTTTTTTTTCCTCTCCATACTTCAAATGGTGTCATATTCATGACCGCCTTTGTAGGAGAGACATTGAGGATGTACACTGCAGTAGCTACAGCTTCACACCAGAAGTTGTTTGGTACACCTCTAGCTTTGAGCATGCTTTTTGCCATCTCTACAACTGTCCTATTCTTTCTCTCAGCAACTCCGTTTTGCTCTGGAGTGTATGGTGCAGTCAATTCTCTTCTTATTCCTTGCTCCTCACAAAATATGATGAATTCATTTGACAAAAGTTCACCACCACGATCTGTTCTTAAGGCTTTCACACATAAACCAGATTGTTTCTCAACCATAGCCTTAAAAATCTTGAAGTTTTCGAAGGCTTCAGACTTAGCCTTTAGAAAATAGACCCAACTCATTCTGCTGTAGTCATCGGTTATGAGCACGAAATACTTACTTCCACCAAGAGAAGTTGTCTGCATTGGTCCACAGAGATCAGCATGCATCAGCTCCAAACATTCACTTGCTCTCCAAGCTCTACCACTAGGAAATGGTCCTCTTGACTGCTTTCCATATAAGCATCCTTCACACAACTCAAGCTCACCAATTTTAGGCAGCCCTTGCACCATGCCTTTGGAACTCAAAAGCTTCAGTCCCTGCACACTCAAATGACCATACCTCAAATGCCACAGCTTGGCATCATCATCTCCTTTAATTGTCAGTGCTTTGCTCACATTGCCAGATAAATCAAGAGGGAACATTCTATTTCTCCCCATAACAATCTTTACTATAACTTCTTTCGATTTCTTATCACAGATCAAACAAAAATCGTTCTCAAACAGTACTGAATATCCAGAATCGAGTAATTGACCCACACTCAACAAATTGTGAGTCAAATTTGGCACATACTGCACATCATATAAGAGCTTAGTGTTTCCTTGCTCAGTTTTGATCGCAATCGTGCCTCTTCCTTCCACTTCAAGTTGCTTTCCATCTCCAAGCCTCACCTTGCTCTTTAAAGATTCATTCAGTTCTCTGAACATAGACTTGGCACTTGACATATGGTTGGAGCATCCACTGTCAACATACCACATGCCACCTCCTGCATCATTGCTAGCTGCACTTTGTGCTAAGAACAATTTTTGCTCATGCTCCACAAAATTGGATTTTTGATCACCCTTTTGTTCATCTGCCTCTTTCTTCCAGCAGCTAGCCTCTTTGTGGCCTGGCTGCTTGCAATAATAACATTTAAATGGACCCTTATATGATTGCTCTTTTCCTTCCTTATTTTGTCCTCTTCCACGACCCCTTCCTCTTGAGCCAACTCTTCCTCTACCTCTTCCACTAAATTGCCATGTCTTTTCCTTGTTTGAGGATTCTCCTTTCACATGGAATGCCTTCTCTTCCTTCTTCTCACCATTTCTATTGAGCCTCTCCTCATGAGCTTGCAAGGATCCCATGAGTTCTTCAAAGGTGTAATCTGCCATGTCCTTTGACTCTTCAATAGCCGCTACAACATGATCATATTTGCTTGTGAGACTTCTTAGAACTTTTCCAACCACATGCTCATTGGTCATTGTTTCTCCATATGAGCGCATTTGTTGTACCACAGTGGATACACGTGACAAGTATTCTTGGACAGATTCTTTGTCTGTCATTAGAGCTGTTTCAAACTCTCTCCTGAGTGATTGCAACCTCACTGTAATCACCTTCTTGTCACCTAGATACTCTTGCTTTAGAGTATCCCACGCCATCTTGGATGTGGTTCCTGAGGCAATTCTGGAAAATATTTCATCATCCAAGGCCTGTTGTATCATAAACAATGCCTTGGAATCTTTCTTTCTCTTCTCTCTCAATTGATGAGCAGGTTCTGGAGATTGAGCATCATCAAATCCTTCTTCAACAAAACCCCACAGTTCTTGAGACTTGAATAATGTTTGCATTTTCAAGCTCCAAAAATGATAATTTATGCCTTTAAAGATAGGCAATTGTGAAGTGGCGATTCCGGATCCGTTGTTCTGCATTATGAACAACCTTTTCACTCTCTAACCCGTGTTTCCCCTTGTGTTTGAGTGCTCTCTCTTCTCACTCAACACTTCCCTGGATATGAACCCGGATAATTAGTTTGCTCTGATACCAAAATGTTGAATTTCAGAGGAAGAAAACTAGATGACAGAATAATGAAAGAGAACATATATATTCTTTTTTTTTTTTTTTTTATACTGACTAATACAATGTTTAAATAGTAAAAGAAACTTAACTAACAATCTTCACTAACCACGTCTAAGAATCCTAAGTTAGTGGTATCACAAATTTGTTCCTAACTAATAGCCAAAAAATCAGCAACAGACTTTTGACAAAGTCTTCCAACTAAGTTACTAATTTTCTATGACTTTTATTCAGCTTCCTACGTGCACATATGAGCTTGAATTATGTTGCAACACTTACTACTATGCAATTAGAAATCCATGTTTAACTGACACAATAAAATCCTCAAAAAGATAAAGCAAACAATCTTGATTACAAAAGTAAGAGTTGTATTTGTATAAGATTGTTCTGAGGTCTACAAAGGCCAATATAAAATATCATACATGAATTAACGTTCTGACTCCTGCAAGAACGACATATGAAGCACATGATGATAAGCAAAATACTATTATTAATTTTCATCATGTAGACCAATCGATTATAAGAGACTGTCCTGGAGAGACTATAAGGGGGTCTTAGTCTAAGCCAGTTTAATGACAGTAAAAGCAACTATAAAGCTTTAGTGTTATGTTGGCATTTATAACATTATCCAGTTTTAATAAAAAAATTGAGCAAAAAATGCAAAACAAACGTTATACATTTTTCACTGTTATGTTAATTAGTTTGCTGCAAAGATCAAGTTGCAGAAGTTAAGGATTTGAAATATTTGCATACAACCTCTTGCCTTTATACTCTCTGTGAACATGAAATCACGAGCAATGAATTGGCTTTTCTGAAACAAATTCAGCGACAAAATAAATTTAAATTGTACAATAACCAAATTAATTAAAAATACATATTCATGACAAGTACATAAGACAATTAATTGAATTTCTAAAGTTGCTTTGTTACAAACAATACACATGACAACAACTTTCTTAGAACTCTAGTTCAAAAATTAACACATAGATCAAGTTAAGTTGTGAAGAAAGCTTACATGGAGGATGGAGACCTACAATCATCCATCCCTACTATAGAATGCTCATATCCCAGTGTGGAGTGACATGGAGGTTCACTTCCACAACTTTGAGGTCGTTGGTTGGGAGTTCGACTCTACACAACAATTGACTATCTACGCTGATACGTGTACTTTTTATTTTCGAGACATTCCACTTACATTTTGGACATGAGATGTTAGGATTGTCCAAAGGCTATATGTTAGAAGGATATGCAAAGAGTTGCAGAAAAATGGACTGACGCGCTAAATGGTTAGGTAATACGAGGGCATATCGACTTATGCTTGTTTCTACTTGAGCTCTAGCTCATTCCGATGCTTTAAGGGGTGAAGTTATGTCATGTTTATCGAAAGGATCCACTAGTACTATGTTTCTGTCACCGACGGTTAACAAATAAATAAGGTCTCTTGAGTTGATATGTTGTATAGGTTTATAATAAATAGTCTTTTATATTTTAAATGGCAAGTGGGTCGAAGTGTTACATTTTTTTATGTCCTATACATGTGAAAACATACATATGACAAATATGTGACAACAAAAATGCTACATAAAAAGTATGCAAACTATAGATCGAAAAGAGAAATCTGACTTAAAATTGATTTCAAATACTTTCATATGACATTGATAGGAGAAATTAAACCCAACGGTTTAAATTTAGATGCAATGATCTAAAATATCATTTACAAAATCTGCAACTCGAATTTGTAACTGACATGCATTAAGTTGGGGTTAAATGAAATATAGTATTGCGACGAAGGCAGGGTATAGCAAAATTTAGAGTTAATAAATTCAACTATAATTAACTTGTTCGAACTCATAACAAGACATTTAACCTATGATATTTTTTAGTTGAATTAAGACTTAAGTAATATTATAATAACACTCACATATTTTGCAAAATTTTGTGAAGGGCATTGCACATACTCTTCACTAAGTGGTCTGTCCATAAATTAATTTTTCATTGATAAAATTTTCATGTTAGCTATACAAATAGTTTCTTTTTTTTTTTTACTGAAAGCTATACAAATAGTTTAAACAGCATAAATTATACATGCAGGGATTTTGTTTTTAAAATTTGTAGTCTTACTATCTTTTTATTTTTCTAGCCGTGAGAATAAATATTGAAACTACCGAAGTTCATCTATATGTATTGTACCAATTTTGGCATATTATTTATGGAAAAAGGGAACATGCATTGCCACTATAATCTAATTGTATACTAAGGAATTTTAATTTTATCATCTTACTATTTAATTGTAATTATCACTATAAAATAATCACCTAATTAACCATTTGTGC
>JBBPBR010000001.1:20768272-20783587 GCA_037974775.1 Cicer pinnatifidum | reverse complement strand
ATTCAAGTTTGAATTTAACATCATAACATGTATGATGATAAAAAATTATTTTAGTCAATATTTATATATGCTAAATTTCAACTTTAACATACTCAAAAACATGAGTTAACTTCAGTTTTAAGAAAAATAAGATTTTCTAAAAAATCTCCCTGATATTATAAAATTAATATCCTTTAATATTTCAAAATTCTAAAACACAAGTAAAATGCATATTTGCTCTTTTGTCCAATTTCTGAAATAGACAACGTTTTAAATTGAACAAGATCATGTTTTCTAGAAAAAAATAGAGAGAGTGAACGCATATAGGGAAACAAAATAAGATAAATGTGATAATATGTCAAATATAATTTCTCTTTTTACAAAAAATTCTTATGCTAAAAAAGATTGTATTTACCAAAAACAATCAAAGAGATTTATTTACATAAAAAATGATTTTAAGGATAAAAAGAGGAGAGTTGGTAGATAATGATGTTAGTTATTATAATATGATATTTTGAAATTATAATAAGAATTGATGATAAGAATTCGAGTTCCAAGAAAGAATTAAAAAGTAATAATAATTAGGATATACCTTGACAAGATTCAAAGAAGCACTTGAATTAGACAAGAGGACAATGTGAATATATGTTCTTCTAAAGGACTACCAATTATTACTTTTGCCTCCTCACAATTAGTTCTTCCAGGTTCACCAAGATGTACATGCACATCAATTAAACCAGACATGACAAAAGCCTCACCATAGTCAAGCACTTGTTGCACATAATTCCTTTGTTTTCCATATCCTCCACAATAGACACAATCTTCACTTATTTAGTGATGCTTGAATATTATTTCTATTCTTAAAAAGCAAGTCAACCATTGTAGTTACACCTCTTGCAGCAACAACTTTGGTACCATATATAAATTCTTCCCAATTTGTTCTTCCAATAATTTGATCATGATGAGATGTTTTGGAGGAAAGGTTTATAGTGAGGTAGATGTAGGAGTGCTAAAAGCAAATGGTTCGAACTCATTTTAGAAGTTGTTGATGTTCTTTAACCATGATAGGAAACATAGTTTTGATTTGATTTTAAGGGTGATCACTTATCGTTCTCCAGCTTAAGATTGTTTATCAATCATGGTTTCATGGAAAGCATTTTGTTGTTGTTGTCCATAATGTGCTTCTTCTTCTTCATCCTTTGCTTTGTTAATGTTCCAAATTATAGACCCTCCAAATATTTGTAATCAGAGGAGGCACCATACTTTTTCATTCATGTGTATTAAGCATGCCTTGTTCATGTATCAATGTTTCTATCTTGATTGTTGGATGGTGTTCTTGCATCACAAGTTAGTAATGATTTTAGTACCCATATTTGTTTGGATCCTTAATGGCTAGTATATCTTCTTTTAGAAGATTTTTTAAAACTTGATCTTTTTTAAAATATAAATTTGATTCGAAGTGGCCGTTTTTGGAGCAATAGGAACACTTTCTTGTTGGTCTTGGAGAAGGTTTCGAAATATGAGTTTTAAACAACTTTGAACTTGATTTTGATGAAATTCCATATCGTTCTCCCTTTCTCAAACTTACTGGAGAAAGTTTTATTTTTGTTTTAGAACGTTCTCCCTTTTTAAAGCTACCTAGAGAATGTTCTCCTTTTTAGAGTTTCCTGGAGAAAGTTTTGTTTTTGTTTCAAAACTTTCTTCTTTTCTAAAGTTCCTTTTGTTCTTGATTTTTTCATCTCTTTTCTTAAAATAAAATGCAAATTTCAGATGTCAAATTTTACTGCAATATGAACATTTGATTTTTCATTTGTCCTCTTTTCTATCAAGAACAAACAAGGTTCCATACATTTTTGCTTTTTGAGTTTTATCAAAACCAATACCAGCTTTATCAAAAGTTTCTACTTGAGATCCCATGATTTTTTGAAATGTTTTAGTGGTTTTGATAAAGTTTTCCAAGTCATTTTTGAGAATTTCATTTTCTATTTTTAGAAGAATGTTCTCTTTTAGAATCGTAGAACATTCTTGGTTTTCAGTTTTATCAGTTTTCCTAAGCTGAGATTTCTTCATGTTTTGAATGATGTTTTTTAGTTCATCAATCATAACCTGAGCTTTCTCTTTTTCCCTTTTTTCTTTGAAAACTTGGTCTTTTAAAGAATTACATTTTTGAACAAGAAGATTTAAATCATTACATAAGCTATCAAAATATTTTTCCATTTGTTCACTAATAGGACAAAGTTCAAAGATGGTTACCTCATTATTTTCTTAGTTTTCCATTAAGCACATGTTAGCTTCTAACATTACTTCTTCTTCCTGAATCCTTTCCCCCAACACTTGTTAGGTGTTCACTTTAGAGACCGAGCTCTGATGCCAATTGAAGTAGCAATGTAAATTTACAAGAAAAGGGAGTTTGAAATGTAAGTGTTCCTATTTAAAATTTGTTTTAAAAATTAAGATTTTAACTTCAGATTGATCTTGGTTGTGAAAATAGAAAACGAAGAATGTTCTTGGTTTCTGACTAGAAAAAAGAGAATGTTCTTGGTTAGTTAAAATCAACAATTTAACTTATCTATTTAACTTGATAATCAAACATACTGAAAGTAAATAGATACCACACAAGGATATATCTTGGTTCACCCAACTTGGGCTACGTCTAATCCTCACAATTGTGAGGTTTTCCACTAAGTATTCAAACGGAGAATAATCTTGGTTTTACACCATCAATTCATATCAACTTTGACCTGTTATAAAGTTAAACCTTTCAACCCATAAAGGAGTTCAAACAGGTCGCTTATCAATCTTTAGATAGGAGTTTACGCTCCTCCTTTTAACCATAAAATGATTTTCTACAAACTATACTCAACACTTATAGTCTTGAGTTTACATGATTATGATTTAAAACGCTTGATGAGAATATGAGAAGCTAATTATTTGTTTGAGTTTTGATTCTTTTGACAGAGAAATACAATAGAACGATTCTATGAATCAAATGAGATAAATCAGAACTGATTCTATGTATGTGAGGGAGAGAATTTCAAGTATGATTGTAAGTAAGTGATGGATTTTCTTAGCACTTGAAGTTATGATTTTCCTTTGAGCTTGTCCTTGCTTTATAGGCTTTAAGAAGGTTAATGACAGCCAAAAGATCCATTGGAAAGTGCTCTACTGTAATGCATTAGATTTTGACCAAAGATCAAACTTTATTAATTAAAAAATATTCATGTCTTTGAACATTATGCGTTCTGCTTATATGATTGGAAATTGATGGTTTGAAGCTTCTCATTCTTGGACATCTTTTATTGTGTTTAATGATCCTTTGATTCTCATATATATTATTGATGCGTTCAGTTCAAGACAATGTTTTGATTTGCGCAAAATAGACTAGAGAATGATGTCAATCTACTGGAGAATGACTATTGAACATTTTGGAGATTGTTTAATCATTTTGGAGACTAATATGATCATTTTGGAGACAAATATGATCATTTTGAAGACTCATGGTCATTGTGGAGACTTATCTGATCATTCTTTGTTTTTTCCTTGAATGTTGATCTATGGACAATATTCTATACACCCTTCATTCTATGTGCATGTATCTCATATATGTAGCTGAAGCATATGTTTCAAGAGTGTTCTTCGTTCTTAACAGTCAAACTGGAGAATGATTAGTCCTGCTTGAACTTGCTTGATTAATCATATTCCATAGCTTTTCTACTTTGTATTTTGAGTTGATTCTTCGTTGAGATGAATCCTTTATATTCCTTGAAGTGTACTAATTATATGATTGTGAAATCAAGAAGAAATGATTCTGAAATCTAGGAGCAATTTCTTCTTCAACAAAGGAGATCATTTGTTCTTGAAATTTTAGAACTGTGGAGAACGTTCTATGTTCTGTTTGTTCTTTTTTTTTTTTTTTTTTTTTTTTTTTTTTTTTTTTTTTTCTTTTTAATGTGATTTTGCTTGTAATGCTTGACACCTATCTTTGATTAACTCACTCAAATGAAGATGTTAAATACCAAAACACTTAGAATCATAATTATAAGTCTTAATTAACTTTTGTTTATTTATAATCCAAACATTAATATGAGATTTTGTCTCAACAAATACTAGGTTCAGATTCTTCTTAATAAAGTCAAATCTTTCTTCAGCTAGGTGTTTAGTGAATATGTCAGCCCATTGATGTTCGAAGTCTACGAATTGGATATTTAGCAAACCTTTTTAAACATAGTCCCTAATAATGTAATGTTTTATTTTTATGTGTTTAGCCGTAGAGTGTAAAGTTTGATTCCTAGTTAGACAAATATCATTCATAGTAACGATCCAATTGTATTCATAATATAGGAATGTACTCATAATATAAGTTGGATTCATAATATAGGAATGCTATTCTCGATTATTTTGTAACCATCCAATTGATATTTCATCCATAGTAGTTGAAAGCTGCATCCTGCTACTGAAATGTACTCAACTTCAGCAGTTGAAATTGCAATGTTGCTTTGTCTTTTGCTTGACCAAGAGATCCAATTTTCCCTTATGAAGATGCAGTTTTCACTGGTGCTTTTTATTTCAAGTTTGTCTCCATGATAGTCATAATCACAATATTCTACTAAACTGTACTTAGTTGACAACTTATAGAACAAACCAAGGTTCAAAGTACCTTTCAGATATATAAGAATCCTCTTAATAACAATTAATTGGGATTCCCTTTGATCAGCATGAAACCTGACATACACACACATTGAATTGAATAGATGGCCTAGAAGCAGAAAGATATAGAAGTTACCCTATCGTTTCTCTGTATGTTTTCTGATCAACTGTGTGGCTTGATTCATCTTTATCATGCGAGCAAGTCGGATGCATTGGTGTAGCCATAGATTTGCATTAATCTTAAACTTCTTGATAAGCTCTCTTGTATACTTAGTCTGATGAATGTATATCCCATTCTGAATTTGTTGAATTTGAATTCCTAAGAACTTTATTTCTTCCATCATACTCATTTGAAACTCAGGTTGCATTAACTTAGCAAAATATTAATAAAGAGAGCTATTAGTAGAACTAAATTTAATATCATTAACATAAATATGTATAACGAGAATGTCATTGTCTATTGATTTCCTAAACAAGGTCGTGTCAACCTGGCCTTTATTAAAACTGTTTTCAAGTAAGAAGTTACGTAACTTATCAAACCAAGCTCTAAGTCCTTGTTTTAGACCATATAACAATTTCTTAAGCTTAAAGGCGTGATTAGGAAACTCTAGGTTTTCAAATCCCGGGGGTTGTTATTCATATACTTCTTCATTAATGTAACCATTTAAGAATTCATTTTTAACATCCATTTGAAACAAAGTGGTATTATTATAACCAACAATTGAATGTGTAAACACGAGAAAGAGGGTTCAATTATGTTTGTCAGATTGACAACTTTTTGATAATTTATAAACAAATAAAAAAACTAGTTTGGTTTTGGTAACTTATTCGGAGTAGAAGCAATTATATTTAGAGGTAGCTAGCAATTAAAGCATAAATAATTTGACACGTAGATTTATCTTGATTCAACACTAACATGGCTACATCCAGTCCCCTCATTCAGAAGGCTTTAATCCACTAATTTAATTACAAAGCACCTGACCCTCCAAGTCAGTCTTCCCAAACAGCCTGACAACCCCATACTTTTGAGGAACCAACCACCTTGACCCTACAAGCTAAGTCTTCTCCTAACAACCTGACAACTTCATATTAAAGAAGGAACTAAACAACTATAGGGTTGGATACAAAAAATTGGAACTTGAGTAGTTGCTTCTAAAAAGCTGATGATAATAATAACTCTCACACTCTAAGAAAAGAACACTCATAAAATATTTCTAAGTTGAACAAGTATTTCTCTGTTTGAACTCTAAGACAATTATTTTCTACTTTTTGATAATTTTCTTCTTCAGCCTTGAGTATTTATTTATAATTAAAATTTGGTCTTCAATTTTGTCCTTGTTTAATTATGACTTGTATCTTGGTTATGTTGAGTTTGTAAATTCTTCAGGTTGATTTTGTTGCTATTTTGTTTAGATTGAGTTTGTAAATTCTTCAGATTGATTATGCTTGTATTTTGTTGTAGATAATTCTTGATCAAATCTTCTTCAAATCTTTTTCAAATCTTCTTCAAAATTTGATCAAATCTTCATCAAATATATATTCTTCAAATCTTGACTATATCTTCTTTTCAACTTGGTCGAAGATTATCAATACGAATCAAACCTTATTTTAGATTTTCATTAATTATAATTTTGATTCAAATCTTATTTTAGATTTTCTTAAATTATAAATTTGAATCAAATCTGATTTTAGATTTTCTTCCATTATAAATTTGAATCAAATCTTATTTTAGACTTTCTTTATTTATAAATTGAATTAAATCTTAGTTTAGATTTTCTTCAATTTTAAATTTGAATCCAATTTTACTTTAGATTTTCTTCAATTAAATGAATCTTCTTTCATATTCGTTGAAGTCAAATATATTGTTCTCATAAAATACTTTTGTTATCATGAAAACTCCCTCTTTTGGATGATGACAAAACTTGTATTTTTAATAACAATTTTTATTTTATATTTCTTTGACTCCCCCTAACTTAGGGCTCCCCCTAAGTCTAGGTTTCATTTTTTCCCACATTATAAAATATCTTTCTCCCCCTTTTGTCATTAGAGAAAAAGACTTGAAAGTGAAAATTTGTCTCTCTCTCTCTCTGTATTTTGTTTTGAATAAAATGAATATAACATAATACAAGAAAATATGTTAACTAATGTACAACAAACTACTTTGAAGTGATCGCAATATCAGTCAGATATGAAGGTAAGGTTTAGGTTTTTCTTGATGATGTTAAATCTATCTTCAGGTAGTGGTTTAGTGAATATGGCAGTCCATTGGTGCTCATTGTTTACAAACTGAATATTTAGTACTATTTTTGAACAAAGTCCCTAATGAAGTGGTTTTTGATCTCTTTGTGTTTAGCTCTAAAATGTAAGGTATTGTTTTCAGTTAGACAAATGACATAAGTGTTATCACAATAGATGAGAATGTTTGATTCTAGGATTTTGTAGTCTTTAATTTGATGCTTCCCCCAAGGTAGTTAAGAAATGCAACTAGCTGTTGAAATGTACTCAGCCTCTGCTGTTGACATTGAAATGATGTTTTGTCTCTTATTTGACTAAGATATTAAGTTGTCACCTAAAAATGTGCAGTTGCCACTTGTGCTCTTTCTCTCAAGTTAATCTCCAACATAATCAGAATCACAATATCCACTAACTTTGTACTTAGGAGATTTCTTTTAGAAAAAGGTCAGGTTGGTTGTGTCTTTTAGGTATATAAGGATTCTCTTAACGACAATAATATGTGATTCCCTAAGGTTAACATGAAATCTTTGACATACACTAAACATGATGTCAAGTGTAGAAGCGATAAGGTAAAGTAGGGGTCATATCATTCCTCCATAGAGTTTTTGAATAACTTTTTTGCCTAAATCATATTTTTCAAGTGAATAAGTATGGTGTATTGGTGTAGCCATAAGTTTGAAATCACTCATCTTAAACTTCCTAAGAAGCTCTTTTGTATATTTAGTTTGATGAATGTATTTACCTTTTTCACTTTGTTGAATTTGTTTCCCTAAGAAGAACTTATGTTCTCCCGTCATACTCATTTGAAATTCAAGCTGCATCAAATTAGAAAATTCTTGGCAAAGAGTTTCATTAGTATATCCAAAAATAATGTCATCAACATAAATTTGAATAATAAAAATGTCATCTCCTATGAATTTTTAAAGAGTGTATTATCAACTTGTCCTCTTTCAAAGTTATTTTGAAGGAATAAGTTACTCAGTCTATCATATCATGCTCTAGGTGCTTGTTTTAGATCATACTTAAATTTCCTAAGTTTAAAAACATGTTTTGGAAATTCAGTACTTTCAAAATCTGGAGGTTGTTAACATAGACTTCTTCACTTATATAACTATTTAAAAAAACACCTTTAGCATCCATTTGAAATAATGTAATGTTATTCTTTGCAGCAAAATAAAGTAGGATGTGAGTAACTTCTAACTTGATCGCTAGAGCAAATATCTTAGTGTAATCAATGACTTTTTTTGTTGATTGTAGCCTTGTGCGACAAGTCTTGTTTTGTTTTTGACCACTTCACCTTTTTCATTTAGCTGGTTTCTGAATATCCACTTGGTTCCAATAATGTTGTTCTTTGGCCTAGGTACTAGATTGCAAACATCAGTCATCTTAAATTCATTTAACTCTTCTTGCATTGCAAGAATCTGCACATCATCAGCTAATGCTTCATCAACAATGGTAGGTTCAATTGGTGAGAGTGAAACAAACAAAAAGATATCTTTTAATGACGATTTGATCCTCAAAGGATCACTTGCACTTTCAATGATTAGAGTTTCAGTATGATATGACTTGTACTTCCATTCATATCTTCCTTCTAAATTTTCTTGATTAATTCTAACTTGATCATATTCATTATTTGAAGATTTGTTATCATCTTATTTGTCTGCATCTGCTACCTATGCTTCAGGTAAACCTGTAGTATCCTCAACTTGCTTTGACTTTTTAGGGTCAAGTTGTTTTTCATAAAACATAATATAAATAAGAAAAATGAAGCATGAAATCAATTCAACCGAAACATCAATTTTGTTTCTCGTGGTTTCTACTTGCTTCTAAAAACCAAATTTGTTACTTCAGCTGAAGTGTTCAGATTATGTGGATTTCCTTGTTCCTCTAAATTTTTTAGAAATTTCAAAATACTTATCTAGATTTGATTTTTAAGATCAAGCTTCTTGTTATCACACTAAATATAATATTAGACAATAATTAATTTAAAGAAATATATAATTTATAAATCAATAGTTTCAGTTTCACTCTAAAAATCATCTTATTTTTTCTTTTCTAGTATTCAGATTTCGAATTTGCATATTCTATAATTAGAGGGTCTGGATGAAGAATTTGAATTCCCATCCAGATTTGTAGTTTTGATAAATTTGATTAGAGTGTTCAAAGAAGTCTCCTGATTCTAATTGTAATCTAATACTTATGTTTCTCCTGATGTATCAGGTTACTTTGGTCATTTTGGAACTGATGGTAATTATGATTCTTTTGGTATGTCTTGGAACATAGGCATTTTTTCCTTCATATGTTGCAAGCATCCATTGGTCAGACACAATGAATAGTGTTTCAATTTGGTTGCTTAAAAAATCTGCAACATAAACAATTTTATCCTGTGGCACCCAAGTTAGGTTGGGTCCTTGTTTGTAATTTCTCAAAGGTTTCTTGTCTTTCCATGTGGTTAGCATATGAGAAGATAATTTAGTGTGAGCTTTCTTATAGTAAATAGTACATAAATCATCAGAGGGAACAACTTGTGATTTGTATTAAATAGTGAGCTTTCTTATAGTAAATAGTTTAAAGCATTAACTTTTTCAGTTAGATTTGTATTTACTTTTCTAAGTGTTTTTAGTTTTGAAGACAACTTGTAATTCTTATTTAAAAAATCATTTATAGCACTAATTAAATCAAATCGAGTAAATTAAGAAAATATTTCACTTTCTTCATCTGTTGATTCACTAAATCGAGAGATATTAAACCCTTGGATCTTTCCTCTATCACTATAAAGTGCTCAACCTTAAAATCAAGCACTTATACCAATTGAAGGTGCCAACAAGAGAAATGGGTTGAATTGTATTTGTCAAAGTTGACAACTTTTTGATAATTTATAAATAAAAAACTAGTTTGGTTTTGGTGGCTTACTTGGAGTAGAAGCAATTGGATTCAGAGGTAGCAAGCAATGCAAGAAATGAAAGCATATTATGGTCTACCACCAACTTGGCTACACCCAGTCCTCTCATTTAGAAGACTTTAATCCACTAATTCAAATACCTTGAATTACAAAGCACATGACCCTCCAAGCCAGTCTTCCCACACAACATGACAACCCCAGACTTTTGAGGTACTAACCACCTTGACCCTACAAGCCAAGTCTTTTCCTAACAACCTAACAACCCTAGATTGAAGAAGAAAATAAACCACTATCGGGTTGGATACAAAAGATTGGAACTTGAGTAGTTTCTTCTAAAAAGCAGATGGTAATAATAACTCTCACTCTAAGAAAAGAAAACTCAAACTTGAATAAGTATTTATCTCTTTGAACTCTAAGACTACTCTTTTATGCTTTTCGATGATTTTATTCTTCAGTCTTGAGTATCTATTTATAATTAAACTTTGGGCTTAAATTTAGTCATTGTTTAATTATGAATTGTATCTTGCTTAGATTGAGTTTGTGAATTCCTTAGAATGATTATGTTCCTATTTTGTTTAGATTTAGTATGTAAATGCTTTAGATTGATTTTATTTGTATTTTGTTGTAGATAAATCTTGATCAAATCTTCTTCAAAACTTGATCAAATATTCATAAAATATTCTTCAAATCTTGACTATATCTTATTTTCAACTTGGTCAAAGATTATAAATATGAATCAAATCTTATTTTAGGTTTTCATCAATTATAAATTTGAATAAAATCTTATTTCAGAATTTCTTCAATTAGAAATTTGAATAAAATCTTATTTCAGAATTTCTTCAATTAGAAATTTGAATTAAATCTTATTTTAGATTTTCTTCAATAATACATTGGAATAAAATCTTATTTTAGATTTTCTTCATTTATAAATTTGAATTAAATCTTAGTTTAGATTTTCTTCAATTATAAATTTGAATAAAATCTTATTTTAGATTGTCTTCAAATACGTGAATCTTCTTTTATACTCTTAATTGAAGTCAAATATATTGTTCTAATAAAATACTTTTGTTATCATCAAAACTTTAAGTACAAAATTGACTTGGTTCCAACACAAATGAGAGTAAGATACTTATAGCCTCTAACCTGGCCATTAGAGAAAATATATCAGTGTAACTGATACCTTCTTGTTGATTTTACCTTTGTGCAACTAGTCTGGCCTTATTTTTGACAATTTCTCATTTTTCATTTGATTTGTTCTTGAATACCCACTTTGTTCCAATGGGACTCTTATCCTCTCTGGGTACTAGATCCCAAATATAATTTATTTTAAATTCATTATTTTCTTCTTGCATTGCAAGTATCCAACCATTATCTTGTAGTGCTTCATCAATAGAGGTGGGTTCAACTGATAAGAGCATACCAAATAATGTTGTGTCTTTTAGTGACGATTTGTTCTTCAAATGATCATTTGCACTTCCAATAATAAAAGTATATGGATGAGATGACTTATATTTCCATCCAGTTTTAGCTTCTTAATTTACTTGACTTGTTCTGACTTAATAATATTCATCTTTTGATATTTTGTCAAGTTCTTCTGATTTTCTTGTATCCTCTAATTTGTCTAGTTCTTCCAGTTGTTCTTTATCTTATGATTTATCAGTTTCTTCTGGTTCCTACAAACCTATAATATCCTTAACTTGCTTTGACTTTTCAAGGTCAAGTTGTTTGTCATCATACTTAACATGTATTGACTCCTCCATGTTAGTCTCCATATTGAACACATTATAAGCTTTGGATCTTTCGGACTATCCAAGAAAGGTACATTTTTGTGAACGAGGATCAAATTTGCCATGAATATCATTCGTATTTAAAACATAGCATACACAACCAAATTGATGAAAGTAAGAAATGTTGGGCTTTTTACCTTTTTACAATTCATAAGGAGTCTTATTCAAAATAGGTCTGATACAAACTATGTTCTGAATGTAACATGAGGTATTGATTGCTTCTATCCAAAAATGCATAGTAACAATCGTTATACATCATAGTGCAAGCTATTTCTTGAATAGTACGATTTTTTCTTTCCAAAACACCATTATGTTGAGGTGTTTTAGGGGATGAGAAATCGTGTAATATACCACTCTTTTCACATAATTGCTCAACGAGTTTGTTCTCCAACTCTCCACCATAATAATTACAGATAGTTACTATAGAGAATTGCTTCCCATTTTGCACTTGTTTGCACTTGTTAACCCATATCGATCTAGAATAATCATAAAAAATGACCAATCCATATTTTTACCATTCAGCGAGACAATTTGAACTGAACCAAAAAGGTCAAAGTACATAAGCTCTAAAGGTTTTCTTGTGGAAGCAATATTCTTTGATGCAAAAGAACTCTTAGTTTATTTCCTTGCTTGACAAGCGTCACAAAGAACTTCTGATTTGGCAAGCCTCTAACAAGTTGAAATTTGTTTAATTTTGAGGCTAACCTCAAATTGGCATGGCCTAATCTCTTGGGCCAAGTTTGTTGCTCATTGCTTATATACACAAAGCATCTGACCTTCTGTTATGCTAAGTTAAAATAATTGGTTTTATTAAGGTTCCCTTGCATTAGGCTTGTAAATAGAACAAAATCATCATTTTCACTTATAGTTCTACAATACTTTTGATTATAGACTATGTCATAACCACTATCACATAATTGATTTATGTTGAGTAGGTTATATTTTAGTCCTTTTACTAATAGTACATTATTTATAGAAGTTGGGGGGTTTCTACAAATTGTGTCGTATTCAATTATTTAACCTTTCTGCTTTCCTCCAAAAGTAATTGAGCCTCCGTTGATCAAGGTTATGTCTTGGAACATAGACCTTTCTCGCATCATATGTTGCGAGCGTCCACTAGGCAAGTACCATGACTAGTGTTTCAACTTGGTTGTTGAGAACACCTATAACAATCCATGGACAATTTCAGCTTTGGGTACCCACATTTGGTTGGGTCTTGGTTTATTAGCTTTGAAAGATTTCTTGTCTTTTCATGTGGTTAGCATAAGACAAGATGTTTTAGATTGACCTTTCTTAGAGTAGACAATACATAAATTACTTGATAGAGTAAAATTTAGGTTCAATTTCTATATCTTGAAATCATATTCCTCTTTTGCCATTTCTACTAACACCATAAATCATATATGCAAACTTACTTCTTTCTATACCATTAGCAAAAAAATTCAGAAGTGCTACATCATATTTATCATAATTACATGGCGCATTTTCAATTGATGTTGAACTATGATTAATTTTTAGAGTTAGGGTTTTCGTCTTAAGTTTAGCAATATTACTTTCTAAAGTGTCAATTTTATCATTCAGATTTTCATTTATTTTCCTACGAGCTTTCAGCTTCAGAGTGATATTATGATTTTTGTTTAAAAAGTCATTTGTAAGTGTAATTAGTTAAAAAACGAGTTAAATTACAGAGTACCTCAATTTCTTCATTGCATGTATAGAAGATGATGATTTTCTTATTGTATTTTTCTTCCTTTCGGCTGTTGGACTACTTGGAACCTTTTATGAGGGAAAGACTTCCTTTTGTTGCGCCACATCCTCTGAATTCTTCTTAATATAAAGGCAAGATCATTTTCCCCTGAATCTTCATTCTGATTTTCTAAATCATTATCCTATAATTCTGCTTGCAAGGCTTTCTTTTTCTTGGGTTTCCGAGCTAGAATCTTGTTCTTCTTGTTGGGCTCATCTACTTCAAGCTCAATTTCATGTGATATGAGATAGCTAATTATTTCTTCTAGTTTAAGAGCATTTAGATCCTTTTCTTTTTAAATAGTTATGACCTTGGGTCTCCACTTATTGGGAAAACTCCTTAGGATCTTCTTAACATGATCAACAATTGTATATCCCTTTTCAAGTACTCTTAACCCTAAAATCTAGGTTTGAAATCTAGAAAACATAGTCTTAATGTTTTTGTCTTCCTCCATGTGAAACAACTCATACTTTATGACCAGAAGATTTACCTTTGCCTTTGCCTCTTGAAACTGCTTGATTCTTTCATAAGTCACAATTAAATTTTCATAAATGCTCTTTGTTGTCCCCTTGTTGGTGCACTTGTCAAATTTCGTGAAAGTGATTGCATTTATTAAGAATGTTATCGACTTATGATGCATCTTGTAGATCTTCTTCTGGTAATCATTCATCTCCTTTCTTGAAATTTCAGTACCATCTTATTTTGTTGGAGCATCATAACCATCTTCCACCAAAATAAAGTGCCCATCCTTGAAATTGAGCTTTGATATAATCTAAAGGTGCACAAACATGAAAAAGGAGATTGAATAGTGTTTGTCGAATTTTAAAACTTTTTTTGTTAATTTTAATTCTAATGATGGTTTGGTGACTTAACAATTTATACTAATTAGAGGCAGTAATATACTGACAAAGCGAAAGTAAAAAATAACACATCAGATTTTATCCTGGTTCACCACCAACTTGGTAGTTACATCCCATCCATTCACACAAAAGGATTTCTCCACTAATTCAAAACTATGAATTACAACAGCATCTGACCTTAAAAGTCAGTATTCTCAAACAACTTGAACCTACAGACTTTTTTGAGGCAAACCACACATTGACTCTACAAGTCAAGTCTTCTCTACACAATCTGAAACCTACAAATTGTTAGAGGCAAACTAAAACATCTATCGGGTTGGATTACAATGACTTGAAAATTGGTTTGATTTTGCTTCTACTAAGCTGATTTGATGTCACGATTTTTCCATTCTAAAGTACTTAGAGTATTTTACTTTCAACGAGTGCTTTGCTAGAACTTAAAACCTTAAACTTTGTTAATTGGTTAGATAATTAAGATATCAACTAATCACTTATATATTATCGATCTAATTAATTTCCCTTTTTAATTATTAATTTGTGTGTTACCTTTTATTTGACAGTGTATATTTTTTTTATATATTTTTTTACTGTAGACTCTGTTGTATACTTTGAAATTTCAAATACTAGATTTCGGAAGACTCACTAATAATCATGAAATGTAGAATCCTAAGTCGTGATTAACTAACTTTTTGTATCAACTAAAATTATCAGGGTATGGAATGATTTTGCATTGAATATCATATTAAATTTGGGAATAAATTTGAATTTGAATTGCATGATATTCATGATCTTTTGAGTAAGATTAAAAAAATTGAGGAGTGAATGATCGAAAATTTCTTGTGATTGTATTATTATTTTTTCTGTCTTAATTGTAACTGTATTATCTTTTTATGTGTATTATATATTATGTCAAACTGTAACTCCATCTTATGTTATGATGTATTCAACTTTTAAAATTTATTAAGTTTTAATATTTGGTTATAAGTAATCAATTTATTTTTTTTCATTTCAATTATGATATTAATTTGGTTTTTGGCGAATCAGACTATCACTCAAACATTATAATAATTTTTATCATTAATAAGTAAAATAGTTTCCTTAATTGTACATCGATCCGCACGAATATCGAACTAGTTTGTATAGAAAGTTTCTCATATT
>JBBPBR010000001.1:20746284-20766515 GCA_037974775.1 Cicer pinnatifidum | reverse complement strand
GTTTATTTAAAGATTTAAGTTATGAATTTGATGAAATTTGCATTATACTGAGGATGATAATTAATTTTATAACTCATTTTTTTCTTTCTAAAATAACTACAAGTTTGAACCACTACACATTTTTTTTAAAAACTAAAAATTCAATCAAAGTATTTATCTCATAAAAACATAATCACACAACAAATATCAATGAATATTTTTTTCTAATTTCAAAGTTCTAACTCTTTCAAATATTTTCATCCTTTTCAAACTATATATTTTTCAATACAGTTTGTATTTTAATTCATGAAACTTTGACTCTTTTAAAAAAAATAATTTCTTACTCAATACTTTAACCTTTACTTAATAAATTTGAAACTTTTATTAAAATAATTCAAAATTTTCTAAAAATTAAAAGTATACATATACAAACTTGAAACAACAATTCACTAATTTTCCTTAAATCATAAGTTCAAAAATTTGTTAATCATGTGTATACAACAATAAACGTATCTAGAAGCGGGCTAAAGATTCTATTCATATAATCCTTGAAATTGTTGGTGCATTGGTAACTCCAAATGGAAAAACAAGATATTCATAACGTCTATAACGGGATCTGAAAGCAGTTTTCTGAATATCTCATTCTCTTACTTGAATCTAATGGTAACCTGACTTCAAATCAATCTTCAAAAATATTATGGTCCTCTCAATTGATCCATCAAATCATCGATGCATGGCAAAAGATAACGATTATAGTTGCCTTATTAAGTTGCCTATAATCCACACATAAGCGCGAGTTTGTGTTCTTCTTCTTAACTAACAATATTGGAGCTCCCCATGGTGACACACTTGGTCTAATAAATTATTTTTGCAACAAATCTTCAATTTGGCCCTTGAGCTCATTCAATTCCAATGGCCACATCCAATATGGCGCGATCAAAATAGGTTTGATTCCTGGGTGTAGATCAATGAAGAACTCCACCTCTCTTACTGGTGGTAATTGACAAGTACCACATCTTCTATGCTCACATTTATCTTTCCCTCCACGTTAGCTAATGAAAAAAACATTTGAGTTCCTTCTCTCAATGACACTCCGAGTTTGTTAGCAGCCAGACACTTAACAACTCTTGGCTCGGGGAAAAGAACCAATTTTCGAGCACAATCCAATATTACATAATGATACGACATCCAATCTATACCGAGAATGACTTGCAATCTCACAGTCTCGTTGGATTAAATTTATAGATTGATGTCTAGCTTCAGCACCCATGCAATAAATGTATCCTTTAGTAGTAGGCAAGTAGCCCTATTTGCATTCACTGTTGGTTCCACCTTCGGAGCCTTACAATTCCTTGCAAAGTGCCCTAGCTTCTGGCAATTGTAGCATGGAGGACTCTTAGAGGTCCAAGCATTAGCATAATGCCCCTCTTCCCCACATTGGAAATATTGAATTAATTGTCCTAATTGTCTTCCAAAGTTCTGGTTCACTAGGTGATTCTAACCCCTATTTTTGTTATGTGGTCGCTTATAAGGCTTAACAACTTGTTTTCCTTTGTTGCTCTATTGGTTCACCCGACTAGGCCTTCCTGAACTAAAGTTCCCTCATCGGTTGACCCTCTTGTTCTTCATGTCCTCAACTTCTCTACATTTCTCCTCTAAAACTTGGAAACGTTATATTTCCAATGGCAGGACAGAGTCTTGAATCTCATTCTTCAGTCCATTTTGGTAACGGTGACACATAAACTTAAAATGCCTTCACAATGACTCAAACTTAGCAACATATTCACCTATTGTCATATTTCCCTAGTAAAATTTAAGAAAATTATCACCCAACTTAGTCCTGGTATTCATCGGGAAGTATTTATCTAAAAACTTCCTTTTGAACGACTCCCAATTCACCTCCTCATGAGCTGACCCCATCAGCAGCCTTGTACTTCTCTACAAATATTCAATATCCCTTAGTAGCAGATACGTAGCATAATTCACCTTCACCCCTGCTTGACAACTAATCATTTCGAAGATCTTTTCCACTTTATGAATCCAACGTTCAGCTTTTTCTAGATTTTCATCACCCTTGAACTTTGGAGGATTGTAACGACGAAAATCTTTCAATCCCCTTGACTCAGCAGCATGAATCACTTTTTCCCTCTTCTCCAGATCTCGTAGAGTCTTTGTAGTTGTCTATTCAGCAATCGAAGCAAACATGTTATTCATTGCTTCAGTCATTTGGTCATCTGGTTGTTCCTTCTTTGAGGCTTTGTTTCCTTCAAAACAAACATCAAGAAGAAATCTTAACACCACTTAGAAGAATTCCAAAAATAACTTTCAAATACCTCAACACAAAATAACCTCGAAGTATGATCAGATAACGACTCCCAACCTACAATCTAACAAAAGCTCTGATATCACAATGTAACACCCCAAATTTTTTAAACAGGGCAAGTGCATTTTTTTTAAACAAATTAATAAAATATTATGCCATAACACAAACCACAAGAGTCATAAATAATTACATCATATATACAAACAAGCTAAAATTGTTTTTTTTAGGGCCAATAGTCTACAATATACAAATAGGAAATGCACTAGGGCTATGAGACCCAATCAGACATCTTGAAGTATTCTCGACAAACACTTGCACAAAAGTATTGCTCCAAGAATATTATCCCCCATGGTCACGTCAAAAAAATTAGAACATGGACCCACCAAACAAAAGTCAATTGTCAATATATGTTATAGATACAGTCATCCTAACACAAAATAAGTACAACCACCAAAATAAAGAAGCTAAATGCCTATACAACAAAAATAAATTTGATCATCCACTAGCAACTACAATAACAAGGGTGACCTCCACACACTCCGCAAGTACCTTCCGACACAATATCTCTCCTTGAAGTAACTTCCTCCCCATCAACATTCATAAAAGGATCGGTCTCCTCATAAGTCATATCCACCCACAAGATATGTGGCTTCAGCGGCGCTGGAATCTCAAAATAGTCCACTACTTTAGTGACCGTCGGTAGGGGATCATTCACCATAAGTAAAAGCTCTTGCTTGACCTGCCTAGACGGTCCTGCAATATCTCCTCCCACTGGCATCGACCCCTTATCTTTCTCGCTAGTCCCCGACTCAACCACTGTATCTCCAGCTCCTACAGTGGCCTCTGCCTCAACTCTAACTGAGGTAGCGTCTATATCTTCCCAAACATCAATCTTGAGGGTACCAAATAGTCGATCCTCTTGTGAGTGAGCTCCACGAGATATACTGCCCCAACTCTCCTACTTGAACTCACTACCCTCCCCGTATAAGTAGTCCTACTTGAGATGTGGTCGTATACCTAAGCAGTCAGCAAATATCGGTCAGGGAAGTTTAACGATGTTTCCGTCGTTAAGGTAACAATCAGTGGAATGAACTTAGGTATCATCTGATGGCGAAACTCAATTTCCACAATAATGTAAATGGTCACTAACCAAAATTAACAAATAACATTTAACACTTACGTCATAAAGACAAGCAATAACACTTAGTAATTACAACATGATAACAAACAATACTAGAGTGTGTATATACAATTATCATATTATAATAAACAAGACTCGCGTGTCAAACATCCTAATACAATGTTTATATGCCAATGCACATGATTCCGAAATTTCCAAACCCTCATCGAGGGACGTAAATCATAAATGTACCGCCTCTCACACACCAGTATTAATTATCGAGATGCCACCTATCACATATCAACACGATTTATTAGAGTGCAGTCTATCATAGACCTACACAACAAATAAATCCTCGTAATGATAAGATCGACAAATCAATTCATGGCACCATCTCGTAGCCCATCACAGTCACCACTAACATCGTGGTACATCAAGGTCACCACTAACACTGTAGCCCATCACGGTCACCACTAATTATGAAATGCATGAGCATACTCTAACTCTTTCACAACATTCATTATGTAAATGTAGCTATTAAAAGACTCCCATTTTCATACTCATTACACACTAATAATTTTTCATATTTTTCACAAAGCATACTCAAGACATATTATCCTCAATAAAATTCATAACATGTAGTAACATGTATTATCACTCAAGAATACATCATCACATCAGTATTAATCATCACATATTCACACTTTAATCATATATAAATCCCACATATAAGGTCCCTATGTGGAAACTAAAAATTTGGAAGGAGCCCTTACCTTTGTTATAGCTTTTTCAACAGTTATCACTACCACAATCAAACACAACGAAAAATCTCGTTCATGCCGACACCTTTAATCAAATAGGGTTTGACTTAGTCAAACTAATCTCGTAAACTTTAACTACCTTACAAATTATTTCTTACTCCTAACCCCTTAGAGTATATTTTACTAAAAGAGTTTACAATGAGTAAAGACTAATAGTACTATTAACCACAACACTCTTTCGACATATAAAATATATTTTTAGAAATTAACATCCTTTTATTTTTCAATGAATTCACTAACAACTTTTCAAAATGTTTTAAATTATTGTTCTCAAAAAATTTCACACAGCCACAAAGTTTTCTCAAATTTTTCATAACTCGTTTTTTTTTCTCAAATAACTACAAGTTTGATCCACTACACATTTTTTTTAAATACTAAAAACTCAATCAAAGTATTTACCTCACAACAATATAATCAAACAAAACAAATATCAATGAATATTTTTTTCTAATTTCAAAGTTCTAAATCTTTGAAATATTTTCATCCTTTTCAAAATATATATTTTTCAATAAAGTTTGTATTTAAATTCTTGAAACTTTGACTCTTTTAAAAATAGAATTTCTTACACAATACTTTAAGTTTTACTTAATAAACTTGAAACTTCAATAAAGATCATTCAAACTTTTCTACAAATTAAAAGTATACATATAAAAGCTTGAAACCACAATTCACTAATTTTTTTTAAATCATAAGTTCAAAAATTTGCTAATCATGTGTATACATTCATAATCATCAATCATAACCACTATTAACTCGGTGCCAATGGTCTTAATATCTATAACAATTTGTTCACAACTAAAATTTATCCAACCGAAAAAAATTCCAAAATTATATCTTTTTCACACACCAAACTTTTAAAATCAAATAAACTACATTATTTAGTTAAAACTTAAGAAAACGAATATTTTCCAAATCAAGCATACACACACTAGATTATTAAAGGACCAAAAATTTGAGTTAATAAAGTACTCTAAATATTTTCTTTTTAAACTCAGCCTAAGAGTAATTAAAAGAGTAACATTTTTAACTCAAAACATTTTAATTTCAATCTAACTTTTTTTTTTTCTCAAACTCTTTAACTTAGTAAAAACTTAAACTTTTTCACAACTTTAACAACTCTAAATTTTCTTGTAAATTTTCAACTTTAATTTAAAATCATTTATTTGAAAATAACTCATTACGTATCTCAAACACATCAAAATCAAATATTTTTCCAACCATTACTAACAAAACTCATTTCCACCACCGTATAAAGTTTACGAACTTAGGAAAAAAGAGAAGGAAGTAAGTGTCTCACCTCACATAAATTAGCTTCTTTCCTTCCTAACACTTCTTGTAGAGATGAGCAATTTAAGTTGAAGAACTAAAAAAATGACATTACCAACTTTTTTAAATTCACTGAAATTTTTCAAAAAATAATGGGATCTCAATCTGGAATCTTTGACAAAACAGATATTGGATCTAAAATTTCTCAAAAAGAAAAATTATATGAAATTTTTTTCCTACCTCAAAAACAAGAGGATAGGCCAAAATGCACCTTTTGTAAAAAAATATGGACATACTATCAAAACTGTCACGCTAAGGAAAAAGGTGACAACATAAACTTTGGTATCATGACTCTACTTGTTATCATAAAAAGGAAAATCCTTACAAGAGGAAAAATTAACCAACAATGACCTAATTCTATATGGGTACCTAAGGTACTTTTAAACTCTAACACACGTACATCCTCTTATCAACAAAAGAGAGCCTTGATTCTTGGATAGTGGTTGCTCAAGGCATATGATAGGGGATAAGCATTGCTTTATTTACTTGGAAATAAAGGATGGAGGATCAATCACTTTTGGAAACAATGATAAAGCTCAAATAAAAGGAACATGTATTATTGGTAAAAACAATTCTACCAAAATTGAAAATATTTACTATGTGGATGGTTTAAAACATAACTTGCTATGTATTAGTCAACTCTGTGATAGTGGATTTGAAGTAATTTTTAAATCCACTCTATGCAAGGTCAAACATTCATCCTCGAGAAGAGTTTTCTTCTCGGGTGATTATAGAATTTGGGCACATGTTTTTAGTTTTTTAGTTTGGTATTTTAAAATCCCTTTATAGCTTAGATTAATATTTTTAACTTGTTTCTAAACTTTGGGTCGAATTTGAATCATAATTTTATTATTTGCATTTTAACTCTATCTCGCTCTATAGATCATACCTTGAGCTCTGGATATCAGATTGGCGCATATGAGCAGGCGTTGGAAAGATAAAAATCTAAGCTACAACGTTTGTGCTGGAAGAAAAGACCAATTCCGAACTTTACTGGGCCTAAATTGCATATTTCGTAATATGGATTTTTGTAATAATTTTAATTAGCGGACCACTGGATTTTAAACTATAAACCCTAAAGCCCACTATCAAGTACTATATATTGGCAGTTTTGTTTCTTTTCTAAGGATGGAAAAATTAGGATTCAAATTGCTACAAGAAATAAATAGTTTTATTTTAATTTCATGGAAGGCTAATTTTATAAGATTAATCCACGAGTTCAGAGTTTCATCACCACCTTGAGATTCAGATTACACTGTCAATTTTTATTCATGATTCTATTCTTGTTTATTTGATTATATTGATATTTTGATTGCTTAAATTGAATTTCAATAGGATTGATTAAATTTATTTGACAGAATTTGGTTTCGGTTTCGAATTGAATTGAATTATAATTTTGCGACATTAAATCGTTAATTGTAATACTTTGATGATTGTGATGCTTAATCCAATCAAAGAAACCAAATTCACATAGGATTGATTACACTTGTTTGATCAATTCTATAGTCAAATAAGAATAGAATCACAAATTAGAAATTAAACTCATTGATAGAATATGTGATAGGTCTAAAAATTGAATAAGTGGATTAATCGTTTTCCTCACCTGTTAAATAAAAAAATGTAAAAAAATCCCCTTTTTAATTTCAATTTTCAATTCGGTTGTTATTACTATATCAGAAGTCCTTGCGAAATGATTTGAGTTATTACCTCTATTTACATTTTATCAATTGTATTTGACCCGTGTGCGACAACGGATCACATTGGCACCGTTGCTGGGGACTCTCATATAATAATATTAATCCTGTTTTTAGGCGACTGTCTCGAATTGCTCCAAAATTTTACAAAAAAATCAGAAAAAAATGAAGGAACAAGACTCCGTAAACGTTTCTTATACGGAAACGACGGTCAAAATCACAAATTCCTTCATTTAGAACCTTTTTTTGCATTTTTTGACTTTTTCATATTCTCCAAAAATTCAATAAAAAAAAAATTGGGTTGCCTTTATTTGATTTTTTGAATTTTTTTTGTGGTATTTTTATATTTTTTGGATTTTATTTGATAGGATTTTCGATTTTTCACTTCAATTTTGGCATTCAGGACATTGTTGGAATTTTCAAAATTGTTATTTTGTATTGCATTGTTATGATGATGCATGACTAGGGCTAGTTCTGTGAATCTTAATTCTCTTGAACCTGAAATAGATAGGACATTTCATTTACGCCGTAAACTTAATAGAGCTGTTTGTGTTAACTAGTTAGAGTCATATACTGAAATTGACAACTTGTTGCAAAATATGGCTGATGCGAATAATAGAACCTTAAGATAGCTTGTTGCACATAATGTCAATAATAATGCATTATGTAGCACATATCATGAAGTTACTGTACCATTTGAACTTAAATCTGATTTAATACACTTGCTTCCAAAGTTTAATGGTCTTGCAGGTGAGGATCCCCACAAACACTTGAAGAAATTCCATATTGTGTGTTCTACCATGAAGCCTCAAGGAGTCACAGAAGACCACATTAAGTTGAGAACCTTCCCATTTTCACTCCAAGATGCTGCCAAGGACTTGTTATACTACCTTCAACCAGGTTCTGTTACTAGTTGGAATGATCTCAAGATATTGTTTCTAGAAAAATTATTCCCTGCCTCAAGAGCTGCGTCAATCAGAAAAGAAATATGTGGCATCAGACAGATTGACAGGGAATCATTACATGAGTACTGGGAGAGATTGAAGAAATTAGTGTCAAGTTATCCTCATCACCAGATTTCTAAACAATTGCTCATCCAATATTTTTTATGAAGGCTTGCTATCTATGGATATAAGCATTTTGGATGTTACTAGTGGGGGAACACTTGTCGATAAGACCCCAGAAGAGGAAAGGGATTTGATTGAGAACATGTTCATTAATTCTCAACAATTTACAACTAGAAGCAATTCAATAGTGTTGACAAAGGGTGTGAATGAAATTCAAGCTTCTTCCTACAAGAATTTAGAAGGAAAACTTGACAAGCTTACATCTTTAGTAAAAAAATTGGCAATAGGTAAAACCCAAGCAGTTGTATGTGGTATTTGCACTTCTCCAGAGTATCCTTCAGATTCATGTCCTACATAGCAAGAAGATCCAATTGCTAGTGTTCCTCAAGCATATGCAGCAAATATATACAATCCTCAAGCCAACTATGATCTATCAACTAACAGGTACAATCCTAGTTGGAGAAACCATCCCAACTTGAGATGGGGGAATTCATCTGCACAACAATAACCTAGGCAGCAACAGCAAAATATTCCTCAACAGCAAAACAATACACCTTCATTAATCGACCTCATTAAACAGATGGTTGCCCAGAATCTCCAATTTCAACAAAGAACAAATTCCTCCATTCAAAATTTGGAAACAAAGATTGGTCAGCTAGTCACTTCAATCAATCAATTGCAAACTCAGGGGTCAAACCAAGCCTACACAATCAGTAGTAAATCTAAATGCTCCCAATGTCACTTCAATTACATTGAGGTCAGGGAAAGGTGTTGAAATACCAAAGGTACCTGAAACTGTAGTGAAAAATAACAAGGTTGTTGAGGATACTTCGATATTTGAAATTGTTGATGTTGAGCAAAATATACCACTTCCTTTTCCTCAAAGGGCAGTGAAGACTAAGAAAATGGACAAGACAGATAGGGAAAAACGAGATCCTGGATACATTTAGGAAGGTGGAAGTGAACATTCCCCTTCTTGAAGCAATTAAAAAATTCCAAGATATGCAAAATTTCTAAAAGATTTGTGCACAAACAAGAGAAGGTTAAGGTAATGAAAGAGTAAAGATGGGGCGAAATGTTTCAGCCCTCATTCAACCCATGCCTCAGAAAATCAAAGATCTAGGAACTTTTTCCATTCTTGCACCATAGGCAATAGTCATTTTGAAAATGCTATGTTAGACTTAGGAGCTTCCATTAATGTTATGCCTATATTTATTTTTAACTCTCTTGCTCTTGGACCTTTACAAAGTACATGTGTTACCATTCAATTGGCGAACATGAGCAATACTTGTCACGTTGGACTTGTGGAGGATGTACTTGTTCGAGTTAATGAATTGATATTTCCTGCATATTTTTACATTCTGGACATGGAGGGAGAGAATAAGTCCAATAGGGCGCCTATCATCTTAGGCAGACCATTCTTGAAAACAACTAGAACAAAAATTGATGTGCATGCTGGAACTCTTTCCATAGAATTTGGTGATAGCATTGTAAAATTTAACATCTTTGATGCTATGAAACACTCCGTGGAAGAGCATTCTATTTTTCAAATTGAATTGCTCGCTGATTTGGTTGATGACACTTACCCCGATATGTTTGCCACTGATTTTCCTTCATTGTCTAGTTTTGATGACACTTATACTTGTGAATTCTGTATAGATACTCAATTGTGCTATATGTGTGATGAGATCGAAACTACCTTACAAGTTGATCATTGTACTGATATCAATATTTCTACTAACATAATTGATTTTGCAGACTTAGCTTATGCCATTGGTGTTGTACCTTCCATTGAACAACCATCGACTATAGATCTTAAATCACTTCTTAAAAATTTGAAATATGCTTATTTAGAAGGAAGTGGCAAGTTACTTGTGATTATTTCAGCCAAACTTGAAGATGAATAGGACGAGAAGCTGTTGCAGATTTTGAGAAAACACAGGAAGGAAACCGGATGGACCTTGGCTGATATTCCTAGTAGTAGCCCATCCATGTGTATGCATAGGATACTACTATAGGACGGGGTAAACTCAGTCAGGCAGCCCCAAACGCGACTTAACCCGATATTTTGGATGTTGTAAAAAAGGAAGTGACCAAGCTCATGCAAGTAGGTAATATATACCCCATCTTAGATAGTCAATGGATGAGTCTGGTGCAGGTAGTCCCAAAGAAAACTGGACTCACAGTGGTTAAAAATGAAAATAATGAACTTATCCCCCCACACGAGTGCAGAACAGCTAGAGGGTATGCATCGATTACAAGAGACTAAACCAGGCAAATAGAAAAGATCATTTTCCTTTACCATTCATTGATCAGATGCTTGAACGACTGGCTGATAAGTCACATTATTGTTTTTTTGATGGTTTTTCTACCTAATTTCATATTCATATTGCACTAGAGGACCAAGAAAAGATTACGTTCACTTGTCCTTTTGGCACATTTGCCTACAAGAGGATTCCCTTTGGCCTATGCAATGCTCCTGGCTCTTTCCAACATTGCATGATTAGTTTTTACAGGCGATTTATCAAGGATTTCAGCAAGATATCTCTTCCACTGTTGAATTTGCTGCAAAAAGGTGTCAGTTTCACCTTCGATGACAAATGCAATAAGACATTTGATTTCTTAAAAGCAACACTAACCTCTACTCCCATAATTCAGCCACTCAATTGGACCCTCCCTTTTAAAATTATATGTGATGCATCTAACTATGTCGTGGGAGCAGTCCTTGCACAAAGGGTTGGTAAGGCTGCCTAGGTTATTTATTATGGTTCTAGGACTTTTGATTCTGCACAAGCTAATTATACTACCACTGAAAAGGAACTTTTAGCTATTGTTTTTGCACTTGATAAGTTTAGATAATATTTGTTAGGTTCAAAGGTAGTTGTTTTTACTGACCATGCAGCTTTGAAGTTCTTTTTGAAGAAACCAGAAGCAAAACCGAGATTGATCCAGTGGATGTTGTTACTCCAAGAATTTGACTTAGAGATTAAAGATAAGAGTGAAGCTGAAAATTTGGTGGCAGATTATATAAGGCGAATAGAAATGGATGAGGACCCCATCCCCATTCAAGATGACTTCCCTGATGAGCAACTACTACAGTTACGTGAGGTAACTCCTTGGTTTGCCGATTTAGTTAATTATCTAGTTGCTGGAGTCTTTCCTGCAAATGCATCCCGAACACAAACACACAAACTTAAAAGTGATTCCAAAAACTATGTGTGGGATGATCCATATATGTGGAAATTCTGTAGTGACCAGGTGATTAGGCGATGTGTTTCCCACCATGAGGCTCAATCAATTCTTCATTTTTGTCATACCTCTCAAACTAGAGGACATTTTGGTCCTCAACGGACAGCAAGAAAAGTCTTAGACTCGGGTTTCTTTTGGCCCACTTTGTTTAAAGATGCTTTTGAGACTTACAAAACTTGTGAATCATGCCAAATAGCAGGAACAACAATCACTCATAGAGTGAGATGCCTCAATAAACTATGCTTTTCTGTGAAGTATTTGATGTATGGGGCATTGACTTTATGAGCCATTTTCCTATATCTATTGGCTATGTTTATATTTTACTAGCTGTTGATTATGTATCGAAGTGAGTGGAAGCAATACCCACTCGGACTAATGATTCTAAAATTTTTGTAGGTTTTATCAATTCAAATATTTTTTGCAGGTTTGGAATACCCCGAGCCATCATAAGTGATCAAGGCACTCATTTTTGCAACCGCACCATGGACGCTTTGCTTTGGAAGTATGGGGTTGTGCATACAGTTTCTACACCTTATCATCCCCAGACTAATGGGCAAGCTGAAGTCTCAAATAGGAAAATCAAACAGATCTTAGAAAAGATGGTGCAGCTAAACAGGAAAGATTGGAGCCACCGACTTGTAAAAGCTCTTTGGGCTCATAGAACAGCCTACAAAACACCAATAGGAATGTCCCCTTATCGACTTGTATTTGATAAGGCATGCCACCTCCCAGTAGAAATAGAGCACCGTGCTATTTGGGCAGTCAAGAGTTGTAACCTTGAGATGGAGAAAACAGGTTTGGACATAAAGCTTCAATTGCAACAACTTGAAGAGCTTAGACTTGAAGCTTACGAGAACTCTCGCATCTATAAGGAGAAACCTAAGTACTTTCATGATAAGATGATTTCTAGAAAGAAATTTTCCATTGGCCAAAAAGTTTTATTGTTCAACTCCCGTTTGAAAATTATGGCTGGGAAACTTCGATCGAAGTGGATTGATCCTTTTGTTATTACTAATGTTTTTCCTCATGGTGCAGTGGAAATAAAAAGTGAAAATACCGAAAAAATGTTCAAAGTAAATGGACAACGCCTCAAGCTATTCCGTCAGAGCTCTGTGCTTGAAGGTTCTACCATAGAAGAACTCTCCTTGGTAAAGCCTACCTACACTGAAGTTTAAACAGGGAGCTCCATTTCCTTACTCTTATTTTATAGTTGTTACTTTCATTGAGGACAATGTGTAATTTAAGTGTGGGAGTATTATTTAAGATTCTATTTGTTATGATTTTATTTATTATATTTCAAAAATAAAAAAAATAAAAAAAAATAAAAAAAATAAAAAAATAAAAAAAGAATAAAAAATAAAAATAAAAAAAATAAAAATAAAAATGGACATTGCATTGCATGCTTTTCATCAGATTTTATGTTTGTAAATGTTGAGAGTTTGTTTGGACTGGCATGATTGGATAGTATTTTTGCATTCTTGGTAAAATAAATTGGATTAAAATGCTAAATTATGTATCATTTGTGATAAGTCATTAACCTTTGTGAGATTTTTTAACCTTATTATGAAAGGAATACATTTTTCCATCTTTTTTTTTCTCTTGTGTGTTATCTCACTCATGATTGCTAGCTACGCCAGAACTTGACTTGACTCTTGTCCGCATGCATATATTAAAATGATATAGGCATTTGTTTCTAATTAAGCTACCAGCCAAATAAGCCTAACCTACAACTATCCATTTGTTTAAACCCCTTTGAGCCTAATTACCCTTTTTTTGTTGTTATATAGCTCACTACAAGCCTAAAAGTGAAAAACAATGAACTGCCTCAGTCTTGGGGGATAAAGGAGTCTCTCCTTACATAAGTGTAGGGGTGCTCAACTTGTTTGTTTAAATTTGAGAGTGAAAAAAAAAGAAAGAAAGAGAGAATATATATATATATATATATATATATATATATATATATATATATATGAGGAAAAATGGTTGTGTTATGAACAAAGAGAGTATGGAAATAAATCCACTCTATGCGAGGTCAAACATTCATCCTCGGGAAGCGTTTTCTTTTCAGGTATTAAGAAAAATAATTTATATTAATTATATATGGATGAAATACCTAATGAATCTAGTTTTGTATCCATTGAAAAAGATAAATGAATATGGCACAAACGAGTTGGTCATAAAAGCTTGAATACTATTTCTAAATTATCAAAATTAGAATTAGTTAAAGGAAGTCAAAGTATGTGAAGCTTGTGCCAAAGGAAAACAAGTTAAAAGTAACTTTCACTCAAAAAATTTTGTTTCAACCAATCATCCTCTTGAACTTCTTCATATTGACCTCTTTGGTCCTATCAAAACTCCAAGTCTTAGTGGAAAAGATATGGATTTGTAATTGTTGATAATTTCTCACATTTTATATTGGTTTTATTTTTAAAACATACAGATGAAGCCTTTGAGGCATTTCACCATTTTTGCAAAAAGATTCAAAAGGAAAAAGGAAAAAACATTATCTATGTGAGAAGTGACCACAGAGGTGAATTCGAAAATGAATCCCTTAAAAATATTTTTGATGAAAATGGAATTTCTTACAATTTCTTTTGCCCAAGAACTCTTCCACAAAATGGAATTGTTGAAAGGAAAAATAGAACTTTACAAAAAATTGCTATAACTATCTTAAATGAAGTCAACATTGAAAAATACTTTTGGGCTGAAGCTATCAACACAACTAGACATCTTTTTGGGATATTCCACAACGTCAAAAGGTTATAGAATATATAGTCTTTGGACTCAAACTGTGAAGGAATCCATGCATATTATTTTTGATGAGTTTGATGATTTTTGTTTAGATAATATGGATAAATCTAAAGAAGATGAACATTCATCCTTTAGAGTACACATTCCAAACAAAGAGGATCATTCTGATCCAACCTCTAAGCAGTCTCCAAGAGAATGGTAACACGTCATCCTCCTGATATGATCATTGGGAATATTGTCGACAGTGTTAGGACTAGATAGTTTCTAAAAGAGAATATAAACAACATGGACATGATATCACAAATTGAATTATTGAACCCAAAATAATTGATAAAGCAATTTGTGATAAATCATGGGTTGACGCCATGATGGAGGAACTGTCACAGTTTGAAAGAAACAAAGTGTGGGACCTTGTGCCGCATCCTCTGGACAAATCCATCATTGGAACTAAATGGATCTTTAGAAATAAACTGAATGAGGACAGAGAGGTCATTAGAAATAAAGCAAGACTAATGGCACAAGGTTACTACCAACAAGAGGGAATTGATTGTGATGAAACATTTGCTCTGGTAGCTAGACTTGAAGCGATTAGAATCCCCCTAGCATATGCCACTCATAAAAGGTATCAAACTATTTTAAATGGATGTCAAAAGTGCCTTTTTGAATGGTTTCTTAAATGAGGTGGTATATGTTGACAAACCTCCTGGCTTTGTGAACAAAAAGAAGCCTAATCATGTGCTCAAACTCTCAAAAGCTCTTTATGGATTAAAGCAAGCTCCTCGAGATTGGTACCAGAGGTTGAATTATTTTCTAAAAGAAAATGGGTTTGTAAGAGGACAGATCGATACCACACTCTTCAAGAAAACTCTTAAAGAGGATCTTTTAATTGTACAAATATATGTAGATGATATAATATTTGGGTCCAAAAATGAACGAATGTGTGAAGATTTCTCTAACCTCATTCAAAGTGAGTTTAAGATGAGCACGATGGGAGAGTTATAATCCATTCTTGGTTTACAAATTAAACAACTAGAAATAGGCATCTTCATCTCTCAAGAAAAAATACACCAACGATCTACTTAAAAAATATAACATGAGTTCAACAAAAATTATGGGAACTCCTATGCACCCATCCTCCATGTTACACAAAGATGATGAAGGAACTTCAATATTTGAAAAAGAGTACATATGAATGATTGGATCATTGATATACTTAACAGCTTGTAGACCTGACATAGTATTTGTATTTAGTCTTTGTGCAAGGTTTTAATCATCTTCTAAAGAATCTCATCTTACTACAGTGAAAAGAACCTTTAGATATCTTGTTGGCACCACCAATCTTGAAATATGGTATAAAAAATGCTCAAATCTTGACCTTATAGCTTATTGTGATGCTGACTATGCGGGAGATAAAGTTGCCAATTTCTTGGTAAATCTCTCATAAGTTGGTCGTGCAAAAAACAATGTACCATTGCTTTATCAAGTACAAAGGTTGAATGTGTATTAGTTGCACAATGCTGCTCTCAAATACTTTGGATAAAGAATCAACTAGATGATTACTCTCTAAGGTACGCCAAAATTCTCATCCTATGCGATAATACAAGTGCTATTAATCTTTCAAAAAACCCTATACAACATTCTAGATCTAAGCATATTGAAATCAAACATCATTTTATCAAAGATCATGTTCAAAAAGGGAAAATAGAATTAATTTTCATTGAAACTAAAAATCAATTGGCTGATATTTTTACCAAACCTCTCCAAGAGGATCGATTCAAAAACATTTTGGAGGACCTAGTTATTTGAATTAAAAAAAAAAAAAATATATATATATATATATATATATATATATATATATATATATATATATATATTTTATCTGAGGATCATATCTAAAAATGTATAAATGTCCTCCTCTAACATAAGAGAATGAGTAAACTCTGATGATGTTTGGGAAATCTCAAAATCATTTTTTATGTGTATTTTTTTTTCTTGGGTCAAACTTATTTTTCCTAAAATATCACATCTAATCTTTAAAAGGAACCTCTAAAAATCAGAGGATAAAAAATACCATAATTTTTTTTCCATTTTGGTGAAACACTCATGTCAAATCTGCCTGCGCACGCTCATCTTCACCATTGATCAGTTTGTTTGATGCAACCTCCTTGGCTTCCGTCAAGCATTAAATACGCAGACGGCTCATCTTGACTGTTACAACCATTCGCATACCCCTAGTCTGCCTACTCTATCATCATTGCAAACCTATTCAACGATTTGCTTATTTGCACCCTTCATGTTATTGTAACGGTCACAACATTTCAAACCTTCTCCCTCAAAACTCCTGCTACATAAACCTACTTTTTCATTTTTTCATTGTCCAGCTACCTTCATACTTTATACACAAATGACTCGAACCAAGCTTTCAGCTAAATGTAAACTCTCTAATAAGGCTCCAGATAACATCCATGATGATTATTCAAGCACTGAGTATGAAAGTCACGACGAAGGTCACTTTGAGGAAACTCTTCCACTAGAACTTGTAAACGTGATTCATCCTTCTCTACACGCTGCAACCATCACATTATCTCCTCCTCATCTGAAATCTAAAAAATCCTCATCCTCCAACACTTCATCTTATGTCCCCATCAAAAGATCTTCCAGAATCATGTATGGGGTTGTATCTTCAAAGAAACATCTCCAATAAGAAAACACCATTCACGTCATCAATTCTAATGACTTAGAGCAACCGATTTATGCAGAATCTATTCCTAAACCACCCTATTCAAAATCCTCTTCCAAGGCGTGTTCTCCAAAAAAAATCTCACACATCATCAACCAAAAAACCACGCACCTCCCCTTCCAAGAAATCTTTCAAAGTTTCACTATTTGACTCTTCTGCCTTGGTGTCAATCTATTTTTCAAAATGGCAACACAAATTTGTGGTCAATGGAAAAATCATTGACCTTGATGACTTGAAAAAGGGAGGATTAAATGTTGAAAGAGTCTTTGATCAATTTGGTTGGACTTCTTTCTTGTGTATCAATGAACCTCAATATCCTCTCCTTGTTAGAGCTTTTTATGCCGCATCAAATGGATCAAAAGGAAATACAGGTTTCAACATTGTGCTCAAAGGGGTTCATATGGAAACCAACCCAACTTCTTTGTGCCAAATATTAGATATTCGTGATGAAGGATCATATTGCCTCTTTGACACATGGTATTCTCAGTGTAATATCACATGCACCACTGTCCTCCAAAACTCCTTGGTTAATCCTCCTAAACCTCAAGTAGCTTCCAACCTTCTCCCAATGTGTCGTATTCTCCACAATAATTGTGGGCACTCCATTGTGCTTAGGGTTGGGAGCATCGAGAAAGTCACTAAGTTTGACCTCTTGTTAATCCATCATCTCATGTCTGGCACACCTCTTCATTTGGGCATCATTTTTTGTTTCATGTTAAATGCTGCTATTTTAGGTCGATCTACTCCCTATGGGATGATCCTGACCAATCCCACTCAAGAACATCCACCAAAACAACTTCTGCTCCCACAAAGTCATCATATGTATCATCACCTGCATCCAAGAAGAAGACACTTCAAACATCTTCTACAAATATTCCACCACCTCAACCTAAAATCGTCCAACCTCCACCAGAGGATACTATTTCTCACCTCATACAGGAACCTTTCTTTCCTAATGATCGCACTCCATCTTATGACTCGCTTGAACCACCCTTGCCTCAATCTCCAATGCTTAATATATTTCCCTCCACTCATGAAGAAGTTCCTTCTAGTTGAGGATGCCCTAGGGGACGCTCCTCTATAGCTTATGGAGGATGGTGAAGAGCTTTATTTTGATCTCAATCTAACTCACCATCAATTCTCACCAAAAAGTCCTCCTGTAGTTATGACTGTTGAAAATTCCCTAACTTTACAATAAAATTTCATGACGCCTCCATCTCATCCCCTAAGTCCCTTGCATTCCCTAACTTTTTGATGTTGACTAAATTCAGGGAGAGCAAGATTATGAAGTCTATTGGTCTAGAAAAATGTTTTGTCAATCTTTTTGCCTTAAGAGGATATTGTTTGAATCTCTGCTTACTTCTTACTAATGTTTTTTTTTTTTTGTAATATGTTTATTTTGAAACAATTTATGTTTATCATTATTTCAGTTCAATGAAAGTCTATTTTATTTCAAAATTACATATCTAAAAACAATACTTCTATACGAATGTTTAAAAGGGAAAACTTTTCAAAAATTATTACTTGTATGATTAAGGGGGAGCTTAATTATTTCATCATTATCGTTACAAGAATAATAATTTAAAGAATTTTGTCGTCATCAAAAAGGGGAAGATTGTTAAGACAAAATCTCTCTCAAATGGTTTTAATGATAACAAAATTGTTTAAAAGATTATGATTGTGGTTAATGACTAATTTGTGTTTTTGAGTGAATTCATATTAGAAAACATGTTACTCATCGTTAAGACAAAAAGGAGAAAAATTTGACTCAATCCATCAAGTTTTCAAAACTGGAGGATAAACAGACAAGAGGATGAACCCTTAAGAGGATGAACTTTCAAAGATGCAAAATATTCAACGTCACTGAAACAATGATTTCGTGTCATCAAGAGAAGATAAATCAGTGTTAAAGAATAAAAGAAAAAAGCAATTTAAAAGAAGAGGTCAAAGGCCAGAGTTTATATGACAGAGGATGGACTGTAAGAGGATGGACCTCTAGCTCACTTCATCCTCACATGGTGAAAATGACCCAATACATCAACGTATAAAAAGGCTGTAGCTAAGACAAAAATATAATCTTACATGTCTTGAAGAATGAAAATGGAAAGGGACATCTCATGTCCGAACTTCTAGGAGGATTGAACCTCCTATACAAGGATGGATTAAATCAGACCAAAGAACAATTGGATGACATTTCTGTAATTAAGATTAATGACCTTGGACTTTTGATTTAGTCCCCAACGGTCATAAAGTGTTTTAACACATGGATAGAGCATCACAAAATCTCTATAAAAGGAAGGGAGCTCTTCATCATCAAACACACATCATCTGAGCATAAAAAGAGAAAATCTAAAAGTTATCAAGAGGATTTCCATCCTCTATTTATACTTTATATAGTCTTACACTATATCTTTGAAATATCCTCTTAGAAAGTGTTAGTAAATAGAAAAATCATAATACTCATATCATTTTGTAATTTCCAAGTGAGTTAAACTTGGGAATAGTTGAAACTTGTAAGAAACAATGTTGTAAGTTTGGTGAGGTTAAAGAACACACAAAGTGTAACTAACCTCTGTGAGAGGTTAATCTGTTTTGATCCATAGTAAAAACTCACAAGTGTATGAGGACTAGACGTAGCCTTGATTAGGTGAACCAGTATAAAGTTAAATGTGTCATCCTCTATACTCTCTCTCTGTTTTATTTATTGAGATCATATTTATTAAATTTCCATCATCTAACTTTCTTCCTCTCAAGGAGGATATTGATTTAAACACTCAAGAAAATTTTAAAACAACAATATTCCTATTCAACCCCCTCCTCTTTTTAGTGATATTTTATCTACTACAAATATTAAATCATTAGATCACTGAAATTAGAACTTCTTAGTCATATTTAGTCTAACTAGGTTAGACTAAATCGTTGCATAATTGAAATTAAAATTTGATAGTTATAGTTAATCTAATTAGGTTATATTGAATCGTTGGATCATCTAAAAATAATTTATAAGCTACGGTTAGTCTAATTAATTTAGATTGAATAGTTAATCGTCAATGTTAGAATTTTTCTATCATTGTTCATCTAATTAGTTAAGATTTAACTATTGGATTGCTGAAATTAGATTTTTTTTTTTTAAGTCATTGTTAGTCTAATTAGTTAACATT
>JBBPBR010000001.1:20719829-20744670 GCA_037974775.1 Cicer pinnatifidum | reverse complement strand
TATTTTTGAACTTAAAAAATGAGGATTTGATATATTTTTAATTATGTGACATATAATTCTATGATATTGTATTAACTTTTCATATGTCATTAATTAAAATTAAAATATAAAAAATTTCTAAAGTTAAAAGCTAAATTTTTATGCGTTTTATTCCAATTTCACGAGTGTTAATTATTTTACATAATCATATTATATATCACGTTGTTTAAAGCATCTCATGTCATTATTTTTTAGCTAAAAAATCAGAGAAAAGTAATAAAATGGTCGACTTTTAAAAGAAGAAGAACAATTTAATGAATCAATACACATAAAAAAAACTAGAATTTCCATTAAACATTTAAAAAATAAAAGACAAATTAAGATAAAATGAATATATTAACTACTCCTTCCATTCCGTATACTATTTCCGATCTTGTATTAAAAGATGGCGAGAAAAGTTAAAAAAATAGTGTTTTTAACTCTTTAAAAATATATATTGTACATTTCAATTAAAAATGTTACTTTTGATATCTTTAAAATGTGTTCTATATAGCGCATCTTTCAACACTATTTTTTATTGATTATAATTTATATAAATTCGACTAAATTGTGTTTGTCTCATTTAAATTTATTGAAATTCATATGAATTTTAACCAATAAAAAAAGTGTGTTAAAAAATATTATTCGGGTTTTAACCTCCTCCAACTCGTATTTCCCCTTCTCCTTTTAATGAAATAAGTGTTTTTCACATATGCTCCCTCCTTTCTCACAATAAATGTCATTTAAGATTTTGCACACATATATAAGATATGTAATAATTAGAACATATAAATCATTTTACCAAACTACCCATACTAGCTATTGATGAGTTTTTTCTTTTATTATCAATGTAAAGTACAATTATACTTTATAAGTTGTGCACAAGTATTTATTGAATGATAATATATGAAAAGATAAATAAAGTTGCATTGAAAGTTGAGAATGACACTCATTTTGAGACAAATTCTTTTTGTTAAAATGACACTCATTGTGAAATGGATGAAATATTTAATTTTTTCCGTCTTAGTGCAGTGTTTGATTTTCCGTATTGGTGTAATGTTTATTTGCTTTAGATTTACATATTAACTTTGATCAATTGTAGATTCATATTCAAATTCAGTCAACGATTTTGACGTCCTCAACGTTACAGCTTTGAAGATACGTGTATTCTAAACATTTTAATTTTATCATATTTGTAATATTCGTCACAATTATAGGTATTTTATTGTCTTATACTATTAATCTGCATAGTTTGCTTACAGATTCATTATTTTTAGTTTTGGTGATTTTGAATTGTATTATTTTCGAGCGATGTAATTTTTATCGATTTGAACAAATGAATATCGTTTTTAATAATAAATAAAAAAAGAGATATTGTACAATACCTAACAAACACAATTGGGAATCAAAAATAAAGATCGGTACATTTTTTCTTATGATGTCAAAGCCCAGTAGTGACATTTTAGACATATAAATAGAAACCTCAAGGCAAATTGCAGGTAAAGGAGATGATAAATAACAAAAGAAACGGTAATTCTACATGCAAAGTGCTTCTTTGGGACCATAAATAAGAAGTTAAATAAGAATCTAGCAACATTTTTTCGTTAGTCTCAGTTGAAAACTAAGATGTAATTGAAACATCATTTTAGTTTAGGATTTTTAAAAACAAAATTCAAATAGTTAAGGTAAGTACAATAATTAAATTTTTGATATTTGTGTATATTTATTCATGGATTAAATAAAATTTTAATCACGTAAAATTTTATTTTTTATTTAATATATATTTAGATGAGTTGGATTCAAGAGAATCAAAATTAAAACAGAACTCAAGACTCAAAAAAACGTTGATTGATAGACATATTTACAAACCATCTATAAAAAAAAGTCCTTATGATTTTTTCGGTTGGTTTTTTATTGTCTAATATAAAATTCTCAACCTTTTGATCAGTTAAAAATAATTATCCACTTTTAATCCCTAATTTGAATTTTTTTAATAACAAATTGATAATTTTAATCTTTAAAAAAGTCCATTTAAAATTAAAAATGAATATTCTTTTTAGGACCTAAACTTAAAAAAAAATCGTTGTAAGTTGTGAATTTTGTGTGTTGGTCTGATCCCAAAACTGAGAAGTAAAATAGTAAATGTATAATGCATATGGTGTAAATCTAAAATTGAAATGGGAAATTAAAAAATAAAAGAGTAAAATGGTTGAGCTGGAGTTCGAATTTAAAACAATGTTACAGAGTAGAATTTGCATTGCATGAAATGTGATTGGACTGAGTTTGCAAGAATTGAATTGAATTAAATTGAATGCAGAAGACAAAGGTAGGCATTGAAAAGTGGATCAGTTGATTGAATGCATCACATGGGAATTTATTGCGAGTTTCTCGCAACAAAAAAAAACATTAACACTTGAATGAATAAAATATTTTTTTCTCATTCCAAAATTTCATTTATTGTATTTATCTCATTCACAAATAAAAAAAAAAATATGAACCACAAGAACAAAAGTTATATCATATCATGCATATACTACATGATAAAGATCGTACAGAAACAAATATTGAAAGTGGTTTTTAAGCATAACATAGCCCACACCCACGTGTTCAACTCATGACATCAAAATCAAACATTGACGAATCAATGTCAACAACAACAACAACAACATAAGACATAGGCAGAACAAACACCAACATAATAATACTAGTATTTTTGCATCCTTTGAGAATGAGTTTTGGAAGCAAAGAAAAATTGAAAGTCACAAGCTTGACTGCATCAGTTGAAAGCAAGATGAAAACCATCAACAACAATGATAATAACAAACTTGCTCAGTACACTGCAGATGCTGAGATTCTTGCTGAGTTTGAACAATCTGGTGTTTCTGGAAAATCATTTGACTATTCTAAAAAACTACTTGATCCTCCCAGGTTAGTTTCTGAAGAGAAAATGACTGCTTATTTGTCTAAACTCCAAAGGGGTGGTCTTATTCAACCCTTTGGTTGTATGTTAGTAATCGAAGAACCAAGTTTTAGAATCATTGGTTATAGTGAAAATTGCTTTCAATTGTTGGGTTTGAACATTGAAATCGGTTCAGAACAGTTTCTGGGTCTACTTGATGTTGATGCTACAACACTGTTCACACCTTCTTCTGGTGCTTCCCTTATAAAAGCTGTTTCTTCAAGTGAAATTTCACTTTTGAACCCAATTTGGGTCCATGCAAGAACAACCGAGAAACCATTTTATGCTATACTTCATAGGATTGATGTTGGTGTTGTGATTGATTTGGAGCCTGCTAGGTCTAGTGGTCCTGCATTGTCACTTGCTGGTTCTCTTCAGTCACAGAAACTTGCTGTTAGAGCAATTTCAAGGCTTCAATCATGTCCTGGTGAAGACATTGGTTTGTTGTGTGATACTATTGTTGAGGAAGTTCAGAAACTTACTGGTTATGATAGGGTTATGATTTATAAGTTTCATGAGGATGATCATGGTGAGGTTGTGTCTGAGATTAGGAGGTCTGATTTAGAACCTTATTTGGGTTTGCATTATCCGGCTACAGATGTTCCCCAAGCTGCTCGATTTTTGTTCAAGCAGAATCGGGTCAGGTTGATTTTCGATTGTTATGCAAATTCAGTTAAGGTTATTCAGAGTCATGAGTTAAAGCAACCTCTTTGTTTGGTTAAATCGACACTTAGGTCACCACATGAGTGTCACAAAGAGTACATGGCTAATATGGGTTCGATCGCGTCTCTTGTGATGGCGATTGCTGTTAATGGAAATGATTCGACGAGGCTTTGGGGTTTGCTAGTTTGTCATCACACTTCGCCGCGCCATGTGCCTTTCCCGGTTCGATATGCTTGTGAGTTCTTAATGCAGGCCTTTGGGCTGCAGCTTTTCATGGAGATTCAATTGGCCTCACAGATGGCAGAGAAGAAAGTTCTTAAAACACAAACTATGTTGTGTGATATGCTTCTACGCGATGCACCGATCGGCATTGTGACTCAATCCCCGAGTATCATGGATCTTGTGAAGTGTGATGGGGCTGCATTGTATTATGATGGAAAGTGTTGGTTGTTAGGCATAACTCCAACTGAATCACAGGTGAAAGATATTGTGGAATGGCTGCTTTGTAATCACGGTGACTCGACAGGTTTGACAACAGATAGTTTGGCTGATGCAGGTTATCCGGGTGCTACTTTACTTGGGGATGCAGTTTGTGGCATGGCTACGGCGAGAATCAATTCGAGACATATTTTGTTATGGTTCAGATCTCATACTGCTAACGAAATGAAGTGGGGAGGAGCGAAACATCATCCGGAGGATAAGGATGATGGAGGAAAAATGAACCCGAGAATGTCGTTTAAGGCTTTTCTCGAAGTAGTTAAAAGCAAAAGTTCGCCTTGGGAAGTATCTGAAATCAACGCGATTCACTCGTTGCAACTAATCATGCGAGATTCGTTCCAAGACATGGACAACACCAGTCCAAAGATTCTAAATTATTTTAACAAAAGTGACAGTCAAATGCGAAAGATGCTTGATTTTGAGAAAAGTGACAGTCCAATGGGAGGGATGCATGAACTAAGTTCAGTAGCAGTTGAAATGGTAAGATTAATTGAGACAGCGACAGTCCCGATTTTCGGGGTTGATTCAGATGGCATGATCAATGGATGGAATGTAAAAATTGCTGAATTGACAGGTCTACATGCCAATCAAGCTATGGGAAAATCCCTAGCAAATGAAGTAGTACATGCTGACTCACGGGAAACTCTGACAAATATTCTGAGAAGAGCTTTGCGAGGTAAACCAGTTCTTGTACAAAAGATAATAGTAAATATGGAATTTTAAACTTTATTAACTTGATCAAATGTTATTCACAATTCATTGTTTGAAGAAATTCTTATGTACTAGTTTGTTAGAAGCTACTACTAGTGTTGCCATCTATTAGAATTTGATTTTATAAGCCTGCTGCAAATAAATATTTCAAGTTTTTCTAGATTATGACTATTCTTTAGTTTTAATATTTCTGTTCTTGAAGAAAATTTCAATTCATAATATAGCACATGTATTGATCACTGATGCTTTTTTCAGGCCAAGATGAAAAAAATGTTGAGTTGAAAATAAAGCACTTTGGAGTTCATCAAGAAAAAGAAGTTGTATATCTCATGGTGAGTTCCTGCACAAGTAGGGACTACACAAATGCTGTTGTTGGAGTATGCTTTGTAGGTCAAGACATCACATTAGAGAAAGTGGTACTAGATAAATTCATCAAGATGGAAGGTGATTACAAAGCGATTATGCAGAGTCTTAATCCGCTGATTCCACCTATATTTGCTTCGGATGAGAATGCATGCTGCTCTGAATGGAATGCAGCAATGGAAAGGCTAACCGGATGGAAAAGAGATGAGATCATAGGAAAAATGCTTCCAGGAGAGATCTTCGGAAGTTTATGTCGGTTGAAAGGTCAAGAATCACTAACTAATTTTATGATTTTAGTGTATCGCGGAATAAGTGGTCAAGATTCTGAGAAGTTGCCGTTTGAATTTTTCGATAAAAATGGAGAGTTTATAGAGACTTATATAACAACAAACAAAAGGACAGATGCAGCCGGTGATATAATCGGCTGTTTCTGCTTCTTGCAGATTGTAACCCCGGATTCGAATGAAAACTTTCAAGGACACAGGTCTAAAGAAAGAGAAAGCGTTTCAAAATCTAAGGAGTTAACTTATATACTACATGAGATGAAGAATCCTTTAAATGGTATTCGATTCACGCACAAACTTTTGGAAAATACAGATGTCTCTGAAAACCAGAAACAATTCCTTGACACCAGTGAAGCATGTGAAAGACAAATAATGGCAATTATGGAGGATACAGATTTAGGAAGTATTAATGAAGGGTAAGGGCTCTTGTTTCATTTTAACCGGCATCAATTATGTGTTTGAGTTGTTACTTCTTTTTTACACTGTTAGCCTAAAGTGTTTTACACTATCACTTATACTTTCTATTCTAAAACTAGCAGCACTTGGCAGCTAAACATGGAAGAATTTCTTCTAGGAAATATTTTAGACGCCGTTGTAAGCCAAGTAATGATGTTGATAAAAGGAAAGGACTTACAGTTGTTTCATGAAATTCCCGATGAAATCAAAACGCTTTCACTTTATGGCGATCAAATTAGACTTCAGGTGGTCTTGTCTGACATCTTGCTCAATATAGTTACCCACACACCATCTACAAATGGCTGGATAGAAATCAAGATTTCACATGGTTTGAAAATAATACAGGATGGCAATGAGTTTATCCATCTAAAGTTCAGGTATATAAATCAATAATTTATTTTTGACCATACATCATTCAAAGTTGGTTAATTTGTTTGCTATTACTTTTCCCTTTTAGTGATGTGTTTATCATATATTATACTTTCTGGCTTAAGGAAGTTGATTTCTCCCTTTTCTGTCAAGTGTGAAATTTTTATATGTTTGGTTTCATGTCTTATGGATTTACCATTTTGACCCTTTTGACAAGTCGTCTGCAACTTCCTCTGACTTGGAGTTGGATGTAGTTATGTTCATCCTTTTTTCAGTATATATGCTTTCCAGTTATCAGATATACAGCAAATATTGAAGTTCGTTCTTGAAATTGTAGAATTGTATAAACATAGTCCCTCAAATTATCAATATTCCAAAATGATCCCTCTTAAATTGTAAAATGCTAATCAAATTTGTCCCTATGTCTGGATCTATTATCAAATGCATCATTGACTTTATTCACTTTATTTCAACTTCATCACTGAAATTACTAGCTCAATGTCATTCTAATCTCTACAAATGTTAATGGATAGATGAATTTGATCAAAACTTTGCAATTTCAAAGATCATTTTGGAATATCGATAATGTGGTGAGAGAGACTAGATTGAACGTCTTACATTTTTAAGGGCCAATTTGATGAGTATTTATTTATTCATCAAATATTTTAGAACCATGTGCATCTTCCCTCTTATTCCTTATGTTGTCTGCATTTATCCACTATAGAAATTTACATTGGTCTAATTACATGCACAGTGCATATTATAATATTATGAACATCTTCCTTTATTCAACAAATTTGAGGTTACAAATGTGACCTATTGAGCCATTTTTTAGCCTACTATGTTATTGAGCTAGATAATATAAGACAAGAATTGGTCTTTTTTTCTTCTTTTGTTTGAATAGTTGATGTTAATCTTCTTTAGTAGATGATCATGTCTTTTTTCTCACTGTGAATTATCTCGGGAGAATGCAAAGTTAATGCTATAAGCGAATCATGACCTTTTCTTACAGATGCAAGAAGTAGGCATAGTTTTAACCTACAAATGTTTTGATTGTTACTTTGAAGAATAAGCGTCCAAGTTAGATTATTATGTAGACTGTAGATGCTGAAATTATCATATTTTTTATGCAGAATGACACATTCCGGAGGAGGTCTTCCTTCTTTGGTTCTACACGATATGTTTGAAGGCAGCGGGAATCAATGGAGTACACAGGAAGGTCTAGGGCTATATATGTCAAGGAAAATCCTGAGCAGGATGAATGGTGATGTCCACTATGTAAGAGAACAAAATAAATGTTATTTTCTCATTGACCTTGAACTAAGAACAAGAAAAGAAAGACCATGAAATTTGCAGAGGCAACCATGCTAACTTAGCTTTGAAGCTTTTCATATACGATAAGAGTTGATTTCAACTTTGGGATAAATCTATCTTATGTTATAAAAGAAATTTAAGATTTTTTTCAGGCTAATATATAGTAGAAGTGGAAATGAGTTATGAATGTTGTTTATCTCTTCCCAAAAATGAGCATGGTTAATGATTGTATGCAATGTCATAATTTTATATTTAAATAAGATGCAACTTTGTAATATTTCTCTCCACACTTGGTTTTTGCATTAAGAATCTAGGTTCTTCTTTTATTATTGTTATGGGCCGGACTCACATCCACCTAAGTCAGGCCCGATATCGGGTTGACCCAAACTTAATTTCTGACGCAACTAAACCTTCTCTAATTTAGGGCAAAACGCTCAACCAGTTGGAATCCAATATGATGGCCTATCCTAGATTACCTGGACTCCCGATCACTACTGCTGGATGGAAATTCTACCATGACTACAACCACTAGATAGCATCCATCTATAACATAGCAAAAGGAAACCTGTCCAACATTATGAGGGAAGCTCCAATAGTCATCTACTGGCCTCTGGTAATTATCATAGGAAGATTCCAGAAACTCGAGAGGAAATCTCTATATAAACTAGATATATTAGGTCACAAAGGTATACACAAATTTTGACATAAATTCATACCACACTTTGGAAAATTCTTACTTCGTCGTCGGAGTGTATGTAGGTACACCCCCTCCTTATACGAGAAGTTGACGGAGGAACTCTACTTTACCACCTCTCAAAGATATAGCTATCCAGAGCAAACTTTGATATTCAATGACTTTGGTACTAAATATGGCACCGTTTGTGGAAATTCTATATCCACATCCCACCATCACCCTTCACAACTCTTGAGTTTGACCCATGGCCTCCAAGAAGACCATCACCAAAACGTGACGATTGAACCTCTACCTCAAACCACCCAATTGGTTGGCTGGATGGCCACTCCTTCCATCGATTTGGCCGCAATGCTCAAAGTTCCAAATCAACCACAACTTGATGTAGAAGGTGTGAATGTGTTGTATTTCTTATTAATTTTGTACATAATACAATATGGTATAAATAGCCTAGGCTGTACAAGTAAATCAAAAAGCTAATTAAATCCTAATAAACTCAATTATTTGCAATAAAGGAGAGAAATTATGAGGCTATGAATGGTAAGAGAATAATCCTACGGTACAACTAATGAAAGTTGTACAACTATCCCTTAATCCACGAAATCGTAACCAACACCCCCCCCCCCCCCCTTTATGTTGGGTCATAGATGTCAATCATGCCCAACTTGAATCTTAAGTTTTCATAGGTGGCTCTAGGAAGTACCTTGGTCAAGATATCAACAATTTGGTGGCTTGAGGGTGTGTGTTGGAGAGAAAAATCAGCTCATTGTCAACCTTTTACTTGATGAAGTGTCTATAAATTTCTACATGCTTTGTTATGTCATGTTGCACAGGATTTTTAGAAATGCTTATGGAAACTTTGTTCTCGCACAACATGCTTACTTCATGGTCAGTGTAAACGTGTAGTTCTCCGATCATCTTTTGCATCCATATCCCCTCGCAAATCCCATGTGCCATGGACCTAAGTTCAGCTTCTGCACTACTTCTAGCAACCACATATTGTTTCTTGCTTCTCTAGGTCACTAAGTTGACCCAAACAAAGGAGCAATACCTATTGATTGATCTCCAATCAGTCACTGAGCTTTCCTAATCTGCATTAGTGAATATTTCTATTTTCCTACTTGTGTCCTCCTTGAAATGCATCCCCTTCCCTGATGCCTTTTTCAGATACTGCAGGATGCGGTTAACTGCTTTCATTTGAGTCTCCCTAGGGCCATTCATGTAACGGCTAACCATGCTAATAGAGAAACCAATATCTAGTCGTGTGTGGGTTAGGTAGATAAGTTTCCCAACCAAATTTTGATACCTTTCTTTGTCAGTAGTTGGACTTTCCTTTCCTTTTCTAATTTTCAATTGGATTCCATAGGAGTGTCTTCTGACCTGCATCCTAACATCTCTGTTTCTTGAAGTAAGTCAAATATATGTTTTCGTTGAGATAAATAGATTCCATGTTTGGATCGTGCCACTTCCATTCCAAAAAACTACTTTAACTGACCAAGATCTTTGACTTCAAATTCCTTAGCTAGAATCATTTTCATTCCTTCAATTCAAGTATAATCATCACCTGTAATAATAATGTTATCCACATAGACAATGAAGATGGTTACCTTGCCTTCCTTTGAATGCTTTATGAACATTGTGTGGTCAGTTTGACATTGGGAGAAGCCATGTATCCTAACCACTCGTGTGAGCCTATCAAACCAATCCCGAGGGGATTGCTTGACTCCATATAGTGACCTTTTGAGTTTACATACCTTACCTAAATTTTCTGATGTTTCATGTCCAAGTGGTATTCTCATGTAGACATCTTCTTAAAGTTCACCATTTAGGAAAACATTTTTTATATCTAACTGGTGAAGTCAATTCAACTTTGCTATAGGTGCAAAGGTTTCTTCATAATACACCTCATAAGACTAGGTAAATCCTTTTGCCACCAATCGAGCGTTGTACCTATTTACACTCTAATCTTTTACTGAGAATACCCACTTGCATCCAATTGTCTTATTCCCCTCTGGTAGGTGGGAAAGCTGTCATGTGCCATTCTTTTCAAGTGCCTTGATTTCTTCCATTACAGCAACCTTCCATTTTGGAACTATGAGGACTTCATGAAAATTTTGAGGAATTTTGATGTTGTCCATAAAGCTGATGAAGTTCTCGTACCCCTGCGATAATCTTTCACTAGAAACATGGTTTGCAATTGGGTGTTTGATACAAGGCCTTAATCCATTTCTCACAGCAATAAGTAAGTCTAAGTCTTGGTCATTAGTGGCATTATCAAATAAATTAGAGGAAGAGTTAATGCACATTATACTACCTTTGTGAGTAGGTTCAGGATCTAAATTTTGGGTAGAGTCTTGGTTCTACTTTGGAAGAGTGCATGCTTCTACTTTCTCAAGAGTTTGTTGCTTGTTCTTCTTCCTTATGTATACTTGCAATTCTTTTCCTCCATTTGGTTTTCCTTTTTGACCAATTGTTGGTTCTCCATTTGTTGGTTTGGTAACCTCAAGAGTGATTGTTTGTTAGTCCAACTAATGTTCAACAATTATTGGGACATATTCTGTATTTTTAGTGATTTGGACATGTTCAGGTGGAATTTGGATAGGTTCAGGTGGGGTGGTTAGGACAAGTTCATGTCGGACATATTCTGGTATTGTAATTTCCCAAGGTTGGTGTTCATCAATTGTAACTTTCTCTCCCTGAATGCCAACTTTGGGATAAAAGGCCTTGTCTTAAAAAAAAAGTAATATCCATAGTATGATAGATTCATCTTTTTAGGGGGCAATAAAGTTTGTATCCTTTCTTGGTAGGAGAGTATCCCAAGAAGACACTTGATGGCTTTTGGGTCCAACTTATTGAGGTTAGGATTTTGGTCATGTACAAAGGCAGTACATCCAAAAATCTTTGGTGGAAGATTTGTGAGGAGTTCGGTCGAGAGATAAAGGGACAAGAGGGTTTGGTGTGGTGTATTTAGGTTGAGAGTTTTGGAGGGAATTCTATTTATTAGATAGGATGAAGAGAGGACTATATCTCCCAAAAAATGGTTAGGTATGTTCATCGACAACATGAAGGCTTAAGTGACTTCCAATAGGTGCCTATTTTTTCTCTTTGTTGTCCCATTCTGTTGTGGAGAGTATGGACATGATGTTTGGTGTATAATGCCATTTTTGGTACGGTAACTACCAAGGGTATGGTGGAAGTGCTCCCCTCCATCATCAATTCTTAGTACTTGAATGTTGCTTTGAGTTTAGACCATTTTATGGAAGTTCTCGAATATACTCCCAACTTCTGATTTTTCTTTCATGAGAATCACCCAAGTGACTCTTGTATGGTCGTCAATAAAGGTGACAAATCACCTTCGTCCAGTAACATTGCCCACTCTTGAAGGCTACAAGACATCACTATGAATGAGTGTGAAAGATTTTGACGGTTTATAAGGTTTGTAACGCCCCAAATTTTGATCCAAGACATTACTTAAAAAAATTTATTTTCTTTCAAAAAACGATTTTTTTTATAGTTCATCATATAATCAATAAAATTTCACTAGTAAATAATTTGATTTCATTTTAAGAAATAACACAACGTAATTTACTGAATATTATTATTATTATTATTATTATTATTATTATTATTATTATTATTATTATTATTATTATTATTATTATTTTTGCAAAGACAATTTACTAATTGTAGAAAATATTCACTTACGTCTTAAAATAGAATAATTTAGGTTTTGTTTAGCGGAAAAACCCGCCTCCGCATTTCAATTTAAAATCAACGATGAAAAGTAAATAAACTTAAAAAATGTACCACATCAGTCTTATCACTACAAGCATTATTATTATTTTATTTATTAAAGTACCCATTTTTCCCATGTGCGCAAGCAAGTAAACGTCATTAATGCAACTCTTTGAAATCGTTAATACCTAAATGTTGGTGTAAGGGGTCAGTTCATCCCACAACAAAATTAAACGAAATAATAAGTTAACAACCATAAAATAGAAATATAAAATCTTTTTATAATAAAAGATTTAGAGAAATAAGTTTTTTTATAATTCGAAAAGGTGTATCAAAAGTTATAAAATGTATCTAAATAATTCAAATAACAACTCACCTTAGAATAAATAATCATATAAAAATAACAACGACAATAAAATGTATGCAAATTATGCATGCTCCTAAACATATATGATATGATCTGGATATAGTCAGCCACTAAGGCGTTCACACAGAAGTCACCCATATCAATGGAGAAAATTAAATCAGTCACTAAGGCGTCCACAAAGATGCATATGATATGTCATGACAATGATAATGATGTTCGAAATGTACATATCAACCACAAAGAAATAAAATCATAACACAAATAATTAGCCACTTAGGCAACCACAAAGAAAACTATTTAAACCACAGATCACCAGCCACTTAGGCAACCACAAAGACAAATTATTTCAGATTAAGTTTTTTTAATTCACATAAAACATCAAATTTACATTACCATGGATGTCATAGTTAGAACTCAATAACTTCAACACATCAAATGTGAACAAATATCTCAAAATCACAACTTTTATTTTAATAATCCATAAGATTCGATTTGACTACGTGTTATTGATAACAATTAAAACTCATATCATTTCACTATAAAGTTTTCATTCATTTCATTCATTTCACTATAAAGTTTTCTACATTCTAAAAATGGACTATTCATTAATAATGCACTCAATAATCAATTTTCTCATATTATTAAAATTAAAAAAATATGAAATTCTCATCAATTTCCTCAAGACACATATATTGTTCTTAAAAGTCAAGTTTTAAATTTAAAATACTCAAAAGCTAAGACTTAAAATCAAATACATCATAATAAATAATTTACTAATTACATCATTATAAAAATTATAATTTTATAATTAAATAGTCTAAAACACGCAAGACATTAAACATTTTCACTACACACATATTTATCAAAGTATAATAATAAACATAGAAGTCTATAATTAATTTCATCAAGATAGAGGTATTATTAAAAAAACCACAATCAAATCATTATAGTTAATTTTTTTACGACGAAAAAAATCAAGTTTTTTCTTTTAAGACATCCCGACATCATATCATTATCTTACGAATCGCTAATTTAATATCTAGTCTAACTCTGCATGGGGAAAAGCGGAGTGCTTTCCTTCTAGGTGACACTATGTTGTCCTCGAAAATCTCACCAAGATGAAGGAATAGAAGTTTAGAACTTCGATCAAAATGCGAGGACATGTGAGGAGGTTGTTTGAGTGGCTTAGAAAATATTTGAGATAAATATAATGTTAGTAATGGCGTGTGGGTGATTATGACTTCTTTTTCTCTACTGCAAGTTTAATCGTGTCCTACGAAGGAGATGTCTATGTGACTAATAAAGGAGGCGTGGAGCTGATTAGAGAGAAGAAATAATTATCTTCATTGAGTTTAATTGCACACATGAATAGGGAATTCAATTGGAATAATACCATTCAATGACCATCCGTTATGAATTAATTGACATTTATGTATTTATTCTTGCTAGTTACACATTTGAATGGACACAAGGGGAAAATACACGGTTCTATAAACTAAATGTTATTAAAAATAAAATATAATTATCAAAAGTAGTAGTATGGGTGATTCAATTTTGACTTAGTCAATATTGACTTGGTCATTGTTCACTCTAAGACATATATTTCTACGAGTTTTAATTAGTTAATAATAAAAATCCCAATAGTTAATTAATTAATATAAAATACTTCATCAAATAATTAAACATCCAAAGAATAATTATCTTACTATCGTCACACTAAATTAATCAAAAAGTATAAACAAAACTAAGGGTTTTAAATTAATTAAAATAAAGGGTGTTACAAGGTTGTATGAAATAATGGAATTTGGTGTGTTTGGCTAATTCACACACTTCACATTTGAAAGAAGCATAGTCTTTATTAAATAAGGATGGAAACGTTTTTTGCAAATACATAAAATTTGGGTGTCCTAGGCGATAATGCCATAACATTACATCATTATCATTCTTTGATGAATGCATAAGGGCAGCCTTCTAGGATCTCTTATTTTGGTCTTCAATTCTAAGGAAGTACATGCCTGCACTTTCCTCAGCATTGTCAATCATCTTCCCTGAATTCATATCTTGTAATTCACAAAAATATGGTAAGAACTTAGCAACACATTGTAATTTTTGGTTAATTTATAGATAGACAATAAACTGCAATCTATTTTAGGAACATGTAAAACTAAATCAAGAGTAATATCTTTAGAGATAACCATTGAACCTTTACCAACCACCTTGGAGGTGGTACCATATGCTATTTGGACAAAAAATCCATCTTGACATGGAGTGTGTTTACTAAATACATTCTTGTCCCTAGTCATGTGATATGAGGCACCATAATCAACAATCCAAGAGTTTGTTTTCTGGTGACATACATAAAGGGCAGCAGAAAAGTTACCTTTTTGGACAAGAGTAGCAGTGGAAGAATAGGTACTAGTGTTTGGCAGTGCCTTTTGCATAAGTTTCTGCAGCATCTTTATTTGTTCTTTGTTGAAAGGATTGGCCTCTGCAATGTTTTTGGACTTACTTTCATCAGTAGCAATAGCATATCCGCGTGCGTCCTTGAATCGTGGTTTTAGATATGTGGATTTTCCCTAAAGCATCCAACATGTTTCCTTCATATGTCCAAGTCGCTTGTAGTGATCACACCATCCTCTACCTTTCTTTGGTGGACCTCTACTGCAAATGCATAGCCTTCAATTGTTGAAGTTGCACTTTGACTTCCCAACATGATTTTCCTTCTGCTTTCTTCCCTTCTCACTTTTGCAAATGCTTCACGAATGCTAGGGAGGGGCTTAGTTCCAAGAATTCTCCCTCTCACTTCATCCAAATTTGTATTCAGTCCCATTAGGAACTAAAAGATTTTGTCCTTCTCGACCCGTTTCTTGTAGATTTTGTCATCATTTGTGCACTTCCACTCTATGTGTGAATATATGTCAAGTTATTGTCAATATTTTGTGAGTGTATGATAGTACTTGGTGACCAAAGAATCTCCTTGTTGTAGATTGTGTAAGAGACTTTTGATCTCAAATATGGCTAAGGTGTTGTCCACATTTGAGTAGGTCTCATTGGCTGCCTTTCATATTTTCTGCAGCAGTGTCATTATACATGAAATTTTCACCAAACTCATTAGTCATGGAGTTGAGAAACCATGTCATAACAAGACTGTTTTCAAGTTTCCATTTTTCATGGCTTGGATCAGTTTTTTTGGCTGCTTAGCCTCGCCAATGATGTAGTTTTCCTTTCCTTTTCCTTGGAGGAAGATGCAGACATATATGGACCATTATGTGTAGTTATGTCCATTGAGTTTGTAGCTAGTAATGATAATTGTTTAATGATGACTAATGGTGTTTCTAGTCGTTGCTGCCTTAGGGTCATAATCTAGGATGTTTGGACTGCTATATTTTTCTTCCATGAGAAAATCCTAATTTTTTTTTTCGGTTCAGAACTGTAGCTCTAATGCCATGTGAATGTGTTGTCTTTCTTATTGATTTTGTACATAATACAATATGGTATAAATAACCTAAGGAGTACAAGTAAAATAGAAAACTAATTAAATCCTAATTAACTCCATTATTTACAATAAAGGAGAGAAATTATGAGGCTATTAATGGTAAAAGAATATTTCTACGGTACAACTAATGAAAGTTGTGCAACTGTCCCTTAATGGACATAATTGTTACCAACAAAAGGAGATGTCACAAAGCTCCTCAATACCTTAGTTGTTGTCGTCTGAGGACAGTCCCACCTTATTGATGAGTAGAATGAACGGTTAGCAAGGGTGGAACTGAAATATTCTTATAAATAATTCATATTTTCTTGTGAATAAATCTTGATCAAATATTTATGTAAATAATTATTTTCTAGTAGATAAATTTTGATCAAATATTCTTATAAATAATTTATATCTTCTTGTGATAAATCTTGATCAAATCTTCTTGTAAATAATTTAAATCTTATTGTTGATAAGATGTTGATCATATTTTCTTCAAATCTTGATCATATCTTCTTTTCAACTTGGTTGAAGATTCTCTTCAATTATAAATCAGAATCAAATATTATTTTAGATTGTTTTAAAACACACAAATCTTCTTTTATACTCTGTGAAGTCAAATATATTGCTCGCATGAAATATTTTTGTGAATATTAAAACTCTAAGTATAAAATCAATTTGTTTCCAACAAATAGAACAACAAAACCTAGAGAAGGTTAAATTTTGATAAATACTCTGCATCAGTAGCATCAATTGTATTGCCTTGTCATATTGTTTACATCATTGCTATTAACCAAAGGCAAGTGTAGTAAAGCAAATCAATGAAAGTGTAATAAAGCAAATCAATGGCAGACGTCCTATAACCAAAGCCAAACTAATATTTGAACTCCAACTAATCACACATTTGCCAAATTGTTGAGTAAATGATTTGACTATCATTCATGCTTTCAACTACTTGGTCCATTTAACACCAACAACATTCTTGGTAGCTGATCTATCCATAAGAACCCATGTTCCAAGCTTATGGGCATATTGCATCTATTGTATATATAACTACCAATTGGGAAGTTATAAATTTAGCATCTTTTTAATAGTCGCAACTCACTATCCACCTCGATGACCTAAATTACAAGCTGCTTTAATAAAGAAATTTCACACTTAAGAACCACTTTTCATACAACAATTAGTATTGTCAGTAGCTGTAGAAACACACTTTCAAATTTGACTGCAGACTTGAGGATATCCATTCTCAAATTTTCAATTTAGATTCTTAATTAATATATTTTACAATATTGGTGTTAATAATATTGATCAACACCTATTATTAGGGCTGTACATTGTTGGATTTAAAAAAAAAACAAACCATATCCATTTAAAAACCAATATACGGATTTGGATTTATAACCAAATCAATTATTTAGTTTAAAATCGGTTATAAAACCAATTGTAAAACTGGTTATGGTTAAATAACCAGTTGTTTTTATGCAACCAATTTTAAAAAATAAATTTTAAAATCGATTTTTTCTCAAAATCAGTTAAAATTTGGTTATTTTTAAATATCCATTTTTTTAAAAATAATTTAGGCTTAGTTTAAAAACCGACTATTTATAAAAAAAATCGATAAAATTCTCAAACCAACACAATATCAAGTTGCTGCAACTCATGAACATAAATCATTTAAAAATATTTTCAATGGAAAAACTTTCTGTTTATGCTCAACAAAAGACAGAGAAAGTTCAATCAAGATAGTAGTAAAATAAAGCCTCAAGAAACAAAATACAATTTTCAGACATTCCTCTACCCTAGCTAGAGATGTCAATTTGACAAGTCCTCTAATTATTGGCCCCAACCCACATTTTGGAGGGGCAAAAAATTTAATAATTTAAAAGGCTACTAAAAACAAGGCCCCTAAACTAAAAGTCCCCTAAAGTTTTGTGGGCTTAGAGGGCCCACAGGTCCACTTTTTTTAAAAAAGAATCGATTTTTTTTTTAAATAAAGTTTTTCAATTTTTTCACAAATAAAAAGTTTTCGATAAAAAATGTCTGATTATTTTCGATAAAAAATTTCTGATTTTTTTTCGATAAAAAATTTCTGATTTTTTTTCGATAAAAAATATTCGATTTTTTTTCGATAAAAAATGTTCGATTTTCTTTTTCGATAAAAAATATTCGATTTTTTTCGATAAAAAATATCCGATTTTTTTTTCGATAAAAAATTCTGATTTTTTTCAATAATTTTTTTTTTTGGATAAAATGTTTTTTTTAAAAAAACTCAAAATTAACAAAACATTGGGGGCCTAAAGCCCCCAAAGCCCCCTCCCTTAAGCCCCTAAAATAATGGGCCGAAATTTTTAAAAAATTATTTTGATGGAGGTCTAATAATAGAGGTTTAATAAGAAATTTTTATCGAAAAAAAAATCGAACATTTTTTATCGAAAAAAAATCGAACATTTTTTATCGAAAAAAAATCGAAAATTTTTATAGAAAAAAATCAAAAAAGTTTTATAGAAAAAAATCAAAAATTATTTATCGGTGAAAATATTGAAATAAAAAAAGAAAATTGATTCTTTTTTAAAAAAATGGGCTTATGGGCATGAAATTTGGGAGTTGGATGGATAAAATCCGGTTTAAATGCAAATCCAAAAATAAAATGTGGATGGTTATCCAACCGGTTATAAATAAATTGATTTATATCCATATTATTTTAACCGAATTTTTAAAATGATTTTGGATTCGGTTATAGATTTGGACCTAAAAACCGGTTTTTTTACACAGCCCTACCTATTATTAGAGTTTAGTGTAGAATTTTTATGGTTATGTGTTTTAATCATAAGAATTATGGGTGGTAATAGATTGTTACAAATTAATAATTGGTTGTTACAAGTTTATGGGTAGTTTTATTTTTATTAGTTTTTTACTATCAATTTCTTTTATTTAAAGTTAGAAACAATAAAAGTATGTGTTTCCTATTTCCTACAAGTGGTTTTAGAGCATTCTTGTTCTTGAAGGACCTAGTGAGGTTGAGAGTTCCACTTAATACCCAAACACTTACCCCGAGAGTTGAAAATGCAATCTGATAACTCAGTCATAAATTTTCAATTTTTTAAGGTGAGAATTATCACAAATGGGAAACCAAAATGGAGGCTTATCTTAATGCTAATGATCTTTGGGAGGCTGTTGAGAATGCTTGTGTGATTGATCCATTATCAAGAAAATCCAAAACTTGCACAAATAATAAATAATGAGATAAAGCATAAAAAATTGAGGCAAAACCTTATCTATTTACTGCTGTCCATGCTCAAGGAATCTATGCTGATATGCACTACTATAAAAGCAATCAGCATGGACAATAGTATAAAATCTTATCTATTGATAGTGGATGTACACATCAATGACCTATGACGAAGAATTGTTCAAGGAGTCTAACAGAAAACTATTTCAAAAGTCAAAAATGGCAATAAATAGTGCATTTCAGTGAAAGGAAAGGGAATCATTGCAATTGAAACATGCACTTGTACTAATATCAATATTGATGTGCTTTATGTACTAGATATTAATCCAAATTTGTTGAGTGTTGGCCAGTTACTTGAAAAATGCTACAAAGCTTTGTTTGAAAACAAAATGTGTTTAATGAAAGATGTAAAGAAAGATGATTTGTTTAAGGTCAAAATGAAGGGAAAAAGCTTTTCTTTAGATATCATAGAGGAGGTGCGGCTATTGTGTCAATCCCAATTAATGCTACTGAGCTTGGCACAAAAGGTTGGGACATTTCAACTATGTTGCCATATTATATGTGAAAAAACATAACATTGTAGAAGGCTTGCCATTGTTAGAAGATCATGTGAGTAGTTGCAGTGCATGCCAATATGAAAGCAATCTAGACTTCCATTTCCTCAATCAAATTGGAGAGCATCACATAAATTGCAGTTGATTCCTACAAACCTTTGGAGGACCGCAACCTTTATTATCTATAACGAGAAGTCGATATTATATTTCCTTTATTGATGATTATACTAGAATGTGTTGGATTTATTTCTTGAGATTTAAATATGAAGTTGTAGGAGTATGTTTGAGGTTTAAGGTTTGGATTGAAAATCATTGTGATAGTAAAATTCGAGTTATAAGGTCCAAAAATGGGGGAAAAAAGTATATCTCATATTAATCCAATTCTTTCTATGACGAGGCTAGAATTGAGCACTAGCTTACTACTCCTTATTCTCCACAAAAAAATAGTGTGGTTGAGAGAAAGAATAGAACAATAATGGATATAGATAGATGCATGATATATGAGAAATGTTTTCCAAAGAAATTATGGACTGAAGCTGATAATACAGTTGTTTTCCTACTAAATAGGCTTCCTACAAAGGTTGTGCAAGGAAAAACTCCTTTTGAAGCATGGTATGACCATAAACCTTTTGTTCAAAATCTCAAAGTTTTTGGATTTATTTTTTATGCCTACATTCCAAAGGTGAAAAGAGATAAATTAGATAAAAAAAAAAAAACTAAGGTAGGAATCTTTATTTCCTATAGCACAACTTCAAAGCCTTATAAAGTCTTTTAACCACCAACTAGTAAAATTCTAATAAGCAAAGGATGTGCATTTTGTTGAAGATTAACAATGGAGTTAGGAGAAATATGAACAAAATCAATTTTGTGATATATCTTTAATAAAACAATATGAAAATTTTGATGATCCACCTATTAAAGGAACTAGATTACTTTATGATATATATGAAAAATGCAATGTTTCTGTTTTAGAGCCTGAAAATTTGATAGAAGCAGAAAAAGATCCAAAGTGGATAACTGCAATGAAGGAGGAACTTAACATGATCGAGAAGAACAAAACTTGGGAATTGATTTCTAGACCCCAACACAAAATGTTATTGGTGTTAAATAGGTGTTTAAAATCAAACTCAATGCAAATGGCTCTATTATAAAGCACATGGCAAGAGTTGTAGTGAAGGGTTATGCTCATATATTTGGAGTTGATTTTTCAGAATTTTTTTCTCCAATAGCCGAGTTTGATAAAATTAGATTGACCCATGCTTTGGAAGCACAAAAGGGTTGTAAGGTGTTTCAACTAAATGTGAAATCTGCTTTTCTCAATGGCTATTTGCAGGAGGAGATATTTGTTGAGCAATCTTAGGGATTTGTAGTTAAAGGGCAAAAAGATAAGGTATATTTGCTGAAAAAGGTCTAGTACGGTTTGAAGCAAGCTCCAAAGACCTAGTATAACATGATTGATGAGTATTTGTTGAGTATTGGCTTGACAAAAAGTCTAAGTGAATTAAATCCTTATGTGAAGTACTTGAATTATGATATTTTAATTGTTTCTTTGTATGTGGATGATCTTTTTGTTGCAGGAAGAAACATTGTGTTTGTTGAGGAGTTAGAAACAAAATACGTTTAATGTCTTTGAAATGACCGACTGTGGAGAAATGTCTTTATTTCTTGGAATGGAAGTTAAAAAAATGAAAAGGGAATCTTCATTGATCACAAGAAATATGCAAAGGAGATTGTGTAGAAGTTTCAAATGGAGAACTGTAAACATGTGGATACTCCAATGTTTTTAAAATTGAAGATGTACAAGGAAGATAGCGTAGAATAGGTTAATGAGGCTGATATTTGAAGTCTTATTGGTTGCCTCATGTACCTTAAAGCAACAAGACCTGGTATTTTGCACGTTGTAAGTGTTCTCTCTAGGTTCTTACAATGTGCAAAAGAAGTGCATCTTAAGCTTCTAAATGTTTACTAAGATACATCAAAGGAACTCTTGGCTATGGAGTATGGTTCAAGCAAGTATAATCAATAATTTAATTTTCATGGATTTTCTGACAGTGATTGGGAAGGATCATTGGATGATGTGAAAATCAATTCGCTACTGTTTTACATTTGGTTATGGAATGTTTTCTTGGTCTTCAAATAAATAAGATATTGTGGCATAATCAACTACTAAAGCATAATTCATAGTTGCAGTTGTTACTGTTAATCAAACTTTATGGCTAAGAAAAATTGTCGTTGATTTGCAGATAACTCAAGCAGAATCAAAAAAGGTGTTTGTAGATAATCAAACAACTATTGCAATATCTAATAATCCAATATTTCATGGGAGTACTAAGCTACTCAATATTAAGATCTATTTTCTTAAAGAAGTCCAAAACGAGGGAGAAATTTTGTTACAATATTGCAGGACAAAAGACCAATTGGCGGACTTCTTTACAAAGGTTCTTTCAAAGGAAAGTTTGAGAACACGAGAGAGAAACTTAGTGTCAATAGCTATTGGGTTTATTTTTTCAATACCCCTTTTTCAAAAAAAAAAAATTACACAAATACTCTCTTTTAAAATTTACATATCAAACTATCTCATCTATTATATATATTTAAAACAGACTTCCGATACCACCTCATCATATTTTATTCACGTATACAAATATTTCTCACATCAGCCAAAAAGTTGATGTGTACGTCTTGAGAGATTGCTCTACTCAATTCCTAAATTTCTAATTTTATTTTGTCTTCCTTCCACAATTTCATTTTCTTCATTCTAATTTTTTTAATCATATCTTCTCATTCTCTTCTTCCTTCGACAATTTCTTTAATCCCTAATTTTGTTGTCTTCCTTCCATAATTTATTTTTATGTATTCTAATATTTTTAATCATATTCTGCTTTTGCTCCCAATCCTTCTCCCCCTCTCCCTCCGGACCAACCCGGATCTGCCCTCAAAAGTCTTTCTGTATTTTGGGAGTAGAGCATGCAAAATTGCGCAATGAATCTTAGAAATATTGCCTCGGGTCTCTAAAAATCTATACAAATGAAAATCCCGATTCCTAACTCTTTTGAATAATCTCAATTGAAGGATAGGGTTAGGATCGCTAATTGTTGATACTGAGAAGGTGAGCTCTGCGGTAGCTTTTCGAAATTGTCGATTCGTAATTGAAAGATGAGTTTAGGATCGATGATTGTTGATACTAAGAAGGTGAGAAGGATAATTATGAATCCAAGATAGAATCAAGTTCATAAATTGGTTTAGCTATGCCTTTGAGTTTACTAGAAATTTTTTCATGTTTGATTATGGATGATAAATAAAGTTAAAAAATCAAAAGAAGAATCAAGTTTAAAAACTGGTTTTGTATGTAGATTTATTATTTTTTTATACATTGATGCATTATTTTGTTTTTTCTTTTTTTATAGTGATTTTACTTTTTCTTATTTAGGGGTGTAGGAGTGGACTCAAGTTGGTTGCATTCTTGGCCAAACCAGGGCATCGATGGAGCCGATCCATCTATTGCTATTAGAACAGTAAGTCTCAGAAGAGTTCAAATGACGATGAGACATCTCGCCTCTGGTTTTGTATGTAGATTTATTATTTTTTATATATTGATGCATTATTTATTTATTTTTGTTGATTTTACTTTTTCTTATCTAGGGGAGCTGGAGTGGACTCAAGTTGGTTGCATTCTTGGCCAAGTCAGGCGTCGATGGAGCCGATCCATCTACATGATGAGACATCTTGCATCTGTTGGAGAAACATTTACTCAGACCAGCTTCGATGAAGCTGCTCTAAAGATACCCCAAAAGATGTATGTCATTTCTTTTTAAAAAAGTCATCTAATTATTGTTGATTTCATTCTTGAATTATAATATGGTTCAATGTTGATCTTTTAGAAACTCTTAATTTGTTATTTCAATTATAACAGAAATTTGATGGAAAGGAGGTCATAAAAGATATTTTAAAATACTGCAATCGACTTATCTAGATGAATTAATTTGATACTATTTTCTCATAAGCTCCAAATTTTTATTTAGATGGATTAATTTAAACATAGTTGTTTACTTTCTCCTATTCAAGGTATACCATTTTGTTATTTAGACATAGTTATTTAGATACATCGAAAATTCAATTACTCATTAAATTCAATGGGAAAAAAATCACCTAATCACTCATAAATATCGTCATGAATGGTTTTTATCTAATTCTTTATATTCTCTCAATACGGTAATTATCTCAATATGGTAACAGTAATAAATTGGTATAAATCTGTCAAGATCAACTCGGTCCAAAGAAAGTGTCGACTGACTCGCCGAATCTCGATTCAAAATCATCTTTTTCAACGTCTCTACGGTAACTCTTCGAATACGTTTATACACAATTATTCCAATGATTTCATTCGTTGAAAATTCAATTGCTCATTATATTTTTTTTATAATATTTTTATAATGTATATTTTTTTATTGTGAAGAATATTTTACATTATCAATTACACTTATCAGTTACACTTACTAATATATTAGAGTATCAATTCTTCTTTCATGGACAATTATATTATTCCACTTATGGTGAGTAATGATTTTATACGTTGAAAATTCAATTACTCATTAAATTCAATAGAAAAAAAACTACCAAATCACTCATAAATATTGTCATAAATGTTATTTATCAAATTATTTGTATTATCTCAATGGTAACGATAATAAAATGGTATAAATCATATCTCTCCAATCCAAAGAAAGTGACAACGTCCTTCCATAGTAACTCTTCGAAATCGTGAAATCTTACCTATATTATTATGCAGTTTTTGTAAAAAAAATAAAAAATTCAAACATTATAATGCATTTATAATTACTTTTAATTTATGTCAATCAATTATATGAGTAACATTATAATGTATTTATAATATTTTATGTTATCAATCCATTTAATTTCAATTTATGTCAATCAATTACTTTTAATTTATTTCTCAATACATTTAAATACATTGAAACTAAATTAATGCATATATAATGAAAATCTATATACCTTCAAGGACATGAACTCATATTCATATATACTTCTATACCTCAAAATTTCAATATCTACCGTATGAGTAAGCTATAAATACTTTACTCATAATAACATATTTTAAGAAACCAAGCAAGTCATAATATTTCATACTCGT
>JBBPBR010000001.1:20682570-20719535 GCA_037974775.1 Cicer pinnatifidum | reverse complement strand
TAAATTATTTTTCAATAAAATTTATTTTTGGTACATATCAACATAACTATAATTCAATTGCACAAACAATTAGTTAAAACTTTTAAATACCTAAAATTATATTTAAAGTATATGTAAATCTTTAATAAAATAAATTTCAAACTCTTGATGAAATATATTCAATAAAAAAATTTATTTACAACAACTTCTCATGCTCGCAAATAAAACATCATACTAATAAAAAAAATAAATTTAGACTACGCTACAATATATATAATTCAACATTAAAATTCTTTAAAACAAAAAATATTAAATAATCAGTCATATTTTTAACATTTTCTATCTTATTTTTGAGTTTTTATCGTACATTTTATTTCATCAAATAAATACAAGCACCATTATATGTTGAAAAACAAATTGTCAATCAAAGTACAAGGAGACAAACAACCATCCTCTATAATAAGTTATCATGCAAATTTTATAAAATATTTAAAAAATTAAATTAGATAATTGTAATAAACATAATTTTCTCTCATTTAAATTTTTCTAATTATACTCAATAGAATTATATTATAAAATAACTATATTTATAATGCATAAAAAATTACTATAAAACTTATAAAATTAATTAATTAATATTCGCGCAACGCGCATGCAATAATCTAGTCTAGTCGAATATATATTTAAAACAGACTCCGCGCAATCACATTACACAATTTTCTCCACATATGCAAACATTTCCCACCTAAGCCAATAGAGAGTTTCCTCTTCAATTATCCTTATTACTCAATTTCTATTTTGCTTTAACACACATTTTACTATTATTATTATTATTATTATTATTATTATTATTATTATTATTATTATTATTATTATTATTATTATTATTATTATTATTATTATTATATATAATTAAATCAGACTCCGCGCTGCCACCTCATACTATTTCCTCCACATATGCAAACATTTCCCTAAGCCAAAAAGCTAACGTGTACACCTTTCATAGAAAATTTCCTATTCAATTCTCCTTATTATTCAATTTCCATTTTGCTTTAACACACATTTTACTATTAATATTATTATCTATTATTACTATTATTATTATTTCCTCTACATATCCAAAAAATTTCCACCTAAGCCAAAAAGCTGACGTATACACCTTCATAGAAAGTTTCCTCTTCAATTCTGCTTATTATTCAATTTCCATTTTGCTTTAACACACATTTTATTATTATTATTATTATTATTATTATTATTATTATTATTATTATTATTATTATTATTATTATTATTATTATTATTATTATTATTATTATTATTATTATTATTATTATTATTATTATTATTATTATTATTATTATTATTATTATTATTATTATTATTATTATTATTATTATTATTATTATCTATTATATATATTTAACAGACTCTAGGCTACCACCTCATACAATTTCCTCCACATATGCAAACATTTCCCACCCAAGTCAAAAAGCTAACGTGTACACCTTCACAGAGAGTTTCCTCTTCAAACATCATCCTCATAAATTTGCAGTAAAATATCTCAAAGACCCACATACCTTTCATCGTCTTCTAGTCACTGAAACACTCATTTTAAATCTTAACATTTGACTTCCCAAGACCAACCTCTAAACCATAAATCATTTGTTACATTTCTTCGTTTTCACTTTCTATCACTAAATAAAATTCTAAAACATGATCCTCGAAATCTCCAAATACTCATCACACCGTCTAATTCCATCAATTTCATCTTAAGATACAATACGAGGTCGTATTCATCATTGACTCTAACTGTATTAGTAATCTCACTAATAAAAACTCTTCTAATCATAACACGGTCTTTTTAGTAAATCTTCAAACACTTTCATCCATAACATGAATTATTTATCACTTGACTACCTCAACTACCTCAATTATATCAGTTTTAGGCATTTCTTGATCCTCCATCCAACCTTGTGGATTTTAAATCATTGACTTAAAGATCAACTATCTTAGGATACTAAATCAAGTCTAAAATAATTCCTCGGACTTATCAAAACATTAACATTCTCCTAGTAATTACCATTCTTTAATAGACTCTCAAAGCTTACATTGTTATAATCTTTAAGTATTCTCGTACTATGTACTTTCAATTCCACTTAATAGTAACCCGCGGTTCAATACATCAAATCTTAACTCTTTATGTTTTCCTAAACATCACCCAAAATTCACACTTATGCGTCTATAGTTTCATCTAAAATCACTATCCGTACTTACCATCTCCTAAACCATACAGATATTTGTCACTTATCAAAGAAGTATATATTCTCCCTCTTATAATCGTCATGAGATTCATACTTAACAATCTAAGTTGTGAATCTAGTTTAACTCGAATGCTCGACCTTACCCCTCAAGGTATTGACTATTCCTCAAAGTGTATTTTATCAAACCAAGGTGGTACATACCCCCTAACGTGCAGTGCCCCTTAACTTCAATACAAGCCTCTTACTAGACACCTAAGCACCAAATGATATTCCAAAAGGAAGCTTCGTCTTCTCAACAATTCCATGATGTTCACATCTCTTTGACAATTATCAAACTTCATCCAGTTTCATCCTGAAATCTACCAAGAAAAATCTAATACTTTTATTAACAAAAGTCCTCCACTTAGATCTTTACTTGAAATCCCTTATTAGTCTAATGTTAATCCATCCATATTCATCATCTTCGAGTTAACACCAACACATAGCTTCTGTGTCCTTGGAATGACTTCATAGTTTTCATGTCGTCATAATTCGCTTCAACTCTCCCTGACAATCCGTCATCTCGAAGATCTTTTCCACTTCGTGAATCTACTTATAAGCTTTTTCTGAGTTCTCATCACCCTTGAACTTTGGAGGATGGTAACGACAAAAATCTTCTAATCCCCTTGATGCAACAGTACATATCTCTATTTCCCTCTTCTATAGATCTCGCAGAGTCTATGCAGCTGTTTGTGCAACAACAGGAACATCCATGTTATTCATAGCTTTAACCATTTGATCATCCTTATTGACGTTCACTCTTGCAGCGTCGTTCCTTCTTGATGGTATTGTTTCCTTAAAACCAACATCAAGAAGAGTCTTAACACCACTTCAAATCATTCAAAAACTAACTTTTGACTATATCAACACATAACAACTACTCTTGATCTGACAACTCAGACAAATTATCCCGACGCATGATCAGATAACGACTCCCAACCTACAGGTTGACCTACAATCTATAACCAAAGCTCTAATACCACAACGTAACACCTCGATTTTTAACAGCGCGAGTGTATTTTTTTTTTCCAGACAAAGAAATACTTTTGGATAAATATTTAAGTCGTAACATAACGACAAAGTCAACAAATATTTACACGCAGCGGAATAGATTTTGAAATAAAAATCCAAAGTATTTAAACGTCAAAATACACCGAACTATGAGGCCTATCAGACATAGCCCATACCTCTGGGGTATTCTCCGCAGACCTGTAAAAAAGTCATCAAACAGTTTAAGCATAGATACAATCTTCCAAAATGAAATAAATACAATCACAGAAGAAAGACATCTAGTCCTTATACAACCACCTAATCTGATCATGGTACAAAACTACAAAACTCGGGTGACCTCCACGCTCCCCGCAAGATCCTCCCGACAATACTTCGGTCAGGTACGACTAACTACTTTTCCATCTCCAGAGTATTAACCGGTAGGATGATCCTGGTTCTTATCTGAGGGCAAAGCCCAGATTTCCACAATAATTGTAAAGGGTCACCAACCGAAATTAACAAATACCACATAACATTTAAATTTCAAATGCACAAAATAACCTTTCGTCTTAGCATACTCCTCGAAAGGGTTTTCATATGTCCAAAAATGCATAAACAATGTTGAAAAATGAAGTTTTGACAAACTGCACTGTCATAGCCAAATACAACTGAGAAAATACATATTTTCAATTCTAAAATGACTCTGAATCAATCAACACTTCAAACATTAATGTTATCAATTATGAACACATAATTAACACCAAATTAATCTCCACAAATTCACACCCCAATCACACATTGAATATTCATTAAATAATTATGAACACATAATTACATCAAACTTAATCAACCCAACTTCACACCTCAAAGCAATTACGGCAAATCAAAACAACAATCGAATATGTATATACAATCATCATAGTATAACAAACATGACTCATGTGCCAAGCACCCTAATGCAATGTGTATATGCCAAAATGCATGAATTCCGGAATTCCAAACCAAAACCCTCCTCGAGGGGCGTAAATCATAATTGTACAGCCTCTCACAGACCATTACTAATTACCGAGGTGCAATCTCTCACGGATCAGCACGATTTACTAGCGTGTAGTCTCTTACAGACCACCACGACATACAAGAGTGCAGTCGCTCACAGACCAGCACAATTTTCTAGAGTGCAATCGCTCACAGATCAACACATTCTAGAGTGCAATCTCTCACATATCAGCACGACGTGACAATCCCCGCAAGTATAAGATGAACCAACAATTCACATGGCATCATCCCGTGGCCCATCACGGTCACCACTATCACCATGGCCCCGTCGCGGTCACCATGTACAATGAAATGCATGAGTATACTCTGACTCTTTTCACCACAATCATTAAGTAAATGCAGCTATTAAAAGATTCCCCATTTTTAATACTCATTTAACACTAATGATTTTTCAAACACAACACAGAGCATACTCAACCATATTTATTCACACTAATTAAAATTTCCACAACCACACATAAATCACATCTCCAAAAATTCATAATAATCGTTATGAACACATAAATCACACCAACCGTAAATCACCACAATCCACACCTCAAACACACATCAAACATTCATAATATCAATTATGAACACATAATCAAATTAAATTTAATTCTCCCCAAATTCAACATAAATCACCCATATTAATCTCCAAAATTTTCAAACATTAATCACCAAATTTAATCTCCACAAATTTCAACCATAAATCACAATATTCAATCTCCAAAATTTTCAACCATAAATCACCACAACAACATTAATATATCAGAGTTCTCCCCACCGCTAACTCGGTGCCAACGGTCTCGATTCCTTTTCGAGACTCAAGGAGCTAACTACATAAACATAAATATTTATAACAATTTGTTCAAAATAAAATTAATCCAACAACAACGAAATTCCCAAAATTAAATCTCTTTGACACATCAACTTTTAAAACCAAATAAAACAAATATTGTCCAAATTTCACATACACATACTCGACTATTAAAGCACCGAAATTTTTGAGTTAATAAAATACTCTAAACTTTTTTTTTTCTTGTTAAACTCCGTCAAAGAGTAATTAAAAGAGTAACATTTTAAACTCTAACCATTGTTAATTTCAAGTTATCTTTTTACTCAAACTCTTTAACTTAGTTAAAATTTGAACATTTTCACAACTTTAACAACTCTAAATTTTTCGTAAAATTTTAACTTCAGTTCAAACTCATTTATTTGAAAATAACTCATTATGTAACTCAAACGCATCAAATTTAATTACCGCCAATTCACACTAACAATAATCAATTCAATTCCACAACACACATAAAACACCTCAATTAAATTTCAACAATTCCAACATAACTCACCCAATTTCAAAACTCCACATTTTTACACATAAACCACCAAAATTCATCAATTCATTTTTCTACAAAATCCACAAATAAATCACATCTCAAAAATGCATAATAATAATTATGAACATATAAATCATACCAAACTTGAGTCACCACAAACCACACCTCAAATTTAAATTCCATTAAATTACACACAATCACATTAAATTAATTTTTCGCAAAATCACACCTCAAATACATCAAATTTCTTTTCCACAAAATCACAAATAATGTCCTAAATGCAAACTAAAAGTTTGGAAGGAGCCCTTACCTTAACGATAGCTCTAACACACGATTACGGTACCGTAATTGATTCCGACAAAATTTAAGTTCGTGACATCGCGTCGAAAACTAGCTCACTAACACCGCAGCGTGGCAATGAGCAACTTTCTTTTCTGTCACTTCTCGAATGGAAGCTTAAATCTAGTAGATAAATGGAGGTTTATGTTTGTTTTCTTTTTCAAAACCAATAGCATTTTGGTTTTTGTTTCTTCAAACAGAGAGAGTAGAAGAAAGATGGAAGAAAGATGGAAGAGAGAGGCATGGCTTCACGGGATTTGTTTCCTCCCTGTGCCATTCCATATATATATATATAATATATCAAAATAATAATAATAATATTAATAATAAATATCTAGATATTTACAAATATCTAGATATTTTTATAAAAATCATCATTGCGCCTGCCACCTCGCATCACATCACAAACTATTTTTTCAGAAAAATATCTACTCTCGCCGTAATTCAATGGGCGGATGAATTTTTCTGAAAAATACTGCATCTCAGAATTTTTTTTTCTTCGACAAAAGATTTACCGTAATTAAATAAAATTATTCATTGACGAATAATTTTAATCGGGTCTTCAAAAAGATATTTTTGACATTTAACTCATAAAATGACATAAAATTGGCTAAAAAGCTTCAGAAACTCAACACAAAATTCCCCAAAATACATAAATTAGAATTTAAAATTAAGGGTCTTACAAACGACCTCAAATTTAATTCAACAATTCACCCATTAACCACCTCAAATTTAATTCAACCACTCGCTCATCAATTTCAATTTTCTCAATTCCCACCAAATTTAATCTGCAAATCACCCGTATTACAACTCCACATATTTCAACCATAATTCACCCATTAATTCCCACAATTTCAAACCTAATTTTACACCAAATTAATTTCCACAACCACCCTCAAACACATCAAAACAATTTCCTCAACCACACTTAAATCACCTTAAATTCATTTTTCACAAATACACACATAAAACACATCTCCAAATTCAATTCGCACATAAATTGAACTAAATTCATTTTCCACCAATTCACACATAAATTGAATTAAATTCATTTTCCACAAATATACCTCAAACACATAAAACATTCATAATATAATTTATGAACACATAATCAAATTTAATTTAATTCTCCCCAAATTCAACTTAAATCACCCATATTCAATCTCCAAAATTATCAACATTAATCACCAAATTTAATCTCCACAAATTTCATACATAAATCACCAAATTCAAAACTCCACATTTTCAAACATAAACCACCAAATTCAATTTCCACAAACACTCATAAATCACATTAAAATTCATCTTCCACAAATACACATATAGAGTCCTATATGCAAACTAGAAATTTGGAAGGAGACCTTACCTTAACGGTAGTTTTAACAAGCAATTACGGCACCGCGATTAATTCCGGCAAAATTTCCGCTCACGGTGTCGCTTCCAAAGTTGGCTCACTAGCACCGTAGCGTGGAGGTGAGCAAATTTCCCTTCTATCACTTCTTGAAATGAAGCTCAAAAATCAAAGAAAAGTGGAGTTTTGTGTTTGACGGTTTTGAAAACCCCTAACACTATTTTTCTTCGTTTTTCAAATCAAAGAAAAAGAAGAAAGCTGGAAAACTTTTGTTTCTTACCCACCAAGACTTGGGTTTCTTTTCTTGAAACAAAAGAAAACAAAGGAGAGCAAAAGAAAGAAGAAGAAGGAAGAACGGTGGAGGAATGGTTTTGGGAAGGCAGGGAGGAGGAAGATTTTTGTTCTTTCCAGTCTCTATTTCCTTTCTACCACATATATATAAGTATTTAGATATTTTAGATATTTATAAAAAATTATTATTTCCACATCACCTCTCAAATTATTTTGATAAAAATGTCTACTCTCGTTGCAACTCAATTGACAGATAAATTTTCAACAAGGAGTGATATTTTTAACAAAACTGTTCGGTATTAAATTCTTCATAACATAAATAAATTATTTTCTCACAAATAATTTTAATCCAATTTCCAAAATTATATTTTTGACATTTAACTCACTAAATACAAAAAACTTGGCTAAAAACCTAAGAAATTCCACATAAAATATCCTAAAATTGTATAATTTAGGATTTAAAATTAAGGGTCTTACATTTTGCATCTAATATTATGTATAACTATTAATGTGTGATGAGTTACAAATTAAAGTACAATCAATATATAAGTTTTTTTTTTTTTTTACGTATATTATTCTACTTCTTCGAACAATTTCTACAATTAGTGCTTTATTAAAAATAAAATTGAAATACCGATATTTATGTTGCCGTTATATTTTGTTAACTGAAACTCCAATGTTTACTTTGCCGTTATATTTTGTTTAATAACTCTTATTATTGCATCGCACTATTGTGGCTCCTCCAATTCAGAATTTGTTTAAACGATCAATATTTCTTTTTTCTTGTAACTATTTTAACACGCCTGCAATTAACTTTTATATCGCAGCCTTAGGCTATTAACTTTTATATATCGCATATTCGCCATTGCCACGACAAAACATTATGCATATGTAAGTTTTCACAACTCAATTTTACTCAAAAGGAAATCTCTTTGCAACCTAATTATTTTCAAAGAAGTAGATATAGTTGGAATTTTTTTTTTTTTTTTTTTGCAAAAATAGCTTTTGAGCAAGTGGTATTTTGTAACATATTATACGTAGTTGGAAAATTCTTTTTTTTTTTGCACCAATAGCTTTTGAGTAAGTGGTATTTTCACAAAACTATATTGTTCTTAGTTAGAATATTGTTTTTGCAGACATATTTGATCTCATCTACGCCATAAAAGTATATTTGCTACTCAAAAGACAAAGAAGATTGTCCATATTCAGCTTTATATGAGTGTTATTATTATGTCTTCGGGAGAAAAATATTTACTATTTATAAATAAAAGAATTGTTTGTGAAAATTCTCAAGTCATGTTGTATAGAAGTTTCATACTCAAAATATTGAAATTTAAATTTTTCATTTCTTTGACAGGGTTATAATGAAATGAATACTAAATGACAAAATTATTTTTATCTAACAATATTTTGACAATAAATTTTGATTCGACAACATATAAAATGAGCATTATTAATCTGATTTTGTGGTAGATAATTACACATATTAATATTTATTAAAATGCTTTTAAGACTTTTAACACTAAATATAATTTATGAATTTTTTTGTGTAGGATGATCTTCACTATTGATTTTTAATACTAAATATATGAATTAGTTGCAATTATATTTGTAAAATATTTTACATATTCTCAAATGTGCGTTTGTCAACTCATATGTAATAATTACTCTACAAATAAAATGAATAAATTACAATTCACCATTTGGAATGACTACTTCCTTAAAGAAACCCAAGTTCCAAATGGCGACTTCCTAAACGATTTAAAAAAAATCATTTGTTTTTCAAATAAATAAAATAATATATATATATATATATATATATATATATATATATTATTTTTGTTATTTGAATAAAAATTGAAAAAAATTATTTTTTTAAATCCTTTAGGAAGTCGGCATTTAGAACTTAGGCTTATTTAAGGAAGTCGTCATTCCAAGCCGCGACTTGTAACTTAAGAAAAAAATAGGATAGTTTAGTATATAAATTTAAAAATGGAGTATTTGTGTAATTTTTTTTTTAAAAAAAGGTTATTTTAAAAAAAAAAAACCCTAGCTATTGATTTAAGGAGGAGTGTTAATTAATAATATTGATTAACACCTATTACTAGAGTTTATTGTAGAATTTCATTGGTTATGAGTTTTAATTATAGGAATTATGTGAGGTAATGAATTTTTATAAATTAATAATGGATTGCTATAAATTTATGGATAGTTTCATTTTTATTAATTTATTATTATCAATTTCTTGTACTTAAAAGGTTATAAGAAACAATGACAATGTGTGTTTCAATTTTTATTTTCATGAATCTTGTGAAAATTTCTTTCAGTTACCATCACGAAAAATAATATATTTAATTATGATTCATGAGCAAGGAATTATATACATTAAATGCACCATTATTACAAGTATTAAGTCATTAATGGATTAAGAGTATGAACTTCAATGAACGTATCTATGATGATTAGGGATTACTTCAAGAAAAAGCAAATTAGAGTAGCATTGTAAATTCAGTACACTTGCATTTAGACATGTAACCTCTTTTTATTGATGAACGAATTGAATTCTTGAAATCAGATATACACCTAATTTATATGCGAAGGTAGTAAACAAAGAAGCAATAATAACAAACTAAACAAATCCTAATCAAAATAACTAAAACATTTATAAAACTAACTAAATGATAACAATCATAAACTAACCTATGTGAATGTGCATATTATAATATGAACAACTTCCTTCGTTTAACTCCACATATAATCATTTGTTTTGCGTAGAACACTCCTTCGTTTAACTCCACTAATGTCATCATGAAGTGCAAAATAAAATTAGTGAACAGCCACCCATATGGACAAGTATTGCAGGCCATCACCTCCACCACCTGCTACAGAATCTTGGGAACAAGCATTGTAGGCCATCACCTCCACCACCTGCTGCTACAGAATCTTGGGAACAAGTATTGTAGGCCATCCGACTGTAGGCTACAGCTACACATAATCTTGTCCAACAAATGACATTACAAAGGGATAGAACCAAATTACTAACATAACCTTCAATGACTTTCCCAAGATGAAACCCTCAATATTTAAAGGAAGCCACAATCTTACTAAGGCTCAAGTCTGGCTTAAGGAGATGAAAAACTCATTTGAAGCAGTGCATTGCACTGAAAAACAAAAAGTGACATTTTTTGTCCACCTACTAAAGGATGAGACTGAACAGTGGTGGAAGGGTGCAAGAACGCACTTATTAACCGTAAGGACAACTTTGAATTGGGAGCACTTTGAAGTAACCTTAGAAAAATATTATCCAAAAAGTGCAAGAAGACAGAAGGATTTAGAATTTGTTCATTTGCAAAAAAGAAGCATATTTGTGGTTGAATATGTAAAAAAGTTTGAGAAACTAGCTAGATTGTCCTCACATGCCCAATATGCCCCCAAACGAGGATTGAAAAATTAATCAATTTGAATGGAGTTTAATGCCTAATATATATTAGAAACCATGTTAGCCACAAATTTAAATGGGGTTTAAGGTCTGATATTAGAAACAATATTTGAATGAGGTTTAAGGTCTACCTTAGGGCACAAGATTTATATCATTGAAGAGAATTTGAAGAAAATGCAAGAGGAAAAAGAGAGTAAATGGCAACAAAGGAGTGATGCTAATAAATTTAATCAGCAATTAAGGGGAAAGGCTTCCTCTGGGAAAGGGAAGCAAATGCAAATCACAAGTTCTCCAAAGGCAATAAAATGCTTTAAATGTGGAAGAGAACATAATGGATAATTCTTGGAAGGATAGCAAGTCTGCTATTACGGAAAAAAACCAGGTCATGTAGTTTCTTCTTGCCTAGTGCGCTAGAAGCAAGGGGATTCCAACTCTAACAAGCCTAAAACCGGGAGATATAAAATACTTATGTTTTTTATGAAGACAAATCGATCAAACGCTTTGAAGTCTCAACAACAACAAGGTTTTGTCATTATCAAAAAGGGGGAGAATGTAAAAAACTTGTGTTTTTTATGAAGACAAAAAGCAAGAAAAGTGATCAAGTTGCAAGTTCAAAAAGAAGTCAAACAATCAAAGTCCACTATGGTCAGATATGCTAGAAGTCTTATAATGTAAAGGTACATGATGCAATCTAATATTCTTATATTTTAAATGCACATGAGAACCTTTCATTTTAGCATATGCATCAAAAGAGTTTTCAAAATGTCAAAATGCATTAACAATGTTTGAAAATCCAATTTTTGACAAAAATCAATATTGTATTCGAATACAACATGTTGTAGCCGAATGCAGATTCAAGTCACTAGCAAAAATTGAACATTTGTATTCGACTACGAGACCATATATTCGAATACAGTTGCTAAGTCGATATCTAAAACTAGACTTTTGTATTCGAATATGAGACAATGTATTCGAATACGAGTGCTAAGTCAATAGCTAAAATTGGACTTTTGTATTCGAATAAGAGACAATGTATCAAAATACCAAATGCCAAGTCAGTGGCAAAATTCATTGATCCATATTCGAATACAAAGTTTTTGTATTCGAATACAAGATGTAAAATATGAATAAATTTGAACGGTACAAGAGGTGTATTTGTATACACACTTGCTGTATTCGAATACAACTGGAAACAATATAATTTTTCAGATCTGAAATGGTTCTAGACCATTGCCTTTGTTCATCAAACCTCTAGGAACGAATGTCATTGATCTGAAGTCATGTCTAAGGAGTATAAATACTTCATAGCTTCAGACTTAACGAAAAAATCTTTTCACAATCTTAACATCAATCTTAGAACAACTTTGAACAAACTTTCTGAAATGTTTTGATTTATTCAAAGTCTTGCTTTCATATTTCAAGTACAAATTTTACATTGTCATATCATTGAAAAAGGTTCTCTGTTGTACTTGAAATTATATCAGACTGCTATCATTATACCATAAAGCATAAACTGTTATATCTTATTGTTCTAAGTCAAAATCAATATTGCTAAACCATTCAAGGTATTGTTGTAAATTGAGGAAAGTGGTGTTCTTTCTTCAAGTTTTGTAAACTAAGATAATGGTGTGCTATCTTAGGGTGATTGTTAGGAGTTTGTAACAAAGGTCCTAGGATGGGACTTGTACTTATTCTAACAATAGTGGAAAAATCTCTTGTGATGTGCAAGAGGACTGGATGTATCCTTGGTCATAAGGGGAACCAGGATATTAATGGCTTTCGCACAACCATTATACAAGGTTTTGCTCCTCGATCCTTATTAATGGCTTTCGCACAACCAGTTTTTAGATATGGTGGTAGTAGCAATAAACCACCATCTTTGTTGGAGAACACTATGACTTTTGGAAGATACGCATGCAAAGATATCTAGAGGCACAAGGAGATGATATTTGGGATGCTGTAGAAAATGGTCCCTATGTTCCAAAAACAGTCATCGACAATAAAGAAGAATAAAAAATAAAAGCTTCAGGTACAGATGATGACAAGAGGAAAGTACTGTTTGTTAAGAAAGCCAAAAATATGTTACAATTTGCATTTGAAATGGATGAATTCTTCCGTGTGTCACATTGCAAAACGGCTAAAGAAATTTGGGATACACTTGAAGTAAGACATGAAGGAACTATTGAGGTAAAATGTTCCAAACTCAACACATTATCTCAAGAATATGAATTATTTCGAATGCAGCCCGGAGAATCCAATTAAACCTCAAATTATTTGTCGGCACTTGGAAAAATCTTCACTAATGATGACTTAAACCTCAAAATGTTAAGATCATTAACAAGAATTTGGCAACCAAAAGTAACAGCAATTTATGAAAAGAAAAGTCTATCAAAGATGTCTATTTCTGCACTTTTCAGAAAACTTCAAGAACATGAAATCGAACTTGGAATGTTAGAAAAGAATGAAAGTCAGAAAAAGAAGACCAAGAACATTGCCTTGAAAGCATAATCAAAAGAACAAATCAATGAAGATAATTCAGATAAAGATGAAAACATTACCTCCATTGTAAAAAGATTTAGTATGCTCCTTCAAAATGATAAAATTTATAAATTTGGAAAGAAAAGGATAACTTTTAGGGATAAGGATGTCTCCATTTCAAATCAAAACATCACTTGTTTTGAGTGTGGCAAATAAGGACACATAAAGGCAGAATATCCAAACACTATCAAGAAAAATGCTCACAAGAAGAAAGAATCCAAAAAGGCCTATATAGCATGGGAGGATAATGAAGTCAGTTCATCTTCGGATTCGGAATGTTGCCTTGATGGCATCACATCAATCCAATGAAGAAGATGAGGTTAGTAACAAAAAATCTCCTGATAATAATTAGACGAATAGTGAATTTATTATTGAATATAATGATGCACAAAATGCCATTAAAGAACTACTTATGGAATGTATAAATCTGTTTAAAATAGTGTTAACTCAAAAGAGACAAATCTCATCTCTTCAAGAGAAAATTGACACTATGGAAATGGATTCTTAAAAATTAAACATAATTTTACATGCAATAAGTGTGATTCTCTTTCTTTCAAAATTGTCCAATTAAATAGAGTAATTGAAAGATATGAAAAAGGATAAAATGGATTGGAAAATGTTTTAAATATGCAAAGATCTTCAAATGACAAAAGTGGCCTTGGTTACTCAAAATTTGAAAAACCAAGTTTAAATAAAACTATCTTTGTTAAAGCAATTAACCAATCCAAAGGAAAAATTATAATTATGCAAAGAGATCATAATTTTAAAGATGAAATTATTCAAAAGAAATCTCATATACATACATATAAAAGTAAACATACTCCTACATGCTTTTATTATGGTCTAAATGGCCACATACCTAATGCTTGTCATTTTAGAAACTTTGGTGTTCCAAATGGGCATTATGTGTGTGTCAAGAAAGGTACTAATACAAGGAATTGATACTTTGTAAGTCATTTCTCTTCAAGATCTAAAATCTTCACTTAATATGTTGATAAAATTGATTCTTTAATGTTTATGTACTTTGTAATTATGAAAATGTGCTTTACATGTTGATTTTTTTTTGAAAAAAATTTATTTTTAAAACAAATTTATGATATCATAGCCGAATACACATTGTATGTATTCGAATACAAGTTTCCAGAAAATCCTGTATTCGAATACAACCAGTCTGTAGTCAAATACAAATTCGTGCTTTTCCTATATATATGCTTTTTTTTTCACGTTTTAAGGCATTTGTTCATAGTTTCAAAATGTGGTTGTAAGACCCGTAGTTTTTAAATCCTAAATTATACAATTTAAGGATATTTTGTGTGGAATTTCTTAGGCTGTTAGCCCCGTTTTTGGTATTAAGTGAGTTAAATGCCAAAAATATATTTGTGGAAATTGGATTAAAATTATTTATCGGAAAATAATTTATTCACGTTACGAAGGATTTAATACCGGGCAATTTTGTTAAAAATATCTCGGGTTGCCGAAAATTGCATCTGTCACTTGAGTTGCGACGAGGGTAGATATTTTTGACAAAAAGTGGTTTGGAGAGGTTATGGGTGAAATTGTAATTTTAATAAATATCTAGATATTTGTTAAGTTATAATTAATATATATATATATATATATATATATATATATGTTTGTTTGGAGGAAAAAGGAAAAGAGGTAGAAAAGAAAGAAAAGGAACTAGAAAGAAAGGAAATAAGAAGGAAAGAAAGACAAAGGAGAGAGAATGAAACATTTCTCTTCTTCTTCCTCTGCCTCGCGAAGAAACCATCTCCTCCTCCCTTTTTCTTCTTCGTTGATTTTGCTTCCTTTTTCTTTCTTTGACTTCCATAATAGAAACCCAAGGATTAGTGGGTAAGAGAGCAAGGTTTTCTCAGCTTCATACTTCCCCGTTGTTTCGAAAACGAAGAAAAACGGTATTAGGGATTCAAACACAAACCTCCCCGTTTCACCTAGATCTAAGCTTCGTTTCGCAAAGAGATAGAAGGGAAAGTTGCTCACTACCACGCTACGGTGCTAGGGGACCAACTTTGGAAGCGGCGTTGCAAGCGGAGATTTTACCGGAATTGATCGCGGTGCCGTAAACCGAAGTTAAAGCTAACGATAAAGTAAGGGCTCCTTCCAAACTTTTAGTTTGCATTTAGGGCCTTATCTGTGGTTGTGTGGAAACGAATTTCGTTAGGGTTGGAGTATTGATTTGGGAAAAAAAGGTATCTAAGGTTTTATGGGTAAAATCTTAGAGTTAGGTTTTGGTTATATTGATGAATGTTTCTTGGAAAATGAATTTAAACTCATTTATGTATGATTTGGAGTAAATGAAACTTGTGTGTTTGAGTAGTGGATTGTGTTCATTTGTGTTCGTTGTTTGACGTGTTCTTAATTGATACTCATGAAATTTGATATGTGTTTGGTTGGATTTTGTGGAAAAATGAATTGATGTGTTTTGATGTGGGTTGATAATATGTTTGAGTTGTTTTGCGTGGAATTTGAAAACCATTAAGTTAAATGAGTATTAAGAATGGGGAATCTCTTAATGTCTTGTTTACTTAATGTGTGTTTGGGAAAATCGTTTAAGTTAACTGGGCGTTAAGAATGGGGAATCTCTTAATGTCTCGGTTACTTAATGTCGTTTTGAAAATCGTTTAAGTTAACTGGGCGTTAAGAATGGGGAATCTCTTAAGGTCTTGTTTACTTAATGTTTGTTTTTGAAAATTGTTTCAGTTAAATGAGTATTAAGAATGGGGAATCTCTTAATGACTTGTTTACTGAATGTTTTGTTGTGGAAATCGTTTTAAGTCAAAAGTATATTAAGAATGGGGAATCTCTTAATATGTCTGTTTGCTTAATGTTTTGGTGTGAAAATCGGTTAAGTAAATGAGTATTAAAAATGGGGAATCTTTTAATATCTGCATTTACTTAACGATTGTTGTGAATGGAGTTAGTGTATGCTCATGCATTTCATTTGGTAAATTGTGCTGACCCGTGATAGGTGGCACCTCGGTAAACTGTATTGACCCGTGATAGGTGGTACGTTTACAATTTACTTTTTGGTAAGTTGTGTTGACCCGTGATAGGTGGCACCTCGGTAAGTAGTACTTTGGCCTGTGATAGGCGGTACACTTACGACTTACGCTTTTTCTTTTAGTAAATCGTGCTGACCCGTGATAGGTGGCACCTCGGTAAACAATACTGACCCGTGATAGGTGGTACGTTTATGATTTACGCTTTTTAGTAAATCGTGCTGACCCGTGATAGGTGGCACCTCAGTAATTGGTACTTCGGCCCGCAATAGGCGGTACAATTATGATTTACGGCCCTTCGAGGAGGGTTTTGGTTTGGAATTCCGAGTCCATGCATTTTGGCATATACGCATTGCATTAGGGTGCTTGGCACACGAGTCGTGGTTGATTCAAATTATGATTGTGTTGATTTTGCTAAGTGTTATGTTTTGAAACTATGTGTAAGTGTGTTTGATTCAAATTATGATTGTGTTGATTTTGCTAAGTGTTATGTTTTGAAACTATGTGTAAGTGTGTTTGATTCAAATTGTGATTGTGTTGATTGTACTAAGAACTATGTTTTGGAATTGTGTGATGGTATGTTAGATTGCAAAACCATTTCGAAACTAATGTTGTTGTGGTGATTGTGTCATAATTGCCAAGTGTGGATGTTTGGGAAGTGTGTGATAGCGTGTTTGACTGCAAAACCATTTCGAAACTTAAGATGTCGTGGTAATTGTGTTATAATCGCTAAGTGATTTGTTTTGGAGTTTTGTGTAAGTGTGATTGATTGCAAAACTGTTTTGAAACTCAAGATGTCGTGGTGATTGTGTTATAATTGCTAAGTTTGATTGTTTGCATTTGTGGGTAAGTGTTGATTGATTTCGAAACGTTTTGAAAAGCTGAAAAATGCTGAATTTTGCTGTTTTCTGGTGCTGTCTGATGTGTATTCGAATACAGCAGGCTGTATTCGAATACAGACATGCTGTTTTGCCACTGACTTGCTGTGTAGTCGAATACAGACTGTTGTAGTCGAATACAAACATGCTGTTTTGCCACTGACTTGCTGTGTAGTCGAATACAGACTGTTGTAGTCGAATACAGACATGCTGTTTTGCTGCTGAATGCTGAAATAGCCTTGTATTCGAATACAAAGATGCTGTATTCGAATACAGCAGTGTTGTTTTGTTAAAAACTTCATTTTTCAACCTTGTTTATGAATTTTTAGCATATGGAAACCCTTTTAAGGTGCATGCTAAGTTGAAAAGGTATTTTGTGCATTTAAAAACTTAAATGTTATGTGTTAACTGTTAATTTCGGTTGGTGACCCTTTACAACTATTGTGGAAATCTGGGCTTTGCCCTCAGATGAGAGTCAGGACAATCCTACATGTTCGTACCCTACGGATGGGAATGTAGATGGGAATGCTTGACTGGAGCTATGTTAGGAGGATCTTACGGGGCGCGTGGAGATCACTCAGGGTGTATAGTTTTTGTAGAATGATCAGATTAGGTTGACATAGAGGGAACATATGTCTTTATTTTGAATTGTGTTTATTTCAAAGTGGAAGACTGTACCACTTTTTGATGTGTAAATATTTTGGACTCATGTTTCGAAAAACTATTCCGCTGCTTGTAAATTATTATGACTTAATTATTTACCCAAAGGTGTTTCCTTATTTATTTTCTCTGTTTTATTTTAATTTCTTTTAAAAAAAAAAATACACCCTCACTTTGAAAAACGGGGTGTTACATTGGTCACGTCCATCAAACAACTGATTTCAAACTATAGAGACCACCATTGCCCAAAACCATGAAACTTTGTTGTATGAACTCAATGGCCTATCCATCAAAATTGACTGCCATCACCAAGCATATATGGTGATGGAATTATTAAATTTATAACTGGAATAACATACTGATAAGAACACTACAGTTGACGTAGTTGTACAACTTAAGCAAATCGAGGATTTGTGGACAAGGGAGAAATTTAGGAGTTCTCGGATGTAGTGATTGTTTGGTGCTCAGTGTGTTGGGGTCATTCTAAGTGTTCCAGTTTGGTACCAAATGGATGTTTCATACCAAGTGGATGCCAATGAGACTACGTGACAAAGGTATGGGATATTTTACTTCGTCGACAGGATCAAAATTATAGGAAAATAAGGGAAACTCAATGGACTTTGAGAAGATTGTTGACTGCTTGTACATTAAGATAACCTCAGTTATAAGTTGCAATGAGTGCTATTACAGTTCGGTTAAGATAGTCTAAGCCACTATCATGGTTGTTGGTTATTTATTGACAAATTGAGGGACTGATCATCCTTAATCTCTTGTTGATAATAGACAAAACCATGTTGAATGGGACAGACGAGCCTTACCGACTATGAATGGGTACAGAGTTATTAAGCACCTTATGAAAAGGGGTAGGCAAGACTTTCTTCGAGAAGGCCAGGTGAAACAAGTTGTGACTTGTATGTTGAATTTGCGTACAAACCTAGGGTGGATTGTTACTCGTACTTTAAGTTTCGAGGACGAAACTAATTTTAGGGGGGTAGTAATGTAAGACCCGTAGTTTTTAAATCCTTAATTATACAATTTAAGGATATTTTGTGTGGAATTTCTTAGGCTGTTAGCCCCGTTTTTGGTATTAAGTGAGTTAAATGCCAAAAATATATTTGTGGAAATTGGATTAAAATTATTTATCGGAAAATAATTTATTCACGTTACGAAGGATTTAATACCGGGCAATTTTGTTAAAAATATCTCGGGTTGCCGAAAATTGCATCTGTCACTTGAGTTGCGACGAGGGTAGATATTTTTGACAAAAAGTGGTTTGGAGAGGTTATGGGTGAAATTGTAATTTTAATAAATATCTAGATATTTGTTAAGTTATAATTAATATATATATATATATATATATATATATATATATATATATATATATATATATGTTTGTTTGGAGGAAAAAGGAAAAGAGGTAGAAAAGAAAGAAAAGGAACTAGAAAGAAAGGAAATAAGAAGGAAAGAAAGACAAAGGAGAGAGAATGAAACATTTCTCTTCTTCTTCCTCTGCCTCGCGAAGAAACCATCTCCTCCTCCCTTTTTCTTCTTCGTTGATTTTGCTTCCTTTTTCTTTCTTTGACTTCCATAATAGAAACCCAAGGATTAGTGGGTAAGAGAGCAAGGTTTTCTCAGCTTCATACTTCCCCGTTGTTTCGAAAACGAAGAAAAACGGTATTAGGGATTCAAACACAAACCTCCCCGTTTCACCTAGATCTAAGCTTCGTTTCGCAAAGAGATAGAAGGGAAAGTTGCTCACTACCACGCTACGGTGCTAGGGGACCAACTTTGGAAGCGGCGTTGCAAGCGGAGATTTTACCAGAATTGATCGCGGTGCCGTAAACCGAAGTTAAAGCTAACGATAAGGTAAGGGCTCCTTCCAAACTTTAAGTTTGCATTTAGGCCCTTATCTGTGGTTGTGTGGAAACGAATTTCGTTAGGGTTGGAGTATTGATTTGGGAAAAAAAGGTATCTAAGGTTTTATGGGTAAAATCTTAGAGTTAGGTTTTGGTTATATTGATGAATGTTTCTTGGAAAATGAATTTAAACTCATTTATGTATGATTTGGAGTAAATGAAACTTGTGTGTTTGAGTAGTGGATTGTGTTCATTTGTGTTCGTTGTTTGACGTGTTCTTAATTGATACTGATGAAATTTGATATGTGTTTGGTTGGATTTTGTGGAAAAATGAATTGATGTGTTTTGATATGGGTTGATAATATGTTTGAGTTGTTTTGCGTGGAATTTGAAAACCATTAAGTTAAATGAGTATTAAGAATGGGGAATCTCTTAATGTCTTGTTTACTTAATGTGTGTTTGGGAAAATCGTTTAAGTTAACTGGGCGTTAAGAATGGGGAATCTCTTAATGTCTCGGTTACTTAATGTCGTTTTGAAAATCGTTTAAGTTAACTGGGCGTTAAGAATGGGGAATCTCTTAAGGTCTTGTTTACTTAATGTTTGTTTTTGAAAATCGTTTCAGTTAAATGAGTATTAAGAATGGGGAATCTCTTAATGACTTGTTTACTGAATGTTTTGTTGTGGAAATCGTTTTAAGTCAAAAGTATATTAAGAATGGGGAATCTCTTAATATGTCTGTTTGCTTAATGTTTTGGTGTGAAAATCGGTTAAGTAAATGAGTATTAAAAATGGGGAATCTTTTAATATCTGCATTTACTTAACGATTGTTGTGAATGGAGTTAGTGTATGCTCATGCATTTCATTTGGTAAATTGTGCTGACCCGTGATAGGTGGCACCTCGGTAAACTGTATTGACCCGTGATAGGTGGTACGTTTACAATTTACTTTTTGGTAAGTTGTGTTGACCCGTGATAGGTGGCACCTCGGTAAGTAGTACTTTGGCCTGTGATAGGCGGTACACTTACGACTTACGCTTTTTCTTTTAGTAAATCGTGCTGACCCGTGATAGGTGGCACCTCGGTAAACAATACTGACCCGTGATAGGTGGTACGTTTATGATTTACGCTTTTTAGTAAATCGTGCTGACCCGTGATAGGTGGCACCTCAGTAATTGGTACTTCGGCCCGCAATAGGCGGTACAATTATGATTTACGGCCCTTCGAGGAGGGTTTTGGTTTGGAATTCCGAGTCCATGCATTTTGGCATATACGCATTGCATTAGGGTGCTTGGCACACGAGTCGTGGTTGATTCAAATTATGATTGTGTTGATTTTGCTAAGTGTTATGTTTTGAAACTATGTGTAAGTGTGTTTGATTCAAATTATGATTGTGTTGATTTTGCTAAGTGTTATGTTTTGAAACTATGTGTAAGTGTGTTTGATTCAAATTGTGATTGTGTTGATTGTACTAAGAACTATGTTTTGGAATTGTGTGATGGTATGTTAGATTGCAAAACCATTTCGAAACTAATGTTGTTGTGGTGATTGTGTCATAATTGCCAAGTGTGGATGTTTGGGAAGTGTGTGATAGCGTGTTTGACTGCAAAACCATTTCGAAACTTAAGATGTCGTGGTAATTGTGTTATAATCGCTAAGTGATTTGTTTTGGAGTTTTGTGTAAGTGTGATTGATTGCAAAACTGTTTTGAAACTCAAGATGTCGTGGTGATTGTGTTATAATTGCTAAGTTTGATTGTTTGCATTTGTGGGTAAGTGTTGATTGATTTCGAAACGTTTTGAAAAGCTGAAAAATGCTGAATTTTGCTGTTTTCTGGTGCTGTCTGATGTGTATTCGAATACAGCAGGCTGTATTCGAATACAGACATGCTGTTTTGCCACTGACTTGCTGTGTAGTCGAATACAGACTGTTGTAGTCGAATACAAACATGCTGTTTTGCCACTGACTTGCTGTGTAGTCGAATACAGACTGTTGTAGTCGAATACAGACATGCTGTTTTGCTGCTGAATGCTGAAATAGCCTTGTATTCGAATACAAAGATGCTGTATTCGAATACAGCAGTGTTGTTTTGTTAAAAACTTCATTTTTCAACCTTGTTTATGAATTTTTAGCATATGGAAACCCTTTTAAGGTGCATGCTAAGTTGAAAAGGTATTTTGTGCATTTAAAAACTTAAATGTTATGTGTTAACTGTTAATTTCGGTTGGTGACCCTTTACAACTATTGTGGAAATCTGGGCTTTGCCCTCAGATGAGAGTCAGGACAATCCTACATGTTCGTACCCTACGGATGGGAATGTAGATGGGAATGCTTGACTGGAGCTATGTTAGGAGGATCTTACGGGGCGCGTGGAGATCACTCAGGGTGTATAGTTTTTGTAGAATGATCAGATTAGGTTGACATAGAGGGAACATATGTCTTTATTTTGAATTGTGTTTATTTCAAAGTGGAAGACTGTACCACTTTTTGATGTGTAAATATTTTGGACTCATGTTTCGAAAAACTATTCCGCTGCTTGTAAATTATTATGACTTAATTATTTACCCAAAGGTGTTTCCTTATTTATTTTCTCTGTTTTATTTTAATTTCTTTTAAAAAAAAAAATACACCCTCACTTTGAAAAACGGGGTGTTACATTGGTCACGTCCATCAAACAACTGATTTCAAACTATAGAGACCACCATTGCCCAAAACCATGAAACTTTGTTGTATGAACTCAATGGCCTATCCATCAAAATTGACTGCCATCACCAAGCATATATGGTGATGGAATTATTAAATTTATAACTGGAATAACATACTGATAAGAACACTACAGTTGACGTAGTTGTACAACTTAAGCAAATCGAGGATTTGTGGACAAGGGAGAAATTTAGGAGTTCTCGGATGTAGTGATTGTTTGGTGCTCAGTGTGTTGGGGTCATTCTAAGTGTTCCAGTTTGGTACCAAATGGATGTTTCATACCAAGTGGATGCCAATGAGACTACGTGACAAAGGTATGGGATATTTTACTTCGTCGACAGGATCAAAATTATAGGAAAATAAGGGAAACTCAATGGACTTTGAGAAGATTGTTGACTGCTTGTACATTAAGATAACCTCAGTTATAAGTTGCAATGAGTGCTATTACAGTTCGGTTAAGATAGTCTAAGCCACTATCATGGTTGTTGGTTATTTATTGACAAATTGAGGGACTGATCATCCTTAATCTCTTGTTGATAATAGACAAAACCATGTTGAATGGGACAGACGAGCCTTACCGACTATGAATGGGTACAGAGTTATTAAGCACCTTATGAAAAGGGGTAGGCAAGACTTTCTTCGAGAAGGCCAGGTGAAACAAGTTGTGACTTGTATGTTGAATTTGCGTACAAACCTAGGGTGGATTGTTACTCGTACTTTAAGTTTCGAGGACGAAACTAATTTTAGGGGGGTAGTAATGTAAGACCCGTAGTTTTTAAATCCTAAATTATACAATTTAAGGATATTTTGTGTGGAATTTCTTAGGCTGTTAGCCCCGTTTTTGGTATTAAGTGAGTTAAATGCCAAAAATATATTTGTGGAAATTGGATTAAAATTATTTATCGGAAAATAATTTATTCACGTTACGAAGGATTTAATACCGGGCAATTTTGTTAAAAATATCTCGGGTTGCCGAAAATTGCATCTGTCACTTGAGTTGCGACGAGGGTAGATATTTTTGACAAAAAGTGGTTTGGAGAGGTTATGGGTGAAATTGTAATTTTAATAAATATCTAGATATTTGTTAAGTTATAATTAATATATATATATGTTTGTTTGGAGGAAAAAGGAAAAGAGGTAGAAAAGAAAGAAAAGGAACTAGAAAGAAAGGAAATAAGAAGGAAAGAAAGACAAAGGAGAGAGAATGAAACATTTCTCTTCTTCTTCCTCTGCCTCGCGAAGAAACCATCTCCTCCTCCCTTTTTCTTCTTCGTTGATTTTGCTTCCTTTTTCTTTCTTTGACTTCCATAATAGAAACCCAAGGATTAGTGGGTAAGAGAGCAAGGTTTTCTCAGCTTCATACTTCCCCGTTGTTTCGAAAACGAAGAAAAACGGTATTAGGGATTCAAACACAAACCTCCCCGTTTCACCTAGATCTAAGCTTCGTTTCGCAAAGAGATAGAAGGGAAAGTTGCTCACTACCACGCTACGGTGCTAGGGGACCAACTTTGGAAGCGGCGTTGCAAGCGGAGATTTTACCGGAATTGATCGCGGTGCCGTAAACCGAAGTTAAAGCTAACGATAAAGTAAGGGCTCCTTCCAAACTTTTAGTTTGCATTTAGGGCCTTATCTGTGGTTGTGTGGAAACGAATTTCGTTAGGGTTGGAGTATTGATTTGGGAAAAAAAGGTATCTAAGGTTTTATGGGTAAAATCTTAGAGTTAGGTTTTGGTTATATTGATGAATGTTTCTTGGAAAATGAATTTAAACTCATTTATGTATGATTTGGAGTAAATGAAACTTGTGTGTTTGAGTAGTGGATTGTGTTCATTTGTGTTCGTTGTTTGACGTGTTCTTAATTGATACTGATGAAATTTGATATGTGTTTGGTTGGATTTTGTGGAAAAATGAATTGATGTGTTTTGATATGGGTTGATAATATGTTTGAGTTGTTTTGCGTGGAATTTGAAAACCATTAAGTTAAATGAGTATTAAGAATGGGGAATCTCTTAATGTCTTGTTTACTTAATGTGTGTTTGGGAAAATCGTTTAAGTTAACTGGGCGTTAAGAATGGGGAATCTCTTAATGTCTCGGTTACTTAATGTCGTTTTGAAAATCGTTTAAGTTAACTGGGCGTTAAGAATGGGGAATCTCTTAAGGTCTTGTTTACTTAATGTTTGTTTTTGAAAATCGTTTCAGTTAAATGAGTATTAAGAATGGGGAATCTCTTAATGACTTGTTTACTGAATGTTTTGTTGTGGAAATCGTTTTAAGTCAAAAGTATATTAAGAATGGGGAATCTCTTAATATGTCTGTTTGCTTAATGTTTTGGTGTGAAAATCGGTTAAGTAAATGAGTATTAAAAATGGGGAATCTTTTAATATCTGCATTTACTTAACGATTGTTGTGAATGGAGTTAGTGTATGCTCATGCATTTCATTTGGTAAATTGTGCTGACCCGTGATAGGTGGCACCTCGGTAAACTGTATTGACCCGTGATAGGTGGTACGTTTACGATTTACTTTTTGGTAAGTTGTGTTGTCCCGTGATAGGTGGCACCTCGGTAAGTAGTACTTTGGCCTGTGATAGGCGGTACACTTACGACTTACGCTTTTTCTTTTAGTAAATCGTGCTGACCCGTGATAGGTGGCACCTCGGTAAACAGTACTGACCCGTGATAGGTGGTACGTTTATGATTTACGCTTTTTAGTAAATCGTGCTGACCCGTGATAGGTGGCACCTCGGTAATTGGTACTTCGGCCCGCGATAGGCGGTACAATTATGATTTACGGCCCTTCGAGGAGGGTTTTGGTTTGGAATTCCGAGTCCATGCATTTTGGCATATACGCATTGCATTAGGGTGCTTGGCACACGAGTCGTGGTTGATTCAAATTATGATTGTGTTGATTTTGCTAAGTGTTATGTTTTGAAACTATGTGTAAGTGTGTTTGATTCAAATTATGATTGTGTTGATTTTGCTAAGTGTTATGTTTTGAAACTATGTGTAAGTGTGTTTGATTCAAATTGTGATTGTGTTGATTGTACTAAGAACTATGTTTTGGAATTGTGTGATGGTATGTTAGATTGCAAAACCATTTCGAAACTAATGTTGTTGTGGTGATTGTGTCATAATTGCCAAGTGTGGATGTTTGGGAAGTGTGTGATAGCGTGTTTGACTGCAAAACCATTTCGAAACTTAAGATGTCGTGGTAATTGTGTTATAATCGCTAAGTGATTTGTTTTGGAGTTTTGTGTAAGTGTGATTGATTGCAAAACTGTTTTGAAACTCAAGATGTCGTGGTGATTGTGTTATAATTGCTAAGTTTGATTGTTTGCATTTGTGGGTAAGTGTTGATTGATTTCGAAACGTTTTGAAAAGCTGAAAAATGCTGAATTTTGCTGTTTTCTGGTGCTGTCTGATGTGTATTCGAATACAGCAGGCTGTATTCGAATACAGACATGCTGTTTTGCCACTGACTTGCTGTGTAGTCGAATACAGACTGTTGTAGTCGAATACAAACATGCTGTTTTGCCACTGACTTGCTGTGTAGTCGAATACAGACTGTTGTAGTCGAATACAGACATGCTGTTTTGCTGCTGAATGCTGAAATAGCCTTGTATTCGAATACAAAGATGCTGTATTCGAATACAGCAGTGTTGTTTTGTTAAAAACTTCATTTTTCAACCTTGTTTATGAATTTTTAGCATATGGAAACCCTTTTAAGGTGCATGCTAAGTTGAAAAGGTATTTTGTGCATTTAAAAACTTAAATGTTATGTGTTAACTGTTAATTTCGGTTGGTGACCCTTTACAACTATTGTGGAAATCTGGGCTTTGCCCTCAGATGAGAGTCAGGACAATCCTACCTGTTCGTACCCTACGGATGGGAATGTAGATGGGAATGCTTGACTGGAGCTATGTTAGGAGGATCTTACGGGGCGCGTGGAGATCACTCAGGGTGTATAGTTTTTGTAGAATGATCAGATTAGGTTGACATAGAGGGAACATATGTCTTTATTTTGAATTGTGTTTATTTCAAAGTGGAAGACTGTACCACTTTTTGATGTGTAAATATTTTGGACTCATGTTTCGAAAAACTATTCCGCTGCTTGTAAATTATTATGACTTAATTATTTACCCAAAGGTGTTTCCTTATTTATTTTCTCTGTTTTATTTTAATTTCTTTTAAAAAAAAAAATACACCCTCGCTTTGAAAAACGGGGTGTTACAGTGGTCACGTCCATCAAACAACTGATTTCAAACTATAGAGACCACCATTGCCCAAAACCATGAAACTTTGTTGTATGAACTCAATGGCCTATCCATCAAAATTGACTGCCATCACCTTCCACCGGATGATGATATGTTGTTCGATGCTGAAATTGAATTTGATATACTTTGTTTATAAATGCCTTATGTTGTTTTGGTTGCATCTCTTTGTCTATGGTTTTACAGTGTGATGTAAAATCTGAACAAGATTCCATTTTAATTATGTGATATTTTTGTTGACTTTGTGTGATGTTTTATTCCCTATATATGTTTGGTATCTAGTTTGTTGTTTTTCCTTCCTTTTGATCATGTCAAAACGGGGAGAAAATTGGTATGCTATTGTTGTTAAAAACTTTTGTAGGTCTTCAAAATGTTCAAAACATGATGACATGAACTCAAGCTCAAAGGAGGAGTATGTATGTATTACGGGGGAGAAAAATTAAAACAATCAAACGCTTTGAAATCTCAACAACAACAAGGTTTTGTCATAATCAAAAAGGGGGAGAATGTAAAATACTTATGTTTTTTATGAAGACAAAACAATCAAACGTTTTGAAGTCTCAACAACAACAAGGTTTTGTCATTATCAAAAAAGGAGAGAATGTAAAATACTTACGTTTTTTATAAAGACAAAAACCAAGGAAAGTGATCAAGTTGCAAGCTCAAAAAGAAGTCAAATAATCAAAGTCAAGTATGGTCAAATATGCTAGAAGTCTTATAATGTAAAGGTACATGATGCAATCTATTATTCTTATATTTCAAATGCACATGAGAACCTTTCATTTTAGCATATGCATCAAAAGAGTTTTCAAAATGTCAAAATGCATTAACAATATTTGAAAATCAAGTTTTTGACAAAACTCAATATTGTATTCGAATACAACATGTTGTAGCCGAATACAGATTCAAGTCAATATTGTATTCGAAAGCAAAAAACACATTATCTAACTCCAGTAATCAAGTTATACTCTAATCAAGAAAAGTCAATGTCTTTGATGGAAAGTCAACGATTCTGATAAAAGATAAATTTCACTTAATTGTATCAAAAATTCTGAAGGTTCAAGAACACGGCTCACTAATTGTTCTCGCCTAAGTCAAATCAAGTGTATGAAGGAATTTTCAGCTAAATAATTTTTGAATTAAATCTGAAATAAATATGCATCATATTATTCTAGAAGAATTGCTCATATGTGATTTGAAAATAAAGAATTGGCTAAAGGACATAATTATCGAAAAACATGTTCAGAATTATTTTTGAAGAAAATTATTGTTGACCAAGCTAGAATGAAGATACGATTCCACATTATCAAAGGACTAAATTGAAGCCCTAATTTCAACTATAAATAGTGGAACAATGTTGAATAAGAAAGACAAGAACAACACGAATACACAAACTCATAAATCCTAAAAATAAATGTTGTTAAAAAAACTTCAAAAAGTACTCTTCAAAGAAAAACATTCTTAGTGCTTAATTGTTAGTGTGAGATAATCATTGTAATAAATTTTCTTAGTAGAAGCAAAACAAAAAATGTTTCAAACTTATTGTAACTTAGCTCGATAGTGGCATTAGGGTGCCTTAAGCAATCTGTGGATCTCAGGTTGTATTGAGAAGACTTGTGTTATGGGTCAAGGTTGTGTCCCTTCAACAATATGGGGTTGCCAATTTGTGTGCCGAAGACTTGGCTAGTAGATTCAGTTGTTTATATTCCTTAAAAAGTATGGAGCTTTCAGGCTATTTTGAGAAGACTGACTTGTAGGGTCAGGTGTTTTGTAGTTCATGTAGTTGAATTAGTTGATTAAATGCTTTAAGTGAAGGGATTGGTTGTCTCCAAGTTAGTGGTGATTCATTTTCATTTTCTCCAAACTCGAACCAATGTTAATCAAATAATGAAAATGAATCTAACATAGACAAATGCAATTCAACCAATTTTCTCGTGTTTGCACCTTCAATTGGCATCAGAGTTCGATCTCAAGGCTAAGCATTTTATAGTGGTTGAGGAAAGATCCATGATTCAACATGTCTGGCTTCAGTGAAGAAGTTGCAGGAGAAAACATCAACAAACCACCTTTGTTTGATGGAGAACATTTTCAGTATTAGAAGGATAGGTTGAGGAGTTTCTTCATCTCACTAGTTTGTGAACTTTGGGACTTATTGGAAGATGGCTTTACTACTCCCACAAGCTCTAATGGTTCAAAAATTTCAAGGAAAGAGATGGATGTGATCACCTTAAAGGAATTTGATAAGTGCACTGACAAAGAAACAACATAAAACATCTATGACAATTTAGTTCTGACTTTTGAAGGAAGAAAGCAAGATGGAAGAAGATGAAGATGTTGAAATGATGTTTTACAGATTCCAGCTACTTGAATGATTCTGATGAATCCTCTAATGATGTAGAGCAAGCAGATTTGGCTCTGATGGTCACACCAACGCAACATCTGGATTCAACACTAATTCTTACTATGGAAGTGTAACAGTTGATGAACAAATTGAAGTATTTTTTTATTTAACTTGATCTGATTTAATTACTGTTGTAAATTACTTCTTAAACAAGAACTACAAGTTGTTTCCTAAAATAAGAACACTTAGGAAAGAAAATGCAAATCTAAGTGAAGAAATAAGTGTTTTAAAAATTAAATGTGTTAAGGTGAAAGATGAAAATAAAGTATTGAAACACAATCATGTTTCAAAATATTTAGAAAATGTAACATGTGAATCTAATAAACATGAAGAAACGTTTCAAGAGTTTCTAGCTAACAATATAGAAAGAAGCAAGTATGCTTATAAGATTTATGGAGTTAGTAAGAATAGTAAAAGTTGTCTAGGATTTGAAGAAATAGTAATTGAACCTAAACCCATTCCCTATGATATTTTGTGCAATGTATGCTATAAGAAAAGTCATTCTAAATTATCTTGTGTCGTGTTAAATATATGGAAAGATAAGAATCCTTTTATGACTAATAAACTAGGATCCAACAAAATTTGGGTACCTAAAAATAAAATTGTTTATGTTTTATATGTTCTATACAACCAAATAGAAACACCAATCATGGTGTCTGGTCAATGAATGCTTGCAATATATGAAGGGAAAAAGGTCTATGTTCCAATACCTAACAAACAAAACCAAGTGACTCTTGGAAGAAAGTTGAAAAACTAGATGATTGGAACCAAAACAATCAGATGAATTAAAAATATCTAGAGTATAAATAGAAGAAAAACTGGGATAGAAATCACACATATCATCAAAAGCAAAATTGGAAGAGAAATCACACATAGCAGAAGAATCAGAACTACCATCAGTTTCAGAATTACTAGAAAAAGTTGATCATCAGCAGAAACAGATGTGTCAGATGAACAATCAGAATCATGGGACTTCTCTAAACATTCCAATCAAATCCATCAAGACTATAAACCTAGACGGGAATTAAATCCCTTCACCCAGAACCTCTAATAAGAGGATATGCAATTTAGAATCTAAAAACCAGAAAATAAAAACTAAGAGGGTTTCTAGAGTAATGCAGAAAGAAGATGATTTCTAGGTTGAATTTCTCTAATCTTTATTTATCTAAGTCATATTATACAGGTTGTTCTTAAAAATTTCAAAGCTAGATAAGGATTTTAAAGGTTTTCCAAAATTTAGAGAAACTAGGAAAATCACAGCAATAGAAAAGTTTAGAAGAAGCATAATCCAAGTTTATTTTCCATAAACAAGCATAAATCAATAGAAACAAAAATGATGTTTTGCCTATATTGTTTCATTCATTACTTATCATATTTATACAAAAAATTGTTTGAATCTGAAAAGTCAAAGCAAGTTGAATATATTGCAGATTATTGGAACTAGATGAAGCAAGCAAATCAGAGGATACATATAAACCAAAAGTTAAAGAAAAGTCAGAGGAACTTGATAAAACCTCAGAATATGAATCTCACAAAGTTAGAAGCAATCAAGATAAGTCAAAATGGAGATCAAGATGGAAGTACAAGTCATCTGAGCTTGAAACTCTAATCATTTGAAATGAAAATGATACTTTGAGAATTAGATCATCACTAAAAGACATTGTTTTTTTATGGCTTAGCATCATCAATTGAACCTACATATGTTGATGAAACATTAGAAGATGATGGATGGATTCTTGCAATGCAAGAAAAGTTAAATGAATTTAAGAGGAATTATGTTTGGGATCTAGTATCTAGACCAAAGAAAAATATATTGGAACCAAGTGGGTTTTTCAAAAACAAGCTAATTGAAAAAAGTGAAGTGGTCAGAAACAAGGCAAGACTTGTTGCATAAGGCTATACTCACCAATAGGGCATTGCTTACATTGAAGCATTTTCTCCAATAGCCAGGTTATAAGCTATTTTTATTCTACTTTCTTTTACTGCAAATAATAACATTATATTATTTCAAATGGATATTAAAAGTGTTTTTCTAAATGGTTATATAAGTGAAGAAGTCTATGTTAAGCAACCCCCAAGTTTTGAGAGTTCTGAATTTCCAGACTATGTATTTAAACTTAGGAAATCACTGTATGGTAAAAAAAATTACCTAGGGCATAATATGAAATTATAAGCAACTTCTTGCTTAAAAAATGTGAAAGAGGACAAGTAGACAACACACTATTTAGAAAATCAATAAGAGATGATGTTCATATCATTCAAAAGAAATTGCTAAGTTAATGCAACTTGAATTTCAAATGAGCATGATGGGAAAACTAAAGTTCTTCTTAGGGATATAAATTCAACAAAGTCAAAAAGGGATATACATATGAAAGAATGATTGGATCACAATTTTACCTCATTGCCTCTTGACCAAATATTATGTTTAGTACGTGCTATTAAGAGAATCCTTAAATACTTAAAAGGCACTACCAACATTACATTGTTCTACAAAAAATCTCTTAAGTAGAAACTAAGTGGGTGTAGTGATTTTGACTATGCTGAACACAAATTTGAGAGAAAAAGCACAAGCAGAAACTGTATCTCTTAGTCTACTAGGAGACAAATCACAATTTCCATGTCAACAGTAATGGTTGAGTATATTTCAACAGCTAGTTGCAGTTCTCAATTACTAGAAGACTACAAAATCCTAGAAATCAAAATTTCTATATCTTGTTACAACACTTCTACCATTTGTCTAACTAAGAACTCAATCCTACATTCTAGAGTCAAACACATATAAATCAAACACCATTTCATTAGGGACTTAAAAAGGAGTACTATATCTAGTTTGTAGACACTGAACACCAATGGGATGACATATTCACCAAACCATTAACTAAAGATAGGTTTGACTTTATTAAGAAAAATCTAAACCTTAAATTTGTACCTAACAGATGATGTACCAACCTTAGAGTAGTTTAGTTTCATCTTAGGATAAGTTTTATGTTTTATGCTCAGTGTATGTGTTATGTTCTATAAAGTTTATAAAAATTAAGTGCAAATACATTATAAAAAAAAATGTTTCACTTTCAAGTCTTTTTGTCTGATAACAAAAAGATGATAAAGATGTTGAGAACAATATGTATTGCAGGGAGAAAATGAAAAAATTACTTAATCTTAGGGGAACCTTAAGTTAGAGGGAGTCAATTAATGCAAGAAAAATTGTTATAAAAAATATAGTTTTATCATCATAACAAAAGAGGGAGATTGTTGAAACTAAGTTGATTTTTGTAAGACCCATAGTTTGAAACTCTAATTTATGTTTTTAGTGTATTTTGGTATTGAACTCTGAGGCTTTTTAGCCAAGTTATTGATATTTTGTGAGTTTAATGCCCAAAAATATATTTTGATGCCCTGATTAAAATTATTCGTCGATAAATAAATTAGATTAACTACGCTGAATCTTTTGTCGAAGAATAATTTATTTATGTTACAAAGAATTTAATACCGGGCAATATGGTTAAAAATATCTCGGGTTGCTGAAAATTGCATCTATCAATTGAGTTGCAACGAGAGTGGATATTTTTATCAAATGATTTGAGAGGTTATGGGTGAAATGGTAATTTTAATAAATATCTAGATATTTTTAGATATTTTTTAAGTTATAATTTATATATATAAAAATATATATGTTGGAGGGAAAATAAAGGTAAATGGAAAAACTGAAAGAAAATCATTTCCTCCCAGCCTTCGCGTGAATTTCTTCTTTTTCCTCTTTCACTGTTTCGTAAACCTAAACCCACAAATACAAATCTTCACTTTTCTTCTAGATCTAAGCTTCATTTCGCGAGGAGACAGAAGGGAAAGTTGCTCACCTCCATGTTACGGTGCTAGTGAACTAACTTCGGAAGTGACGTCGTGAGCAGAGATTTTACTGGAATTAATTACGGTACCATAATCGTGTGTTAGAATTATCCTTTTGGTACCGGCTCCTTCCAAACTTTTAGTTTGCATTTAGGGACTTATTTGTGGTTGTGTGGAAAAGAAATTTGTTGGCTTTGAAGTGTAAATTTGGGGAAAATGAATTTAAATCTTTTATGGGTGAAAGTTTGGAGTTGGGTTTTTGGTGAAATTGATAAGGGTTTTCATGGAAAAGGAATTTGATGCATCTATGTGTGTTGTTGAGGAAAAGAAATTTGATGTGTTTGAGTTATGGTTTGTGAAAATTAGTTTGGCATGTGTTATGTTTGAGTTTTATGGAAATTTATGGTGATTGATGTTTGAACTTGGTGTGGATTTTGTGGTTTTTGAATTGATCGAATATAATGTAAATTGTGGATTAAATTTGATGTGTGTGGTGGAAAATAAATGTTTGAGTATGCTATGTGTGGAATTTGAAAATCGTTAGAGTTAAATGAGTATTAAAAATGGGGAATCTTTTAATATCTGCCTTTACTTAATGATTGTTGTGAAAATCGTTAGAGTTAAATGAGTATTAAAAATGAGGAAACTTTTAATATATGTGTTTACTCAATGATTGGAATGGATACAGTCTGAGTATGCTCATGCATTTCATTCTACATGGCGACCGGATGGGCCATGGTGATAGTGGTGATCAGATGGGCCATGAGATGATGCCATGTGATTTGTCGGTTCATCTTATCCTTGTGGGGATTTGTCGTGTCGTGTAAGGTCTATGATAGACTACACGTTTTTGGTAAATCATGCTAACCCATGATAGGTGGCACCTCGGTAAATAGTACTTCGGCTTGTGATAGGCGGTACATTTACAATTTACGTTTTTCGTAAATCGTGCTGACCCGTGATAGGTAGCACCTCGGTAATTTAGAACTTCGGCCTGTGATAGGCGGTACAATTATGATTTACGGTCCTTCGAGGAGGGTTTTAGTTTGGAATTCCAAGTCCATGCATTTTGGCATATACACAATGTGTTAGGGTTCTTGGCAAGCGAGTCATGTTTGATTCAAGATTATGATTGAGTATTTGAACTCAAGTGGTTGTTGTGCCATAATTGCTAAGTGTGAATGTTTTGGATTTGTGTGTAAGTGTGTTTGATTGCAAAACCTTTTCGAAACTCAAGTTGTCATTGTGATTCTGCTATAATTGCTAAGTGTGATTGATTGCAAAACCTTCTCGAAACTCAAGTTGTCATTGTGATTGTGCTATAATTGCTAAGTGTGATTGTTTGGATTTGTGTGTAACTGTTGAGTGATTTGGAAACCCTTTTAAAAGCTGAATTTTGTTGTTTTTTGTTGTTTTCTGATGTGTATTCGAATATAGAAGGTTGTATTCGAATACATACATCATATTTTAGCTACTAACTTATGTGTAGTCGAATATAGAAGGTTGTATTCAAATACAGACATGCTATTTTTGCAACTGACTTTGAAACAGCCTTGTTATCGAATATAGAGATGCTGTATTTGAATACAACAGTGCAGTTTTGTTAAAAATTTCATTTTCAACTTTGTTTATGCATGTCTAGCATATGAAAACCCTTTCAAGGTGCATGCTAGGTTGAAAGGCCATTTTATGCATTTGAAATTTAAATGCTATGTGTTAGTTGTTAATTTCGGTTGGTGACCTTTACAACTATTATGGAAATATGGGTTTTGCTCTCAGATGAGAACCAGGACCATCCTATCGGTTAGTACCCTGTAGATGGGAAGGTAGTTGGACACACCTGACATGACCTGTGTCAAGAGGATCTTGCGAGACGCGTGGAGATCACTCGGGTTGTACAGTTTTTGTAGTATGATCAGATTAGGTGGACGTATAGGGACTAGATGTCTTTATTTTTGGTTCTATCTATTTTAATTTAGAAGACTGTACCTATACCAATATTGCCACCTTGACATTTTATTTGAAGGGTCCATGTACCAGTTTTTGATGTGTAAATACTTTGGATTTGTATTTCAAAAACTATTCCACTACTTGTAAATACTGTTGACTTTTGTTGTTGTGTTACGACTTAAATATTTATCCAAAAGTATTTCCTTATTTATTTCTTTGTTTTTATGAATTTGTTTTGAATAAATAAATAAATAAATAAATATACCAGTAGTATTAAAAATCGGGGTGTTACAATTTTCCACTTAGAATTTTGATGTTAACAAAAGTATTTTATGAGAACAACAAAAATACTTCATTTAGTACGGAAAAATTGAAAGATGAAAAATTGAAATACCCACCAAAGGATCCCACAAGAGGATACCACCAAAGAATACCACTAGAGGATACCGCCAGAGGATACCACTAGATGATGTGACTAGAGGAAGTAAAAAGGTCAGAAATGAAATCAAAACAGTAAGTGAAATCCTCATAATCAAACAAATGAAAGGCTCTGGAAAAGAATGTGCATATGCCTCTGAAGTTTGAGTATGGGAACTGCCTCTAATGAATTCATTTGCCTCAGAAGATTTTCGTGCTTTTGGAAGCTCAATGTGTTTATGAAGTTTTAAAGGCTTTGATGAACAATATATGTATGCAAGGTTTGATGAACATTATTTCTGCATGCTCAGATGAACATTATTTCTGCATGCTCTAAAGAATAGTAATTTCTGCATGCTTTGATGAATAGTGTTTTTGTATGCTCTAATGAACGATATTCTTGCATGCTCAAATGAACAATAATTTTAGTTTGCCTTCGAAGTTTGAAGCCACCATTCAAGTCTACCTATGAAGCTTATGTTCTATTGACTCTAATGTTTGTGACTCGTTATAAAGTGTTGCCTCTAATACACAGCACATTCTAAGCTTGCTCTAACTCTGATAAGGAAGCAAACAATACAACATCTGACTTCAACAATCAACTTATACTCTGATGAAGAAAAGTCAATGCCTCTTATGGAAAGTCAACGACTCTGATAAAAGATAAATTTCACTTACCCATATCAAAATTGTTCCAACCCAAATCAAATCAAGTGTATGAAGGAAGATTCAACGAAATAGTTTCCAAATGCAATCTGAAAAAAATAAGCATTATATCATTCTAGAAGAATTTCTTACACCATATTTGAAAATAAAGAATTTGCTAAATGACATATTACAAAATGCATCTTTAGAATTATCTTTAATGGTTTACTAGGATAAATTACTTGGGTCACTTTACTCCTGCATTCTTTAGTTTTGATAATCAATCGGTCTTAGTCAAACACAATTCAACCTCCTATTCTCGTGTTTGCACCTTTAGATGATATTAAAAAAAAAACGCTAATTTTAATTAATTCTTTAGTGAGAAGTATTTATCTCTTGTATAGTGATTATAATAATCTCAAGTTAGTATAATCTAGTAATTCTCATTTTGTTTAGAAAATATCAGTAAACATTAAATTTAACTAATTGTTTAGCGACAAATATTTATTTTGTGTTTGAATTATATACTCCAAATGCTTGTTTAGTGATTCATTTTCACATAAAACAATGAGGAAAAAAAAAGTAAAGGTATGACATAATTATAGTCAATGTATTATTATTATTTTCATTTTATATTGGCAATCTTTAAAAAAACACAAATTTAACTAATTCTTTAGTAACAAATATTTATACCATTTTATTTTGTTTATAATATGCTTCA
>JBBPBR010000001.1:20632813-20655645 GCA_037974775.1 Cicer pinnatifidum | reverse complement strand
GTACAAAAATTCAAAAAAATCATCAAAATTTTCAACCAAAACCCATTAAATTAATAACCATCTTCAATATAATACAAATTTTATCAAATCCATAACTCAAATATTCAAATACACTCATATTTTCATCTCCAACAACATCGAATAAAGAAGGAAAATATGAGTTTATTTCAAGATTTCATATATGAATTTGATTAAATTTGTATTTTATTGAATATGATAATGAACTTTATGGGTTTTGGTTGAAAAATTTGATGATTTTTTTGAATTTTTTGTAAAAAAAAAGGACAACATTGTTGATATTTTAAAACATAAAATATCAAATTGTCACTTAAAATTAAAATAAATGGCCAAATTGGAAAGAAAAAATAAAAAAACTAAAACGTTACTTGAAATTAAGTTAAGGGACCACGGATGTAATTTTGCATATAATAAATATGATTGTAATGCGACCGCTTCTATGAAAATAATAGTGACATTGTTTTGGTTGAGATTTTTTAGATGTTACGAACACCATAAACACAAGATCTGTAAATAATACTATCACATTATTTAATAAGTATCCACCCAAGAATTTTATGTCATATGATTGGTATTAGTGTTGAATTAATAACAGAATTTTTGAATATATTAATATTAATTAGTCTAACTCTTTACTGACTAGTAAATACGTTATAAAAAGTATTATTATCTATATGTTTTTATATATAATATCCTTTCACATATTAATTTTCTAAACAATATTTATATTAATTTTTTTTAATTCTTTTACATATCATGATGCATTTATAAAACAAAAGAGACTAAATTAAAACAGAGGAATGATACTAACAAATTTAATCAACAGTTAAGGGTGAAGACTTTCTCTAGGAATAGGAAGCAAGTGCATACTTGTTATATAAACCAAAATCCCTTAATTGTTATGTTTGACACCGGTACATCACATTCCTTTATATCCGTTGATTATATTTTACAACTCAATCTTCCTTTGTTTGAATTACCCTCTATCTTTGTTGTGACTACTGCAACTAAGAACCAGATTGAGACTTCCTTAGTATATCCTCAATGCCCAATTTGCCTATGTGATAGGATCCTTTTAGTGGATCTAATTTTGTATCCCTTGAGGGATTAGATATTATTCTAGGAATAGATTCGATGTTTGAAAATTTTGTGACTCTAGTTTGTCATGGTAAGGAATTCATAATTCAACCAAACATTCCGCAACCAGAAGAAACAAAACTTTCTTCCTTGTATACTACTTCACAATTCTTATAGTGTTTAGTCAATGAGGGTGAGGGTATAATGTTACTGTTATCTTCAAATTCAAGGTCAAAAGTAGAATTGTCAAGCATTCAAGTGGTAAACGAGTTTGAGAAAGTTTTTCAACATGAGGTGACATCCTTTCCTCCAAAGAGAGAGATAGAGGTCTCCATAGACTTAGCCCTTGAAACAGGACCAATATTCATTGGTCCTTATAGAATGTCACCCTTAGAATTGAGTGAACTTAAGGATCAGTTAGATGATTTTATAAGTATACAATTTTTCTACCTAGTGTGTCAACATGGGGAGCCCCTGTTCTATTAGTAAAGAAAAAGGATTGTGGAATGAGACTTTGAATAGAATGTATACAATTGAACAAAGTAACAATTACAAACAAATATCCATTGTCTAAAATAGGTGACCTTCTAGAACAACTGGGTGGAGCTACCATATTTTTAAAAATTGATCTTAGGTTTGGATATGATCAGATTAGGATTAAATTTGAACATATAACAAGAACAACCTTCAGAACTCGGTATGGACACTATGAGTTTTTGGTTATGCATTTTGGTGTAACAAATGCCCGAACAATATTAATGGATTACATGAATAGGATATTCCGGCCCTATCTTGATAAGCTTGTGTTAGTGTCTATTGAGGACATTTTAATTTATTCGAAGACTCCAGCAAAGCATTAAGATAAACTTAAGATTGTGCTACAAATACTGAGAGATAAAAAGATTATTTGCTAAACTTAGTAAATGTGAGTTTTGGATGTTAAAGGTTATGTTTTTACATCATTTCATTTCCAAGGGAAGGGTAGCAATAGACCATTCCAATGTAGAAGCAGTGTTAGAATGGAAGCAACCTAAGAATGTGACTTAAGTTAAAAGTTTCTTAGGCTTAGCAAAGTACTACCGTAGGTTTATCAATAAATTATCTCAAAATTGAAAAGGTTGACATGTAAGGATCAACTTTTTGTGTGGGACCATGAGTGTGAGAAAAGTTTCCAAACACTTACGACTAAATTGACCACAATACTTGTACTAGTCACTCTAGACCCAACCTTAGGATTTGAGGTTTATTGTGATGCATCCTTGAAAGGCTTAGGTGGTGTACTAATGTAGAATAAACAAATAGTTGTGTATGCCTCTAGACAATTGAAATCAGATGAAAGAAACTATACAACCCATGATTTAGAACTTGTTTTCATAGTGTTTGTCCTTAAGATCTGGAGACATTATCTATATGGAGTCCACTTTGATGTCTTTAGTGATCATAAGAGTTTGAGGTATATTTTTGATCATAGAGAACTTAACATGAGACAATATAGGTGGGTGTAATTCTTAAAAGATAATGATTTTGATTTGAGGTACCATCAAGGCAAGGCGAATGTGGTAGTATATGCCTAGATTAGGAAGTCACTCCATATATCCCATTTAATGATTCATGAAATGAACCTAATAGAGAAATTCATATACCTAAATTTAAAAATGACTCCTCTTCAGAGTGGAGTCCTTCTAAATCAAATGGAAATTTCTTGTGACCTTAGAACCCAAATTAGATAATCACAAGAATTAGATGGAGAATTATAAATCAGGAAAAACCAGCCAAATTTTTCAATGGCAATAGATGGAACTATCATTTTTGAAAACAAAATTTGCATATTTTATCATCAGGATTTGAAGAGGATAATATTAGAGGAAGCCCACAAGAGTCACATAACCATTCACCCTAAATCCATAAAGATGTATCAAGACCTTAAGAAAAACTATTGGTGGCTAGGGACGAAAAATGATGTGGCCACCTTTGCGGCACAATGCCTAACTTTTCAAAAGGTAAAGATAGAACAACAGAGGCCAACAAGCCTCTTACACCATTAGACATACCTGAGTGGAAGTGGGACTCTATTTCTGTGGACTTTGTGGTATGACTACCTCATATCCAATCAAGGAATGATTCCATTTGGGTGATTATGGATAGGCTGACCAAGTCAGCTCACTTCCTACCTGTTAGGGCCAATTACAATACCCAAAAACCTGCCAAGTTGTTTTTAGAAGAAGTAGTGAAACTACATGGAGTCCATTACAATATAGTATTAGATAAGGACATTAAATTCACTTCTATATTTTGGAAAGCCTTCAAAATATCTTTAGGAACCAGGTTGAATCTTAGCACTGCCTACCATCCACAAACTAATAGCCAAATTGAAAAGACCATTCAAACTTTAAAAGACAGGTTGAGGGCTTGTGTCTTAGTTGATGGTGGATGTCAGGATATACATTTGCCTTTGATAGAATTTGTTTATAACATTAGTTAGCACACTAGTATAAATATGGCTCCATATGAGGCATTGTATGGACGCAAATGTAAAACTCCTTTATGTTGGTAAGAGGTAGGGGACAAGGGAATTCTTGGACATGAGCTTATTCAAGAAAGCACTAAAAAAGATCAAAGTTGTTAAATATTATATTAGAATGTAAATAATTATATGGGCTGTAAGTATTCTGGCCCGTTAGTATTACTGTAAATTAGGGTTATTTAATACCATGTGCCTATATAAAGAGATTCCGTTGTGTAGTTAAAACACATGGGTTATTCCATATGTCTCTCAATACTCTTTATATTCAACATGGTATCTAGAGCCAACTGAGAGACAACCCTAATCGACAACTACCCAATCGACCCACTATCTCTAGTGAATATTTTTTGGCAAACCGTGTTCTCAACTCCGGTTTGCCCCCCCTTTGCCGTTGATACGCTGATTCCTCAATTTTTGTTCAGGCGTTCACGCTCTACTATCGCAGCCGTCACTGTTTCTAACGAGTTTTTTCGACGAACGACAACTCCATCAGCGCCGTACACCCCAGAATGGCCAAACCCTTCCGTCGCGCCTTCAGAAACCTGCTCACACGCCCTCACGCGCTCTCACGCACCGCCCATTGCCACCGCGTGTGACGGCACGTGTGACAGCCATTCACGGTGCTGCTTCTTCCACCGCACTCGCCTCAACCTCCTACTTCCATATATGCCCTCTGTTTTCAGTTTCGAGTTATGAATATACCACTTCCAGTTCATACAACCCCTATTTTCTCGATTCCGACGCGTTTTCAGACAATCTTTGCTGACCATGGCATCTTAGTCTAAAAAAAAGAGCATCTTCACTAACTACATCACTTCTCCTCTCTCAGTTGAAAAATTGAATAGATCAAATTATGATAGTTGGGCTGCTAATATCAAACTATGGCTACGTGGTCAAGGTTACGAGGACCACCTCACCCAAAACCCTGAAAAGGTGAGTGTGACTAAAACATCCAAATGGAGTCAGATTGATGCTCAATTTTGTAGTGTCATTAAGTCTACACTTCATCCAAATGTTAAACCGATTTTCCGTCCGCATCTCACATATGAATCGGTTTGGAGTCAAGCAAAGGCACTTTATACTAACGACACACAACGTCTCTATGGAGTTTGTCATCGCTTATTGAACATCATTACTCTGAAGTCACTCGATGGCTCTATTTATGCATATCTTGGCACCGTTCATAGTGCACTTCATGACTTTAATGAGCTTCTCCCTCTTGCTGCAAGTAATCGAGTTGAACAAAAGAAGGAGTTGGATCAATGCATCACCTTCTTCATGGTTCTTGCACTCTATGGCCTACCCCAGGAGTACTCAGCAACTCGTGATCAAATTTTTGGGGTCTGCTACTGTTCCGGATATGTCTACTACTTCAACGATCCTCCTTCGAATTCCAGCAAAACATCTAGTTGAGCAGTCTATTACTTCAGTTTCGGGTGACACTGATGCCTTTGCATCTCAAGAACATAACCAACAGCGTTCTCGTGGAGGACCATCCAAATCTAAGCCTCGTCCCAAATGTGAGCATTGTCATCGGCTTGGACACACTATTGATCGTTGTTGGAAGTTGTATGGAAAGCCTTCGCCTTCGATAAATGCAACCCAGCTTGATCCTTCTACCACTATTCAGACTACACCATCTCCACAAGGCTCCCTGGCAAACTATGAATATTTTCTCCGATGGGTTCAGAGTCATCCGAACTATAGTTCTCCTACTTCGGTTGCACACATTGGTAACTCATATGTTTACCTCTCTCATTCATCTTCCCTTGGCCCTTGGGATCTTGATTCTGGTGCGTCTGATCATGTTACTGGTAATAAAGGTCTCTTTTCTTCACTCTCTACATCTGGTTTTTTACCTACTATAACTTCTGCCAATGGTACTCAAACCTGGTCTCAAGGAGTTGGCACTGTCCACATTCTCCCTTCTATCTCAGTTGCATCTGTTCTCTATGTACATGGATGCCCCTTTAATTTACTTTCAGTTAGTCGATTGACTTGGTCTCATAACTGTATTATTACTTTCACTAATGATAATGTTACTTTACAAGACAAGAATTCGGGACGTACGATTGGCGTCGGATGTGAGTCACAAGGCCTCTATTACCTTTCTACAACTTCCAAGACGTGCTCTGCCACAGATTCCCCCCATACTATCCATGCTCAGCTAGGATACCCAAGTCTTACCAAACTAAAAAAATTGGTGCCTAGTTTGTCTAAGTTATCTACTTTACATTGTGAGTCGTGTTAGTTAGGGAAACACACCTGTAGTGATTTTCCCGATCGAGTCAATAAAAGAGTATCCTCTCCCTTTGCTTTAGTTCACTCTAATGTTTGGGGTCCCTCTCGTACTGTGTCCACTTTAGAGTCTAAATATTTTGTTACTTTTATTGATGATTATTCTCATTGTACGTGGTTATTTTTAATGAAAAATAGAACTGAATTGTTTTCCATCTTTGAGCAATTTTATCAAGAAATTAAAACCCAATTTGGAGTTTCCATTCGTACCTTATGAAGTGATAATGCTCGAGAATATTTGTCTCATCAATTTCAAAATTTTATGGCTTCCAACGGTATTTTACACCAAACATCGTGTCCTCACACACCTCAGCAAAATGGGGTAGCCGAACGCAAAAATCGGCATCTCATTGAAACCACACGAACCTTACTTCTCGATGGCAATGTTCCATTCTGTTTTTGGGGGGATGCAGTCTTAACGGCGTGCTACCTTATTAACCGTATGCCATCTTATGTCATTAATGGCAATATCCCCCATTCAGTCCTCTTTCCCCATACCCCTCTTCACCAACTACCACCTCGTGTCTTTGGGTCCACGTGTTTTATTCACAATTTATCTCCTAGTTTGGACAAATTGTCAGCTCGGTCACTCAAGTGTGTCTTTCTCGGTTATCATTGGTCCCAAAAGGGCTACCGTTGTTATTCTCCCACACTACAGTGCTACATTACATCAGCGATGTTACCTTTTTTGAGTATGTACAATATTTTAAACCTACCTATATAGCAATTGACCCCTATCAGGACATTAATCCTGACCCTCCTCAAGTAGTTATCCCTCTCCCACGCACTCATATTCTTATTGAACCTATCGATTTTGAACCCAAACCTCCACGACCACTACAAATATATCAGCGTCGTCACTTATCCTCTGTTGTGCCTGTTTCTGCTCCTATTACAGACTCTCCTATGAAGCTACCTCCAAATCCGGCCCTAACACCTGAGCCTGACCTTCCCATTGCTCTTCGTAAGGATATTCTCACCACTCGTAATCCATCTCCTCATTATATTGATTTGTGTTATCATCATCTTTCTCCTTTATATTACACTTGCTTGTCCTCCTTGTCTTCTATTTCTATTCCTAAAACTACAAGTGAAGCATTATCCCACCCTGAGTGGAGGCAAGCAATGCTTGATGAGATGTGTGTTATAAAAAGTAGTGGTACTTGGGAAATGGTCCCTTTACCTCATGGGAAGTCGTTAGTCGGGTGTTGTTGGCTTTATATAGTGAAGGTTGGTCCTGATGGTAAGATTGGTCGATTTAAGGCTCGTTTGGTAGCCAAGGGATATACTCATATTTTTGGATTGGATTACAGTGATACATTCTCACCGGTTGCCAAAATGGCATTTGTCAGACTATTTTTCTCCATTGCAACAATTTGACATTGGCCCTTTCATCAGCTTGACATTAAAAATGCTTTTTTGCACGGTGATCTTAAAGAGGAAATGTATATGGAGCAACCACCAGGTTTTTTGCTCAGGGGGAGTCTTCCAACATGGTTTGTCGGCTACACAGGTCCCTTTATGGTCTTAAACAGTCTCCTAGAGCTTGGTTTGGCAGATTCAGCTCGGTAGTACAAGAATTTGGTATGATCCGTAGTGAATCCGATCACTCTGTATTTTATCATCACTCAGCTCAAGGGTGCATCTATCTTATTGTTTACGTGGATGACATTGTTATAGTTGGTAGTGATCAACAAGGAATACTCCAGTTAAAACAACATCTCTCAAATAAATTTCAGACTAAAGACCTTGGTAAACTCCGTTATTTTCTGGGTATTGAAGTAGCCCAATCCAAGGATGGTCTTGTAATTTCACAAAGAAAATGTGTTATGGATATTCTTGAAGAAACATGCCTACTAAATGCCAAGTCAGTTGATACTCCTATGGATCACTAACACATTGGTTGGTCCTGATGGTAAGATTGGTCGATTTAAGGCTCGTTTGGTAGCCAAGGGATATACTCATATTTTTGGATTGGATTACAGTGATACATTCTCACCGGTTGCCAAAATGGCATTTGTCAGACTATTTTTCTCCATTGCAACAATTTGACATTGGCCCTTTCATCAGCTTGACATTAAAAATGCTTTTTTGCACGGTGATCTTGAAGAGGAAATGTATATGGAGCAACCACCAGGGTTTTTTGCTCAGGGGGAGTCTTCCAACATGGTTTGTCGGCTACACAGGTCCCTTTATGGTCTTAAACAGTCTCCTAGAGCTTGGTTTGGCAGATTCAGCTCGGTAGTACAAGAATTTGGTATGATCCGTAGTGAATCCGATCACTCTGTATTTTATCATTACTCAGCTCAAGGGTGCATCTATCTTATTGTTTACGTGGATGACATTGTTATAGTTGGTAGTGATCAACAAGGAATACTCCAGTTAAAACAACATCTCTCAAATAAATTACAGACTAAAGACCTTGGTAAACTCCGTTATTTTCTGGGTATTGAAGTAGCCCGATCCAAGGATGGTCTTGTAATTTCACAAAGAAAATGTGTTATGGATATTCTTGAAGAAACATGCTAATAAATGCCAAGTCAGTTGATACTCCTATGGATCCAAATGTCAAACTCCTACCCAATCAAGAGGAGCCTTTATCAGATTCAGGAAGATATAGGAGATTGGTTGGAAAATTAAACTATCTCACAGTCACTCATCCTGACATTTCCTTTGATGTCAGTGTGGTAAGTCAGTTCTTAAATTCTCCTTGCAAAGAACATATGGATGTTGTAATCCGGATTCTTAAATACATCAAAAGTGCACTTGAAAAAGGTCTCATTTATGAAGATAGAGGACATACTTAGATAATTGGATACTCATATGTCGATTGGGCAGGCTCACCCATAGATAAACAATCAACTTTTGTGTATTGTGTACTCATCGGAGGAAATGTAATATCTTGGAAGAGTAAGAAAAAAAATGTTGTTGCAATATCCAGCGTTGAGGCAGAATACAGGGCCAAGGCACTAGTAACTTGTGAACTCATTTGGCTGAAACAATTACTAAAAGAACTTCAATTTGAAGAGACCAACACAATAACATTAATATGTGATAATCAAGCTGCATTGCACATTGCCTCGAATCCTGTTATTCATGATAAGACCAAGCATATTGAGATTGACTGCCATTTTGTTAGAGAAAAGATTGAATTGGGTGACATCATCACCAACTTTGTCAAATCCAATTATCAGTTAGCAGATGTGTTTACAAAGTCATTGCGAGGTCCTAGGATTAGTTATATATGTAACAAGCTAGGTGCATTTGATTTATATGCTCCAGCTTGAGGGGGAGTGTTAAATATTATATTATAATGTAAATAATTATATGGGCTGTAAGTATGTAAGTATTATGGCCCGTTAGTATTACTGTAAATTAGGGTTATTTAATACCTTGTGCCTATATAAAGAGATTCCGTTGTGTAGTTGAAACACACGGGTTATTCCATATGTCTCTCAATACTCTTTATATTCAACAAAAGTCATTCGTGACAAATTGAGAGTAGCTCAAAGTAGACAAAAATGTTATGTTGATCAAAGAAGAATACCTCTAGAAATTTAATGAAGGTGACCATGTATTCCTTATAGTTACCCCCATTGTTGGCATTGCAGTGGTGTTAAAAGTCAAAAAATTCAACCCTCATTTTGTTGGACCCTTTAAAATCATACAACAAATAAGCCCCTCAGCTTATAAATTAGCCTTACCGCCCTGTTTTTTCAAGTTTACATGATGTTTTTCATGTCTCTCAACTCAATAAAAATATCTCATACCCTTACTCTTGAGTCATGAATCTCTACAAGTGAAACCCAACCATACTTATAATCCAATACCAACTCATATTATTGATAGAAACATCAAGACATTACATAATAAGACCATTCCTTTAGTAAAGGTTGTTTGGGGACGATCATCACCAGAAGAAGTTGTGACACTCTAAACCCCAAAACAACATATATGATATTTATCATAGATTTTTTAAGTAAATTTCGTAGCGGATAAAGAAAATATGTTTACAAGAAAATAAAAACTTTTGTAACTAATTTAGGATATCACATTTCTCAAAGTACACATAAAACAATTCAAACTTTATTACTCAATAAAAACAATTTAATCTCAATGAACTTGATTTAACCATAAATTATTATTTTTAATTCTAAAAAACTACTAGTACTAAGGTTTTCATATAAAAGTCATTTGTAATTACATAAGTAAAATATAAATTACAACTCTTAATTCTCTGTATCACCTATCAAAGCGGGTATCTCCACAACTTGAACTTCAGGACTCATTAATCTATAATAACTACGATTTCACAAACACAAGGCCAAGCCAGTCAAACACAAACATTGAAGGGGGTGAGTTTTGAAATCTTGTTGATAATATAATATAAGTATGAAGAACGTGCAAACAATCATATTAGACAGTATCATAATCACATTACGATATATAAAAATATTTAAGCAAGTAGTACCATATTATAACATCAAAGTCACTCAAGTGAAATAATTATCTCATTATAATATGTATCAAATCATCTAAGAGAAATTATTATTACTTTTGAAACACATCAATCACAACAATCACAAGGAAATGCAATGTTATGCATGAGCTTAGACTCTACTTCACAATGTGGTTCCATTCTAACTATGAAGTATTTGGTTAGGAGATTTGATATTATGTCACATCCTGGTGAACGGACATTTCAAATTGGCCTTGTCCTCATAGATCCCTTCAACTCAACCCGAGACACATATATGCGACATTCGAGGTAAATGTGTGTTTTATAGTAGCTCCCGACATTTGAAGTGCTACCTCCAAGTCACCTAGGAATTTCCCACCCGAATACCTCCTAGATCTAACAATCTTTCTTTATGGCTCAACAGCAGACCACCACAATCAGGCTCATTAAGTTGTACTTCCTCGGAATCACTAGGCTTGTCAGGCCCTACCTATATGTTGACAAAATAATTTCGACTTCAAAAATTCTCAATATCTATTTTCTCTCCTCGTTGGCCTATGATACTACATTAAGACCATCATCTCAAATACAAATTAGAATCACCACTATTTCATCAACTATAGGGTAACTTCAGTATTCTCATCACAAATTTGTATCATCACTATCATTAGTCATACATTGTCATCATCATCACTTAAAGTCATCACAAATTTATAGCACCACTATCATCAATCATACATCATCACATAAACTCCCCACAAAATTATATCATCATTATCATCAATCATACATCATCACATAAACTTAACACAATTTATAACATCACAATTATTAATCATACATCATCATCATCACATAAAATTATCACAATACCTTCATAATTTATTATAACATCAGATAAACTCATCTAATCAAACAAATAAATAAAATTCATTCGACACCCATGATCACAATAACATCCAATGCCACGTATTTAAATAAATTAAATCAACCAACACCTTATAAATATTCAATTCCATATTTTAATATCACAATTTCCATATTTGTACATTAATTAATTTATCTCTCAAAAGGCTATTTTCGTATGTAGTGAGTCTCGGATTAATTAATTAATCGTTTGGACGCTTTAACAAAACCATGACTCAATGGGAGTTTTCAACAACAACTGCAGATCGACAACGTACAACGAACAAATTGGAATACATGGTGAGTTCACAAAATTGTCGAGACACGACTGATAAATTATGCAGAACATAAAAATGAATATTAAATAATTTATAATAATTTTATGAGCAAAGTGGAGTAAGAACAACATGAAAAAAATGACATAAAAAGCCTCATCGACTCGTCTTAGCGCTAGAGCCGAAAAGGTCCGATGTCAATTTCACCTAAAATGTAAATAAGTAGTGCTTCTTGAAGGTTTCGCAAGAGGAATCCAAAAATAATGCCAGTTTTTTTAGATGACAAATATGGTGATCAGAATCGCCCAAAAGTAGCTCGCCCAAGGGAAGAAACGCAACTGTTTCAGATTAAATGGAGCCACGATCGATAAAATTGATGCCATAAATGAATTCAGTGGCCGATTTTGTGTGGGATAGAGGGTTGGATCCATTCAAATGGTTGCACTGTGTTCTCAAGAAGAAGAGGAAGTCTTTGTCATTTTTTATAAAATGCATATAGAAGGGTGCAAATAGCAAAGACTCAAAATTGGGGTGTAGAAAACAAACAGCCCAAACGAAAACAATTGTAGAAACCAACAACAATAAGATTGCAAAAAGTGATCTATCCTAAGTTTTTTTAGTGTCCAAACAATTTAATTACTTGTGCTATTCATTCATAATTATAATATCATTCTCTAAAATACTCGCACTAAAATACTAATATTTGACCACACTCTTTGAAAATACAAATCCCTTTTATTTTATTTTATTTCTTAAAACTTTAATAAAATATTCAACTCTAAAATATTCATACTCATTTATATTTTATAAAATAAATAAGATGATAAAATATGATATTTATAATTTATATTAATAATTAAATTAAGTATCTATAAAATTATCAACACATATTCTATAATAATTTTAACATCAAAATAATTCTTTAAAGTCCTTTTTAATTAATAAAATAGTTTATTATAAAACTTGGAGTGTTGCAAAAGCAACCTAGGAAAATTGAACAAAGACTGTCGCATTTTTAAAATTGAACAAAGGTTCAATGCGCCGCTTAGGTTGGGGCGTTAAAAATTAATTTGTCAAATATTATGTTTTATGAAGGTGAAACATCTCTTGCGTGGAAGTGCGCTACGTTTAATCTTTAATTTATATTATAAAAAATATATATAAAACATTCCTTTTTTTATTTTCTTTGGGTTGTTTGTAACCACTCATGCATATTTCATACGATTTTTACCTGATTTTTTTGTAATTAAATTTTTAATGTGTTTTTTGATAATTGTCATGTTAGTTTTTTTAGTTGTAAAATAAGTAACTAAATTAATACAAATAATAAAATAATTTACATATGCATGCTAATTCATTATTATCCTCAAAGAAGGAATAGGAAAAGAAAATGGAAATATTAACAAAAAAACAATGATTTGTTTCAAATTATTAAAGTGAATATAGTTTACAAATACATTTAATCATATATCACCATATCTCTATAAACATATATATATTGGTGCCAATAATTTACGAAAAAATATGACACCCATACAAAACCGTACTGATACTAAATTCGTCATATGTGTAAGTAAAATATACACCATCAATATTGGAACCGCTATATGTTTTAGTGGTTGAAATTTTCTCGAAATATTGACAGTCACATGCATGTAACGTATTATTTAAGCCTACAACAAAGTCCATAGAGATGCTATCCCACTTCCATTCGGGAATGCTCAAAGGTTGCATCAAACTTGAAGGTTTTTGGTGTTCTACCTTAGATTTTTGGCAGGTCAAACTAGCATACACAAACTCAGCAACATCTCTTTTCATTTTAGGCCACCAAAATACCATCTTGAGGTCCTTATACATCTTTGTGGCTCCAGGGTGAATACTTAGACAACTCCTATGTCCTTCCTCTAAGATCATCTTTCTTAACTCCTCTACATCGAGAACACAAATTCTCTCCTTAAATCTCAAAACTCCATCCACACCTATTTTAAAGTCAGATTCTCTCCCTTGATCAATCGACTGTAACTTATCTAAAAGGTATAAATCAAACTTCTGATTCTTTTCAATCTCTTCCAATAGTCCACTAGTTACCTTCAACATTCCCAATCTAACACTTTCTGGCGTCACTTCACAAACTAAACAAAGGTCTCTAAACTGTTCCAACAACTCACTATGCTTAACCATTAAGGCGAACACGCTCAAAGTCTTCCTACTCAACACATCAGGCACCACATTGGCCTTTCCAGGGTGATAGTTAAGCTCAAAATCAAAATCTTTAAGAAATTCCATCCACCTACGTTGTCTCATGTTCAACTCCTTCTGATCAAAAAGGTACTTAAGGCTCTTATGGTCACTAAAAACCTCAAATCTAGATCCATATAAATAATGTCTCCACATATTAAGTACAAAGACAACTGCTGCTAGTTCTAGGTCATGGGTAGGGTAGTTTCTCTCATGAATCTTCAGTTGCCTAGAAGCATATGCTACTACCTTTCCATCCTGCATAAGTACTCCACCTAATCCGGAACCACACGCATCACAATATACTACAAAAGGTTCACTCAGGTTAGGTAATACTAAGATTGGTGCAGAGGTCAATCGTTTCTTAAGCTCTTGGAAACTATTCTCACAATGAGTATCCCACACGAACAATTCCCCTTTACGGGTCAACTTAGTCAAAGGTAAGGCCAACCTGGAGAATCCTTCTATGAACCTACGATAATAACCTGCCAGTCCTAGGAAACTCCTAATCTCAGTCACTGATTTAGGTGCTTTCCATTCTAAGACACTCTCCACTTTGGTAGGATCAACAGCTATTCCACCTTTTGAAATTATATGTCCTAGGAAACTTACTTCCTCTAGCCAAAATTCACACTTAGACAACTTGGCAAATAATTGTTTCTTCTTAAGGGTTTCCAAGACTATCCTTAGATGTTCACCATGTTCTTCCTTAGTCTTACAGTACACTAAGATATCATCTATAAACACAACCACAAAAGAGTCTAGGTAAGGATGAAAGATCCGATTCATGTAATCCATAAACACTGCTGGTGCATTAGTCATACCAAAAGGCATAACCAAATACTCGTAATGGCCATAACGGGTCCTAAAGGCGGTCTTAGGGGTATCAGAAGGTTTCACTCGGATCTGATGGTAACCTGATCTCATATCGATCTTACTAAACACACATGATCCCCTCAATTGATCCATAAGGTCATCTATCCTAGGTAGCGGATACTTATTCTTGATTGGCACTTTATTAAGTCGACGGTAATCCACACATAACCTCATAGAGCCATCCTTCTTCTTAACCAACAACACAGGTGCACCCCATGGTGAAACACTAGGCCTTATAAATTGTTTATCTAAAAGCTCTTCCAATTGTTTCTTAAGCTCAGACAATTCTAAGGGAGACATCCTATACGGAGCCATGGATATGGGTCCAGTACCTGGTACAAGGTCAATGCTAAACTCAATTTCACGCTCTGGTGGTAAACTAGTGACATCTTCAGGGAATACTTCGGGGAATTCACACACAATAGGAACGTCTCGTATTACCACTTTTTCTTCAAATTCCAATGAGGCAAGGATCATGTATAACTGGGCATCTTCTTTCAAGAGTGCCTTCACTTGGTTGGTGGAAATATTGCTAGGCTTATCCCTCTCTTCTGACTCTATGAATTCAATGGTTTTACTAAAAAAATCTACGCGGACACGGTTGGCAGATAGCCAATCCATACCAAGAATCACATCAACCAGACGCAAAGGTAGACACAGTAAATCAACTCGAAAGTCCCTTCCACACACATGGATAGAAATGTCAAGACAAACACTAGAGGTATCAACAGAATCACTTGTTGGGGTATTCACAATCAACTCATACTGTAAACCAGATGCATGTAGTCCTAAACGTCTAACACAATCAAGAGAAACAAAAGAATGAGTGGCACCACAATCAAATAGTACAAATAAAGGAGTATCACTTATGCAACATGTACCTTGGATCAAGTTGTCTTTCTTAGACGCTCCTGCACCACTAAGGGCAAAGACTCTTCCATTGGATTTAGGTCAGCTGGCTTGGGAACTCTGGTTTCCAGGCTGTGCAGTCTTCCTTGGGTAAGGGCATGTGGTGCTAATGTGGCCTTGTTGTTGACAATTAAAACAAGTGATTCCAGCATCTCTACATTCATATGTCATGTGACCCTGCTTGCCACACCTGCTACTTCGGATAGGAGTAGCTAGATCACCATTATTACCATTGTTGTTGTGCGAGACTTGACTCATATTGTTACTATTTCCGCTACTAACTCCTCGTCCATTGGGGTTTCCTCTACCACTCCCATAACTATAACTGTTCCCATTTCCTTTTCCGTTACCACTACTAGCTCCTTTTCCAGCTGAAAACCTATGTTGTTGATAATTCAGACGACTTCCAGATCAACTAGGAGGGAAAAAGTAAGGTTTTCCTCTATTATGAAGCATAGGCCTCTTGTCCCTCATGGTTCCTGTGTTTCGGTAATGTGCCTTTTCAGCACGGCTATCCTCATCATAAATTCTACTCTTATTCACTAGGGTAGGAAAATCACGAATCTCTTGCATTCCAACCTGTTTCTTGACCTCTGGCCTGAGTCCCATTTCAAACTTGATGCATTTCAACTTTTCTCTTGCCTCTCCAACATAGAAGGGCTAATACCTGGATAATTCCTCGAACTTAGCAGCATACTACACTACTGACATATTCCCCTGTTCCAATTTAACAAATTCCATCTCTTTTCTATTACGGATATCTTCAGGGAAATACTTAGTTAGAAACATGTTCTTGAATATAGCCCAAGTAATTGCAGTCCCTGCATTATCTAAACGTTGGCGGGCATTATCCCACCAATGTTCAGCTTCCTCCGTCAACATAAAGGTACCAAGACGCACTTTCTGACCTTTGGGGCATGCCACTCCTCTAAAAAAATTCTCAACTTCTTGCAACCAATTTTGAGCTCCATCAGGATTATAATGACCTTCAAATGATGGAGGGTTAGCCTTGTGGAATCGGTACATCACCATGAATTCATTTATTTGCACATTTCCTTGGCCACCACTGTAGCTAGTAGCTTGAGTAACAACTTGAGCAGCAATCTGTGCAGCTTGCGCAGAGGCTTGTGTAGTAGTTTGAGATGCAGCCAAAGCTTGGAGAGCCTGCACTGTAACTCCTGCCATGGACTCTAGAGCCTCAGCAATCGCAACATCATTCCTTCCACCAGCCATCACTACCTACATCAATCAGATAAGCCAATCGAATATAGTGACACCCTTAGGGAAGTGAGAAACTAACTTAGTTATACAACACTAACACGATAATGACCATAACTACAAAATACATAACAGAGTACACAAGGAAACATAGCGAACACATAACACATTTACGGTCTGATTGGACAGACCAGCTCTGATTCCACTAATGTGACACCCTTAACCCCAAATAATTTCTTTTTTCTTTTTATTATTATTAAGATAAAGAATATCACATAATCACAAATATGTCACATAAATTCAAAATTTCCATCAAACATAATGACATCGAAATTATAATATCAAACAATAGAATCCTTTTTGAAGTACACATACTTATGTTTTAAATTTAGTGCAACTATAGTCCCAACCCGATGTCACTATCAGAGCGGAAATTCCCAAAATAGAAATACTCAAAATAACATCAATACAATGCATATAAATAGAGTCTCCAAGACATGACGGCTTCCGCCTCTCGGATGGTATTAGTCATCACCTGCAACCTACAACTCGTCTGTGTCCGTCGCAAACGCCAAACACAAACAACGAGGGGTGAGTATCGAAATTATGTAACAGTATAAAATACACGAGGAGAACACGCAAGCAATCAAATTATCACAATGTCAAAAACAGTCAAGTGTATAATATCAACGATTTATCAAATTCATTCACAATAAGATAATTACCATGATTAAATGCTATGCATGTCCTATACTCTATACTTCATTATTTGGTACCATTCTACTCTGAAGTACTTGGTTATGAGGCCTAATACTATGCCACTACAAGAGTGGACGGACAATTCATGAATGGCCAAGTCCTCATAGATCCCCTCAACTCAACCCGAGACACATATACGCTACAGTCGGGGTACTCTTGTGTTGCACGGTAGTTCCCGGCCTTAGGGAATAACCCACTAATCCACTTAGGAATTCCCCACTAGGTGTACCCCCAAGGTCTATCAGTCTTACCTTACAGTTCGACTGTAGCCCTCCACGATCAGGCTCATTTAGTTGTACTTCCCCAAATCACTAGGTTTGTCAGACCCTCCCTATATGATGACAAAATAATCTTAACTCCTAAATCTACAACACATATCTCAGACTTACTCGATCATCACAACTCACAAAGTTTCAGTTTGACTTCACAATATTCATCATTATATATCTTTATCAGTCAATCATAATAAAATAACAATATTTGGTTTACACTACTCACAATACACAATCCAATCTCATCAATCACATAATAAGGAATTCAATAGGTGGCACATTCTAGTAATATCACAAATTCAATCAAGTAACAAAAACATTCAAGTACACATCATTCATACATTAACAATCAGCATAAGATTTCATAAAATCAGACAACATACAATCTTGATATAAATAAATTCACGACAATTCTATAGGTTACTAAATTATATTTTAATCCTCACTATTACCATTCACATTTTATTAGTTAATTATTATTACTCAATAGGGCTCAACCGTACGTAGTAAGCCCCGAATGAACATTTGGGAATTTCAGCATTCCCGTTCATCTCACGTTATTTTATACTCATAAAATCGAACCTCATCTCACTCCTTACCTTAATTAAAGATTTCACCAAATGACTGATCTGCTAATTTGTCGCGTCTTCGTCGACCGCCGTCTCTAATAATCCATAAGAGAATTATAGTCGCACAACCACCAATTACAAATAAATTATTGACTAAATATAATGAAATAAATAAATAAATTAATAAATCATTTACTACTTATAATATAACCCAAATATATATTTAATATTATTAAACACCCATTTTAGTATAATCAGTTTTTTTTTTTGAACTAAATATGATAGAAAGAACTTAATATTATGTCCACATATATACATATACAGTTTTGATTTATAATTAGATTTTTATATGTATCACATGAGTGCAAATAATAATAATTAGTTATTGTGTTTATTATTGACTACATTCTTAAGTATGCATCCACAAAATCATCACTTCTTAGCTAAGCTACTTATTTATCCAGCCCATATGTTCCTAGTCGGCACTATATCGTAGTCAAGGCTGTTCTGTTACTGTTTGAATTAGTTTGGGTGATATTTTCTTATTGTGCCGTATCTAAACTATCATAAAAAAATCAGAACAAAACCTTAGTTATCATATCATAACAAGTATCTCTGTCCTCTACATTCTATCATTTATATTATTTTAAATGGCTAGCTTACATATTCATGAATCACTAAAATATTTCCTACACATCTGCCATAATTATATTAATAAAAATTTTCCAACTTCCGACTCTGTCGGTAGTGCATATTACTCTAAATTTACTACATCATGGGAATATTGTTAAGAATTTTCTAGTTCAATGTCTATGATGGAGTTCCTTGTTTGTGTTTTAGCAACAAACCAAAATCAAACAGTATATAAAACTAAGGAAGTTAACTCTAAGGAGGTTGATCAATTAAACTTAAAGAATGGTTGTACATATCACTATCTTATAATCCACCAAATAGTAAGTTTGTTACAGATCACTCGTATATTAATGGTAAAATATTAAACACCTAAAGTAATTATCATTCTTCCACCGGACACGCTAAAAAAATAGATGCTCGAATCCTTATCATAATAATCAAGTTCAAAGGTAGTTCACAAATTAGCATTCTTTGTGTATCCATTTCAGATGTATGACTTATTCTATTCTACCATCAAATTCCATGTTATTATCAAAATCTAATTGGTGGAATTAAAAAAACTATACCTGATTGTGATTGGGCTGTAGGCAGGAAGCGCTAATCCTTTCTACTCTTTTTCTTTTTCTTCCCGTGTTTCTTTTAGGTAGGTTATGATTTATATAAGTATATATATATATATATATATATATATATATATATAGCTTGGTAAATTTTAGGTTTATTGTTAGGCCTAATTGGGAAACACGGGCCTCTCAGGCTGATCTGCCAATACTCCAGTCTCGCTATTAGAGTTATTATTATTATTATTATTATTATTATTATTATTATTATTATTATTATTATTATTATTATTATTATTATTATTATTATTATTAACTCACTCTATTAGTGCTAAAGTAATAAATTAATGTAGCAACACAATTTTACTCCTAGTTTTTATTTTATTTTATATATATATACATATATATATATATATATTTATTTTATTAGATTTATTTTTTGTAAGTTAAATATGGTTAAGAGTAATAATTTAAATCAATTACTAAGACAACACACAAGACACACCTAAAGAAATTAGGACACATATTAACACTCATATATAAAAAAAAAAAACAAGAAAACATTGTATCATTATACTATTTAAAATAAGGTAATGAGAAATTATGGTGTTACATTTCTCCCCCTGTTGAAGAAAATTTCGTCCTCGAAATTTACCTGACAAAATCACTCGTGGATAAGAATCGCGCATCTGGCTTTCGACCTCCTGTGACACCCTAAATCCCCAAATAATATATATAATAATTTGTATCACATTCCTATAAAATTCGCAGCGGATAAATAAAATTATATTTTCAAGAAAATAAAAACTTTTGTAACTAATTTAGGATATCACGTTTCTCAAAGTACACATGCAACAATTCAAATTTTATTACTCAAATAAAACAATTTAATCTCAATGAACTTGATTTAAGTATAATTACTTGATTTAATTCTAAAAACTTACTAGTACTTTTAAGGTTTTCATACAAAAATTTGATTCAAATTAAATAAGTAAAATACAAATTAAAACCCTTATTCCCGGTATCACCTATCAGAGCGGGGTTCCTCCCAAACTTGAACTTCAAGACTCATTTACCTGTAATAACTGCGATTTCACAAACGCAGGGCCCAGCCAGTCAAACAAAAACAACGAAGGAGGTGAGTTTTGAAATCATGTTAATAGTATAATATGAGTAAGAAGAACACGCAAACAATCATAATAGAACCATATCATAATCACTTTACGATATATCAAAATATTTAATTAAATAGTATCATACTATAACATCAAAGTCACTCAAATAAAATAATCATCTCGTTATAATATGCATCAAATCATCTAATTAATATTACCTTTAAAACACATCAATCACAACAAAACAATCACAAGGAAATGCAATGCTATGCATGAGCTTAGACTCTACTTCACAATGTGGTACCATTCTAACTCTGAAGTACTTGGTTAGGATGCCATGATACTATGCCACCATCCCGGTGGACGGACAATTCAAATTGGCCCTGTCCTCATAGATCCCCTCAACTCAACCCGAGACACATATACCCGACAGTCGAGGTAAACGTGTGTTGCATGGTAGCTCCCGACATTTGGAGTGCTACCTCCAAGTCACCTAGGAATTCCCCACCGGAATACCTCCAAGGTCTAACAATCTTGCCTTAAGGCTTGACAGTAGACCGCCACGATCAGGCTCATTCAGTTGTACTTCCCCAGAATCACTAGGCTTGTCAGGCCCTACCTATAGGATGACAAAATAATCTTCACTTCACAATTCACAATATTTATTTTCTCCCCCCGTTAGCTTAGACTACTCCATTAAGAGCACCATATTTAAGAATCATCACTATCTCATCAAGTATGGGGTACTTCAATATTTTCATCACAATTTTATAATATCATTAATCATAAATAATCATGATCATCGTATAAACTCATCACAATTTTATAACATCACTATCATCAATCAAAAATCATCATTATCATCACGTAAGCATATATCAAACCATGCATCCATATTTTATTATCACATCACATAATTTCATATAAGCAAACATGTACACATAATTTCATTCAACATCCAACATCACAATAATAACAAATATCAACTACCACACAAGTATCGAAAATTAAATCAATCAACACCTTATAAAAATTTCTATTTCACATTTTAATCTCACAATTCTCATATTTCAAATTAATCAATTTATCTCTCAAAGGGCTACTGCCGTACGTAGCAAGCCCCGGATGAATCGTTGGGAAATACAGTTTTCCCGTTCATCTCACAATATATTATACTCATGAATTCAAACGCTCTCTCACCCCTTACCTTATTTTGACGCTTTCCCACACGAATATGATTCCACGAGCAAACAACCTTTGTTCATTGACTCTTTGTCCTCTTCAATCGGTCTAACTCGATAGTTTATGGGTAAACATTAAAAATAAATTATGAGAAAATAGTCTAAAAAATGATTTCGAAATTCGGTCAAGGAAAATTACCATAAATCAGAAAACCAATCAGTGGATAATATAGCCACTTTTGACACGGTCGTTTTGGCGTTGGTTTCACTAAAATCGGACTTATGGTGAAGGAGAACGGTGCAAAATAAGGATTTCTGTAAACGGAAAAATCGGGTATTTTAGGGAGAAATTCGGGTTGTTAAAAATCTGAAAAATTATGTTTAACTGAATAGATAAATGAGTAAAACAACATACTGAAATTTGGACGAAAACAGAGAAACTTTTCTGGGACAGTTATGGATCGCCGGTGCCAAACGATACGATTATTGTTGGTTTCCTCTTGGTTTTAGTTGTGTTAGCCGTAAGCTTCCTTCCTTGTTCTTTTATTTTATTTTATTAACAATTTAAATCATTTACACACATGGGTCAAGCCCATTAGACTCCTTTTAGGTTTTACTATTACTATTTTATTTTATTTAAAAAAAAAAACACAATTTCATTAATAAAACATTATTAATATTTCAAAACTAATATTTTATAAAATAAAGTAATTCATCTTCTAAAATATGTTAACAATTAAAACTCTCATATTCAAAATAATCACCCTAATGACATATTTTTTATTTATTTAAATACTCACATTAAAATACTATCGTAATTAGAGAATATTCAAAATTATAAAATAAATCAGTATAAAATCAGCACTTTATATTAATTACTAAATCATACTAAATATATATATATATATATATATATATATATATATATATATATATATATATATA
>JBBPBR010000001.1:20604444-20622970 GCA_037974775.1 Cicer pinnatifidum | reverse complement strand
AAATTTTATAAGGTCAGACTGATATATACAATTATAAAATTAAATAGGGAAAAGTATAAATACCACTTTTGACGTTTATCGACTTGGAATTAACACACGTAGTTGTACAATCGTAAGCAACTTTTGAAGATATCTTACGGCATTTTAATAATTCACAAGCACCAACACAAGCCGCATATAATGGTATTTCTTCAATTAAGTATCTACATTTTAGAGCACACTTGGCTGAACAAAGGATAAAACGGATTGAGCGGTGTTTTGGTGGTGATGAAGGTGCAACAAAATCATCCGCTTGTGCAACAACTAACATTATCATTACAAAAATCGGAACAATCTTTTTCATCTCTCTCTTGGCCATAACTCTTCTCTATACAATTCTTGATTTTCTGAAAAAATTTGTGAAATTTTATTTGACGGTCATTGAATAGAAAACCTCAATTTATAATCACAAAATAGTTAAACATTTAAGTATATTTTAACTCCTTAACAAAACTAAACATCACGTGAGAAAGAGTTTTTGACTTTTTGTGCTATGTCAAACAATTTCTGTGTGCTAACAAAACAATATAAAAATAAAGTCATACTCTATTGTGGAAAATGACACAACATAGTAATTGATATTAAGTTTTCAAAAAAAGAAAATGCTTTAAGAGAATCTCAAATTACTTTATCTAATAAAGGTAGGGATCTAAAAAAAATTATTTTGGTTCCATCAATGTAGCCAACGTCAAACAATTGAAAAATATTATGTTAAAGAATGTAAATTCATAAAAAAGATTTTAAAAATGATGAATGAATTAATAGATTTTTTTAAAACATATGGTTAAGCGTAAAAATTGTCCTTAATAATCTAGAGTTTAAATAAGAGGTAAGTTTTGTTACAACTGAGATTTTAACTTTAGTATTCTCGACCGATTCAACAATCACTGAACCATATTTACTATTTGAGGTCAATGACTTAGTTAATAAAAGAAAATATAATATAAAAATAGAGAGTCACCATTTATATTTTCATTAATGTAAAATTGAATTATAAATTCTAATAAACTAGAGTAGAGACCTCGAGTATCACTGCGAGAAATTTTACAAGGGATGATAAAATAATAAGGTTGATAATTTAAAGACTTACAATCCTCACGAGAAGGAAGTGAAGGACAAAATTATTCTCTCGATTGATTTTTTAGTGACAACTAATAACTTTGATTTAAAATCGGATGCGTTATGTGCTACTATTAAGGATGATTGTATGGATACGCGTCCTAAGACTCAAGTTGACATTGATATTTTAAATATGAAATTTCTAAAGATGAATTTCGTCTTTGATGAATAGATAACCAGAATTGCAACAACATATATACATTTTTCACAAGTTAAGATCAAGTTAAGGTCCAAATTCAAGTAGCATTATGTTGAACACAATGAAATTTAATAAGACGATGACATATACTTTTCAAGGTTTGCTATAAAATATTTTTGAAGCACAATGGTTGTATTTAACAACAAAAATGACAAACACTTTTAAAAGTCTTAGAGATTTTAAATAGTGGTTGCCCCATTTTGAACGCTTTAAAGTTTATGCGAGTTTTGCAATTACGAATACTACTTTATAATTTGTGGTTCCGCTGGTGTCAAGTTATGACAACATAACATATATCTTATTAAAATATTTTCATATATCGTGTAATGTGTCATATTAGTTCGAGATCATAGAAAATGCTGACCTAGAGAAATAGGTAAGGAAGTGTTGTGTCAATTTTGAAAAATAATTTTTTTTTATCATAATAGGTTAGGGAAAAAAAGACTGTCGCATTTTTAAAATTGAACAAAGGTTCAATGCGCCGCTTAGGTTGGGGCGTTAAAAATTAATTTGTCAAATATTATGTTTTATGAAGGTGAAACATCTCTTGCGTGGAAGTGCGCTACGTTTAATCTTTAATTTCTATTATAAAATATATATATATAACATTCCTTTTTTTATTTTCTTTGGGTTGTTTGTAACCGCTCATGCATATTTCATACGATTTTTACCTTATTTTTTTGTAATTAAATTTTTAATGTGTTTTTTGATAATTGTCATGTTAGTTTTTTTAGTTGTAAAATAAGTAACTAAATTAATACAAATAATAAAATAATTTACATATGCATGCTAATTCATTATTATCCTCAAAGAAGGAATAAGAAAAGAAAATGGAAATATTAACAAAAAACAATGATTTGTTTCAAATTATTAAAGTGAATATAGTTTACAAATACATTTAATCATATATCACCATATCTCTATAAACATATATATATATTGGTGCCAATAATTTACTAAAAAATATGACACCCATACAAAACCATACTGATACTAAATTCGTCATATGTGTAAGTAAAATATACACCATCAATATTGGAACCGCTATATGTTTTAGTGGTTGAAATTTTCTGGAAATATTGACGGTCACATGCATGTCACATATTATTTATTCGTGCAAGCTTCCAAACATGAATTCACGATGACATTAACTCCAAGAGCATCTGTAAATTATTGAAACAACCACCGATAATTAATTGAATTAAATTTTATAAGGTCAGACTGATATATACAATTATAAAATTTAATAGGGAAAAGTATAAATACCACTTTTGACGTTTATCGACTTGGAATTTACACACGTAGTTGTACAATCGTAAGCAACTTTTGAAGATATCTTACGGCATTTTAATAATTCACAAGCACCAACACAAGCCGCATATAATGGTATTTCTTCAATTAAGTATCTACATTTTAGAGCACACTTGGCTGAACAAAGGATAAAACGGATTGAGCGGTGTTTTGGTGGTGATGAAGGTGCAACAAAATCATCCGCTTGTGCAACAACTAACATTATCATTACAAAAATCGGAACAATCTTTTTCATCTCTCTCTTGGCCATAACTCTTCTCTATACAATTCTTGATTTTCTGAAAAAATTTGTGAAATTTTATTTGACGGTCATTGAATAGAAAACCTCAATTTATAATCACATAATAGTTAAACATTTAAGTATATTTTAACTTCTTAACAAAACTAAACATCACGTGAGAAAGAGTTTTTGACTTTTTATGCCATGTCAAACAATTTCTGTGTGCTAACAAAAAATATAAAAATAAAGTCATACTCTATTGTGGAAAATGACACAACATAGTAATTGATATTAAGTTTTCAAAAAATGAAAATGCATTATGAGAATCTCAAATTACTTTATCTAATAAAGGTAGGGATCTAAAAAAAATTATTTTGGTTCCATCAATGTAGCCAACGTCAAACAATTGAAAAATATTATGTTAAAGAATGTAAATTCATAAAAAAGATTTTAAAAATGATGAATGAATTAATAGATTTTTTTAAAACATATGGTTAAGCGTAAAAATTGTCCTTAATAATCTAGAGTTTAAATAAGAGGTAAGTTTTGTTACAACTGAGATTTTAACTTTAGTATTCTCGACCGATTCAACCATCACTGAACCATATTTACTATTTGAGGTCAATGACTTAGTTAATAAAAGAAAATATAATATAAAAATAGAGAGTCACCATTTATATTTTCATTAATGTAAAATTGAATTATAAATTCTAATAAACTAGAGTAGAGACCTCGAGTATCACTGCGAGAAATTTTACAAGGGATGATAAAATAATAAGGTTGATAATTTAAAGACTTACAATCCTCACGAGAAGGAAGTGAAGGACAAAATTATTCTCTCGATTGATTTTTTAGTGACAACTAATAACTTTGATTTAAAATCGGATGCGTTATGTGCTACTATTAAGGATGATTGTATGGATACGCGTCCTAAGACTCAAGTTGACATTGATATTTTAAATATGAAATTTCTAAAGATGAATTTCGTCTTTGATGAATAGATAACCAGAATTCCAAAAACATATATACATTTTTCACAAGTTAAGATCAAGTTAAGGTCAAAATTCAAGTAGCATTATGTTGAACACAATGAAATTTAATAAGACGATGACATATAATTTTCAAGGTTTGCTATAAAATATTTTTGAAACACAATGGGTGTTTTTAACAACATAAATGACAAACACTTTTAAAAGTCTTAGAGATTTTAAATAGTGGTTGCCCCATTTTGAACGCTTTAAAGTTTATGCGAGTTTTGCCATTACGAATACTACTTTATAATTTGTGGTTCCGCTGGTGTCAACTTATGACAACATAACATATATCTTATTAAAATATTTTCATATATCGTGTAATGTGTCATATTAGTTCGAGATCATAGAAAATGCTGACCTAGAGAAATAGGTAATGAAGTGTTGTGTCAATTTTGAAAAATAATTTTTTTTTTATCATAATAGGTTAGGGAAAAAAAGACTGTCGCATTTTTAAAATTGAACAAAGGTTCAATGCGCCGCTTAGGTTGGGGCGTTAAAAATTAATTTGTCAAATATTATGTTTTATGAAGGTGAAACATCTCTTGCGTGGAAGTGCGCTACGTTTAATCTTTAATTTCAATTATAAAATATATATATATATATATAACATTCCTTTTTTTATTTTCTTTGGGTTGTTTGTAACCGCTCATGCATATTTCATACGATTTTTACCTTATTTTTTTGTAATTAAATTTTTAATGTGTTTTTTGATAATTGTCATGTTAGTTTTTTTAGTTGTAAAATAAGTAACTAAATTAATACAAATAATAAAATAATTTACATATGCATGCTAATTCATTATTATCCTCAAAGAAGGAATAAGAAAAGAAAATGGAAATATTAACAAAAAACAATGATTTGTTTCAAATTATTAAAGTGAATATAGTTTACAAATACATTTAATCATATATCACCATATCTCTATAAACATATATATATATATTGGTGCCAATAATTTACTAAAAAATATGACACCCATACAAAACCATACTGATACTAAATTCGTCATATGTGTAAGTAAAATATACACCATCAATATTGGAACCGCTATATGTTTTAGTGGTTGAAATTTTCTGGAAATATTGACGGTCACATGCATGTCACATATTATTTATTCGTGCAAGCTTCCAAACATGAATTCACGATGACATTAACTCCAAGAGCATCTGTAAATTATTGAAACAACCACCGATAATTAATTGAATTAAATTTTATAAGGTCAGACTGATATATACAATTATAAAATTTAATAGGGAAAAGTATAAATACCACTTTTGACGTTTATCGACTTGGAATTTACACACGTAGTTGTACAATCGTAAGCAACTTTTGAAGATATCTTACGGCATTTTAATAATTCACAAGCACCAACACAAGCCGCATATAATGGTATTTCTTCAATTAAGTATCTACATTTTAGAGCACACTTGGCTGAACAAAGGATAAAACGGATTGAGCGGTGTTTTGGTGGTGATGAAGGTGCAACAAAATCATCCGCTTGTGCAACAACTAACATTATCATTACAAAAATCGGAACAATCTTTTTCATCTCTCTCTTGGCCATAACTCTTCTCTATACAATTCTTGATTTTCTGAAAAAATTTGTGAAATTTTATTTGACGGTCATTGAATAGAAAACCTCAATTTATAATCACATAATAGTTAAACATTTAAGTATATTTTAACTTCTTAACAAAACTAAACATCACGTGAGAAAGAGTTTTTGACTTTTTGTGCCATGTCAAACAATTTCTGTGTGCTAACAAAACAATATAAAAATAAAGTCATACACTATTGTGGAAAATGACACAACATAGTAATTGATATTAAGTTTTCAAAAAAAGAAAATGCATTAAGAGAATCTCAAATTACTTTATCTAATAAAGGTAGGGATCTAAAAAAAATTATTTTGGTTCCATCAATGTAGCCAACGTCAAACAATTGAAAAATATTATGTTAAAGAATGTAAATTCATAAAAAAGATTTTAAAAATGATGAATGAATTAATAGATTTTTTTAAAACATATGGTTAAGCGTAAAAATTGTCCTTAATAATCTAGAGTTTAAATAAGAGGTAAGTTTTGTTACAACTGAGATTTTAACTTTAGTATTCTCGACCGATTCAACCATCACTGAACCATATTTACTATTTGAGGTCAATGACTTAGTTAATAAAAGAAAATATAATATAAAAATAGAGAGTCACCATTTATATTTTCATTAATGTAAAATTGAATTATAAATTCTAATAAACTAGAGTAGAGACCTCGAGTATCACTGCGAGAAATTTTACAAGGGATGATAAAATAATAAGGTTGATAATTTAAAGACTTACAATCCTCACGAGAAGGAAGTGAAGGACAAAATTATTCTCTCGATCGATTTTTTAGTGACAACTAATAACTTTGATTTAAAATCGGATGCGTTATGTGCTACTATTAAGGATGATTGTATGGATACGCGTCCTAAGACTCAAGTTGACATTGATATTTTAGATATGAAATTTCTAAAGATGAATTTCGTCTTTGAAGAATAGATAACCAGAATTGCAACAACATATATACATTTTTCACAAGTTAAGATCAAGTTAAGGTCCAAATTCAAGTAGCATTATGTTGAACACAATGAAATTTAATAAGACGATGACATATACTTTTCAAGGTTTGCTATAAAATATTTTTGAAACACAATGGGTGTATTTAACAACATAAATGACAAACACTTTTAAAAGTCTTAGAGATTTTAAATAGTGGTTGCCCCATTTTGAACGCTTTAAAGTTTATGCGAGTTTTGCAATTACGAATACTACTTTATAATTTGTGGTTCCGCTGGTGTCAACTTATGACAACATAACATATATCTTATTAAAATATTTTCATATATCGTGTAATGTGTCATATTAGTTCGAGATCATAGAAAATGCTGACCTAGAGAAATAGGTAAGGAAGTGTTGTGTCAATTTTGAAAAATAAATTTTTTTTTATCATAATAGGTTAGGGTAAAAAAGACTGTCGCATTTTAAAAATTGAACAAAGGTTCAATGCGCCGCTTAGGTTGGGGCGTTAAAAATTAATTTGTCAAATATTATGTTTTATGAAGGTGAAACATCTCTTGCGTGGAAGTGCGCTACGTTTAATCTTTAATTTCTATTATAAAATATATATATATATATATATATATATATATATATATATATATATATATATATATATATATATATATATATATATATAACATTCCTTTTTTTATTTTCTTTGGGTTGTTTGTAACCGCTCATGCATATTTCATACGATTTTTACCTTATTTTTTTGTAATTAAATTTTTAATGTGTTTTTTGATAATTGTCATGTTAGTTTTTTTAGTTGTAAAATAAGTAACTAAATTAATACAAATAATAAAAGAATTTACATATGCATGCTAATTCATTATTATCCTCAAAGAAGGAATAAGAAAAGAAAATGGAAATATTAACAAAAAACAATGATTTGTTTCAAATTATTAAAGTGAATATAGTTTACAAATACATTTAATCATATATCACCATATCTCTATAAACATATATATATTGGTGCCAATAATTTACGAAAAATATGACACCCATACAAAACCATACTGATACTAAATTCTTCATATGTGTAAGAAAAATATACACCATCAATATTGGAACCGCTATATGTTTTAGTGGTTGAAATTTTCTGGAAATATTGACGGTCACATGCATGTAACGTATTATTTATTCGTGCAAGCTTCCAAACATGAATTCACGATGACATTAACTCCAAGAGCATCTGTAAATTATTGAAACAACCACCGATAATTAATTGAATTAAATTTTATAAGGTCAGACTGATATACACAATTATAAAATTAAATAGGGAAAAGTATAAATACCACTTTTGACGTTTATCGACTTGGAATTAACACACGTAGTTGTACAATCGTAAGCAACTTTTGAAGATATCTTACGGCATTTTAATAATTCACAAGCACCAACACAAGCCGCATATAATGGTATTTCTTCAATTAAGTATCTACATTTTAGAGCACACTTGGCTGAACAAAGGATAAAACGGATTGAGCGGTGTTTTGGTGGTGATGAAGGTGCAACAAAATCATCCGCTTGTGCAACAACTAACATTATCATTACAAAAATCGGAACAATCTTTTTCATCTCTCTCTTGGCCATAACTCTTCTCTATACAATTCTTGATTTTCTGAAAAAATTTGTGAAATTTTATTTGACGGTCATTGAATAGAAAACCTCAATTTATAATCACAAAATAGTTAAACATTTAAGTATATTTTAACTCCTTAACAAAACTAAACATCACGTGAGAAAGAGTTTTTGACTTTTTGTGCTATGTCAAACAATTTCTGTGTGCTAACAAAACAATATAAAAATAAAGTCATACTCTATTGTGGAAAATGACACAACATAGTAATTGATATTAAGTTTTCAAAAAAAGAAAATGCTTTAAGAGAATCTCAAATTACTTTATCTAATAAAGGTAGGGATCTAAAAAAAATTATTTTGGTTCCATCAATGTAGCCAACGTCAAACAATTGAAAAATATTATGTTAAAGAATGTAAATTCATAAAAAAGATTTTAAAAATGATGAATGAGTTAATAGATTTTTTTAAAACATATGGTTAAGCGTAAAAATTGTCCTTAATAATCTAGAGTTTAAGAGGTAAGTTTTGTTACAACTGAGATGTTAACTTTAGTATTCTCGACCGATTCAACCATCACTGAACCGTATTTACTATTTGAGGTCAATGACTTAGTTAATAAAAGAAAATATAATATAAAAATAGAGAGTCACCATTTATATTTTCATTAATGTAAAATTGAATTATAAATTCTAATAAACTAGAGTAGAGACCTCGAGTATCACTGCGAGAAATTTTACAAGGGATGATAAAATAATAAGGTTGATAATTTAAAGACTTACAATCCTCACGAGAAGGAAGTGAAGGACAAAATTATTCTCTCGATCAATTTTTTAGTGACAACTAATAACTTTGATTTAAAATCGGATGCATTATGTGCTACTATTAAGGATGATTGTATGGATACGCGTCCTAAGACTCAAGTTGACATTGATATTTTAAATATGAAATTTCTAAAGATGAATTTCGTCTTTGATGAATAGATAACCAGAATTGCAACAACATATATACATTTTTCACATGTTAAGATCAAGTTAAGGTCCAAATTCAAGTAGCATTATGTTGAACACAATGAAATTTAATAAGACGATGACATATACTTTTCAAGGTTTGCTATAAAATATTTTTGAAACACAATGGGTGTATTTAACAACATAAATGACAAACACTTTTAAAAGTCTTAGAGATTTTAAATAGTGGTTGCCCCATTTTGAACGCTTTAAAGTTTATGCGAGTTTTGCAATTACGAATACTACTTTATAATTTGTGGTTCCGCTGGTGTCAACTTATGACAACATAACATATATCTTATTAAAATATTTTCATATATCGTGTAATGTGTCATATTAGTTCGAGATCATAGAAAATGCTGACCTAGAGAAATAGGTATGGAAGTGTTGTGTCAATTGTGAAAAATAATTTTTTTTTATCATAATAGGTTAGGGAAAAAAAGACTGTCGCATTTTTAAAATTGAACAAAGGTTCAATGCGCCGCTTAGGTTGGGGCGTTAAAAATTAATTTGTCAAATATTATGTTTTATGAAGGTGAAATATCTCTTGCGTGGAAGTGTGCTACGTTTAATCCTTAATTTCTATTATAAAATATATATATAACATTCCTTTTTTTATTTTCTTTGGGTTGTTTGTAACCGCTCATGCATATTTCATACGATTTTTACCTTATTTTTTGTAATTAAATTTTTAATGTGTTTTTTGATAATTGTCATGTTAGTTTTTTTAGTTGTAAAATAAGTAACTAAATTAATACAAATAATAAAATAATTTACATATGCATGCTAATTCATTATTATCCTCAAAGAAGGAATAAGAAAAGAAAATGGAAATATTAACAAAAAACAATGATTTGTTTCAAATTATTAAAGTGAATATAGTTTACAAATACATTTAATCATATATCACCATATCTCTATAAACATATATATATTGGTGCCAATAATTTACGAAAAAATATGACACCCATACAAAACCATACTGATACTAAATTCTTCATATGTGTAAGAAAAATATACACCATCAATATTGGAACCGGTATATGTTTTAGTGGTTGAAATTTTCTGGAAATATTGACGGTCACATGCATGTAACGTATTATTTATTCGTGCAAGCTTCCAAACATGAATTCACGATGACATTAACTCCAAGAGCATCTGTAAATTATTGAAACAACCACCGATAATTAATTGAATTAAATTTTATAAGGTCAGACTGATATATACAATTATAAAATTAAATAGGGAAAAGTATAAATACCACTTTTGACGTTTATCGACTTGGAATTAACACACGTAGTTGTACAATCGTAAGCAACTTTTGAAGATATCTTACGGCATTTTAATAATTCACAAGCACCAACACAAGCCGCATATAATGGTATTTCTTCAATTAAGTATCTACATTTTAGAGCACACTTGGCTGAACAAAGGATAAAACGGATTGAGCGGTGTTTTGGTGGTGATGAAGGTGCAACAAAATCATCCGCTTGTGCAACAACTAACATTATCATTACAAAAATCGGAACAATCTTTTTCATCTCTCTCTTGGCCATAACTCTTCTCTATACAATTCTTGATTTTCTGAAAAAATTTGTGAAATTTTATTTGACAGTCATTGAATAGAAAACCTCAATTTATAATCACAAAATAGTTAAACATTTAAGTATATTTTAACTCCTTAACAAAACTAAACATCACGTGAGAAAGAGTTTTTGACTTTTTGTGCTATGTCAAACAATTTCTGTGTGCTAACAAAACAATATAAAAATAAAGTCATACTCTATTGTGGAAAATGACACAACATAGTAATTGATATTAAGTTTTCAAAAAAAGAAAATGCTTTAAGAGAATCTCAAATTACTTTATCTAATAAAGGTAGGGATCTAAAAAAAATTATTTTGGTTCCATCAATGTAGCCAACGTCAAACAATTGAAAAATATTATGTTAAAGAATGTAAATTCATAAAAAAGATTTTAAAAATGATGAATGAATTAATAGATTTTTTTAAAACATATGGTTAAGCGTAAAAATTGTCCTTAATAATCTAGAGTTTAAATAAGAGGTAAGTTTTGTTACAACTGAGATTTTAACTTTAGTATTCTCGACCGATTCAACAATCACTGAACCATATTTACTATTTGAGGTCAATGACTTAGTTAATAAAAGAAAATATAATATAAAAATAGAGAGTCACCATTTATATTTTCATTAATGTAAAATTGAATTATAAATTCTAATAAACTAGAGTAGAGACCTCGAGTATCACTGCGAGAAATTTTACAAGGGATGATAAAATAATAAGGTTGATAATTTAAAGACTTACAATCCTCACGAGAAGGAAGTGAAGGACAAAATTATTCTCTCGATTGATTTTTTAGTGACAACTAATAACTTTGATTTAAAATCGGATGCGTTATGTGCTACTATTAAGGATGATTGTATGGATACGCGTCCTAAGACTCAAGTTGACATTGATATTTTAAATATGAAATTTCTAAAGATGAATTTCGTCTTTGATGAATAGATAACCAGAATTGCAACAACATATATACATTTTTCACAAGTTAAGATCAAGTTAAGGTCCAAATTCAAGTAGCATTATGTTGAACACAATGAAATTTAATAAGACGATGACATATACTTTTCAAGGTTTGCTATAAAATATTTTTGAAACACAATGGGTGTATTTAACAACATAAATGACAAACACTTTTAAAAGTCTTAGAGATTTTAAATAGTGGTTGCCCCATTTTGAACGCTTTAAAGTTTATGCGAGTTTTGCAATTACGAATACTACTTTATAATTTGTGGTTCCGCTGGTGTCAACTTATGACAACATAACATATATCTTATTAAAATATTTTCATATATCGTGTAATGAGTCATATTAGTTCGAGATCATAGAAAATGCTGACCTAGAGAAATAGGTAAGGATGTGTTGTGTCAATTTTGAAAAATAATTTTTTTTTATCATAATAGGTTAGGGAAAAAAAGACTGTCGCATTTTTAAAATTGAACAAAGGTTCAATGCGCCGCTTAGGTTGGGGCGTTAAAAATTAATTTGTCAAATATTATGTTTTATGAAGGTGAAACATCTCTTGCGTGGAAGTGCGCTACGTTTAATCTTTAATTTCTATTATAAAATATATATATATATATATATATATATATATATATATAACATTCCTTTTTTTTATTTTCTTTGGGTTGTTTGTAACCGCTCATGCATATTTCATACGATTTTTACCTTATTTTTTTGTAATTAAATTTTTAATGTGTTTTTTGATAATTGTCATGTTAGTTTTTTTAGTTGTAAAATAAGTAACTAAATTAATACAAATAATAAAATAATTTTCATATGCATGCTAATTCATTATTATCCTCAAAGAAGGAATAAGAAAAGAAAATGGAAATATTAACAAAAAACAATGATTTGTTTCAAATTATTAAAGTGAATATAGTTTACAAATACATTTAATCATATATCACCATATCTCTATAAACATATATATATTGGTGCCAATAATTTACGAAAAAATATGACACCCATACAAAACCATACTGATACTAAATTCTTCATATGTGTAAGAAAAATATACACCATCAATATTGGAACCGCTATATGTTTTAGTGGTTGAAATTTTCTGGAAATATTGACGGTCACATGCATGTAACGTATTATTTATTCGTGCAAGCTTCCAAACATGAATTCACGATGACATTAACTCCAAGAGCATCTGTAAATTATTGAAACAACCACCGATAATTAATTGAATTAAATTTTATAAGGTCAGACTGATATATACAATTATAAAATTAAATAGGGAAAAGTATAAATACCACTTTTGACGTTTATCGACTTGGAATTAACACACGTAGTTGTACAATCGTAAGCAACTTTTGAAGATATCTTACGGCATTTTAATAATTCACAAGCACCAACACAAGCCGCATATAATGGTATTTCTTCAATTAAGTATCTACATTTTAGAGCACACTTGGCTGAACAAAGGATAAAACGGATTGAGCGGTGTTTTGGTGGTGATGAAGGTGCAACAAAATCATCCGCTTGTGCAACAACTAACATTATCATTACAAAAATCGGAACTATCATTTTCATCTCTCTCTTGGCCATAACTCTTCTCTATACAATTCTTGATTTTCTGAAAAAATTTGTGAAATTTTATTTGACGGTCAGTGAATAGAAAACCTCAATTTATAATCACATAATAGTTAAAGATTTAAGTATATTTTAACTTCTTAACAAAACTAAACATCACGTGAGAAAGAGTTTTTGACTTTTTGTGCCATGTCAAACAATTTCTGTGTGCTAACAAAACAATATAAAAATAAAGTCATACTCTATTGTGGAAAATGACACAACATAGTAATTGATATTAAGTTTTCAAAAAAAGAAAATGCATTAAGAGAATCTCAAATTACTTTATCTAATAAAGGTAGGGATCTAAAAAAAATTATTTTGGTTCCATCAATGTAGCCAACGTCAAACAATTGAAAAATATTATGTTAAAGAATGTAAATTCATAAAAAAGATTTTAAAAATGATGAATGAATTAATAGATTTTTTTAAAACATATGGTTAAGCGTAAAAATTGTCCTTAATAATCTAGAGTTTAAATAAGAGGTAAGTTTTGTTACAACTGAGATTTTAACTTTAGTATTCTCGACCGGTTCAACCATCACTGAACCATATTTACTATTTGAGGTCAATGACTTAGTTAATAAAAGAAAATATAATATAAAAATAGAGAGTCACCATTTATATTTTCATTAATGTAAAATTGAATTATAAATTCTAATAAACTAGAGTAGAGACCTCGAGTATCACTGCGAGAAATTTTACAAGGGATGATAAAATAATAAGGTTGATAATTTAAAGACTTACAATCCTCACGAGAAGGAAGTGAAGGACAAAATTATTCTCTCGATCGATTTTTTAGTGACAACTAATAACTTTGATTTAAAATCGGATGCGTTATGTGCTACTATTAAGGATGATTGTATGGATACGCGTCCTAAGACTCAAGTTGACATTGATATTTTAGATATGAAATTTCTAAAGATGAATTTCGTCTTTGAAGAATAGATAACCAGAATTGCAACAACATATATACATTTTTCACAAGTTAAGATCAAGTTAAGGTCCAAATTCAAGTAGCATTATGTTGAACACAATGAAATTTAATAAGACGATGACATATACTTTTCAAGGTTTGCTATAAAATATTTTTGAAACACAATGGGTGTATTTAACAACATAAATGACAAACACTTTTAAAAGTCTTAGAGATTTTAAATAGTGGTTGCCCCATTTTGAACGCTTTAAAGTTTATGCGAGTTTTGCAATTACGAATACTACTTTATAATTTGTGGTTCCGCTGGTGTCAACTTATGACAACATAACATATATCTTATTAAAATATTTTCATATATCGTGTAATGTGTCATATTAGTTCCAGATCATAGAAAATGCTGACCTAGAGAAATAGGTAAGGAAGTGTTGTGTCAATTTTGAAAAATAATTTTTTTTTATCATAATAGGTTAGGGAAAAAAAGACTGTCGCATTTTTAAAATTGAAAAAAGGTTCAATGCGCCGCTTAGATTGGGGCGTTAAAAATTAATTTGTCAAATATTATGTTTTATGAAGGTGAAACATCTCTTGCGTGGAAGTGCGCTACGTTTAATCTTTAATTTCTATTATAAAATATATATATAACATTCCTTTTTTTTTATTTTCTTTGGGTTGTTTGTAACCGCTCATGCATATTTCATACGATTTTTACCTTATTTTTTTGTAATTAAATTTTTAATGTGTTTTTTGATAATTGTCATGTTAGTTTTTTTAGTTGTAAAATAAGTAACTAAATTAATACAAATAATAAAATAATTTACATATGCATGCTAATTCATTATTATCCTCAAAGAAGGAATAAGAAAAGAAAATGGAAATATTAACAAAAAACAATGATTTGTTTCAAATTATTAAAGTGAATATAGTTTACAAATACATTTAATCATATATCACCGTATCTCTATAAACATATATATATATTGGTGGCAATAATTTACGAAAAAATATCACACCCATACAAAACGATACTGATACTAAATTCTTCATATGTGTAAGAAAAATATACACCATCAATATTGGAACCGCTATATGTTTTAGTGGTTGAAATTTTCTGGAAATATTGACGGTCACATGCATGTAACGTATTATTTATTCGTGCAAGCTTCCAAACATGAATTCACGATGACATTAACTCCAAGAGCATCTGTAAATTATTGAAACAACCACCGATAATTAATTGAATTAAATTTTATAAGGTCAGACTGATATATACAATTATAAAATTAAATAGGGAAAAGTATAAATACCACTTTTGACGTTTATCGACTTGGAATTAACACACGTAGTTGTACAATCGTAAGCAACTTTTGAAGATATCTTACGGCATTTTAATAATTCACAAGCACCAACACAAGCCGCATATAATGGTATTTCTTCAATTAAGTATCTACATTTTAGAGCACACTTGGCTGAACAAAGGATAAAACGGATTGAGCGGTGTTTTGGTGGTGATGAAGGTGCAACAAAATCATCCGCTTGTGCAACAACTAACATTATCATTACAAAAATAGGAACAATCTTTTTCATCTCTCTCTTGGCCATAACTCTTCTCTATACAATTCTTGATTTTCTGAAAAAATTTGTGAAATTTTATTTGACGGTCATTGAATAGAAAACCTCAATTTATAATCACATAATTGTGACACCCTAAACCCCAAAATAATATATATAATAATTTATATCATATTCCTATAAAATTTGCAGCGGATAAATAAAATTATATTTTCAAGAAAATAAAAACTTTTATAACTAATTTAGGATATCACGTTTCTCAAAGTACACATGCAACAATTCAAATTTTATTACACAAATAAAACAATTTAATCTCAATGAACTTGATTTAAGTATAATTACTTGATTTAATTCTAAAAACTTACTAGTACTTTTAAGGTTTTCATACAAAAATTTGATTCAAATTAAATAAGTAAAATACAAATTAAAACCCTTATTCCCGATATCACCTATCAGAGCGGGGTTCCTCCCAAACTTGAACTTCATGACTCATTAACCTGTAATAACTGCGATTTCGCAAACGCAGGGCCCAGCCAGTCAAACACAAACAACGAAGGAGGTGAGTTTTGAAATCATGTTGATAGTATAATATGAGTAAGAAGAACACGCAAATAATCATAATAGAACCGTATCATAATCACTTTACGATATATCAAAATATTTAATTAAATAGTATCATACTATAAAATCAAAGTCACTCAAGTAAAATAATCATCTCATTATAATATGCATCAAATCATCTAATTAATATTACCTTGAAAACACATCAATCACAACAAAACAATCACAAGGAAATGCAATGCTATGCATGAGCTTAGACTCTACTTCACAATGTGGTACCATTCTAACTCTGAAGTACTTGGTTAGGAGGCCATGATACTATGCCACCATCCCGGTGGACGGACAATTCAAATTGGCCCTGTCCTCATAGATCCCCTCAACTCAACCCGAGACACATATACGCGACAATCGAGGTAAACGTGTGTTGCATGGTAGCTCCCGACATTTGGAGTGCTACCTCCAAGTCACCTAGGAATTCCCCACCGGAATACCTCCAAGGTCTAACAATCTTGCCTTAAGGCTCGACAGCAGACCGCCACGATCAGGCTCATTCAGTTGTACTTCCCCATAATCACTAGGCTTGTCAGGCCCTACCTATATGATGACAAAATAATCTCCACTTCACAAATACACAATATTTATTTTCTCCCCCTGTTAGCTTAGACTACTCCATTAAGAGCACCATATTTAAGAATCATCACTATCTCATCAAGTATGGGGTACTTCAATATTTTCATCACAATTTTATAATATCAATAACCATAAATAATCATGATCATCGTATAAACTCATCACAATTTTATAACATCACTATCATCAATCAAAAATCATCATTATCATCACGTAAGCATATATCAAACCATGCATCCATATTTTATTATCACATCACATAATTTCATGTAATCAAATATGTACACATAATTTCATCTAATCAAACATGTACACATAATTTCATTCAACATCCAACATCACAATAATAACAAATATCAACTACCACACAAGTATCGAAAATTAAATCAATCAACACCTTATAAAAATTTCTATTTCACATTTTAATCTCACAATTCTCTTATTTCAAATTAACCAATTTATCTCTCAAAGGGCTACTGCCGTACGTAGCAAGCCCCGGATGAATCGTTGGCAAATACGGTTTTCCCGTTCATCTCACAATATATTATACTCATGAATTCAAACGCTCTCTCACCCCTTACCTTATTTCGACGCTTTCAGATACAAGTACAATTCCACGAGCAAACAATATTCGTTCTTTGACTTTTTGTCCTTCAATCAATCTAACTCGACAATTTATGGGTAAACGTCAAAAATAAATTATGCGAAAATAGTCTAAAAACTGATTTCGAAATTCGGTCAAAGAAAATAACCATAAATCAGAAAACCAATCAGTGGATAATATAGCCACTTTTCACACGGTCGTTTTGGCGTTGGTTTCACTAAAATCGGACTTACGGTGAAGGAGAACGGTGCAAAATAAGGATTTCTGTAAACGGAGAAATCGGGTACTTTAGGGAGAAATTCGGGTTGTTAAAAATCTGAAAAATTGTATTTAATAGAATAGATAAATGAGTAAAACAACATACTGAAATTTGGGCGAAAACAGAGAAACTGTTCTGGGGCTGTTATGGCTCTCCAGTGTCAAAAGATAGGTTGTTGTTGTGTTTACTCTTTGGTTCTACAGCTGCCCTTCCAACTCCCTTCCCTTCTATGGTTTGTTTTATTTTATTAACAATTAGGGTTCATAGAGTCAAACCCATTGGTGTCTTTATTTAAATTTTACTATTATTATTTTTATTTTGTTAAAATAAATAATTATTTAATCTTTTTTTTTTTTAATATTCCTCCAAACACCATTTAGTTTTTCAAACATTACTAATATTTTGTAAATTAGAGTAATCAAAATAATCAATATAAAAAAAACATATTACTAATAATCAAAACTCTCACATTCAAAATAATCTCTACAGTTATACTTATTTATAAAAATACTCACATTATAATAATACCATCCTATTAGAAAATAGACAAAATTATAAAATAAATAAATATAACATCAATATTTTATATTAATTACTAAATCATAATAAATATATATAAAATCACAATGTCATAAAAAGTATATAAAAATAAATGAAATCAGACACAATATCAATTCTATCTCAAGATAAATATTTATAA
>JBBPBR010000001.1:20572441-20603673 GCA_037974775.1 Cicer pinnatifidum | reverse complement strand
GAGAGTCACCATTTATATTTTCATTAATGTAAAATTGAATTATAAATTCTAATAAACTAGAGTAGAGACCTCGAGTATCACTGCGAGAAATTTTACAAGGGATGATAAAATAATAAGGTTGATAATTTAAAGACTTACAATCCTCACGAGAAGGAAGTGAAGGACAAAATTATTCTCTCGATCGATTTTTTAGTGACAACTAATAACTTTGATTTAAAATCGGATGCGTTATGTGCTACTATTAAGGATGATTGTATGGATACGCGTCCTAAGACTCAAGTTGACATTGATATTTTAAATATGAAATTTCTAAAGATGAATTTCGTCTTTGATGAATAGATAACCAGAATTGCAACAACATATATACATTTTTCACAAGTTAAGATCAAGTTAAGGTCCAAATTCAAGTAGCATTATGTTAAACACAATGAAATTTAATAAGACGATGACATATAATTTTCAAGGTTTGCTATAAAATATTTTTGAAACACAATGGGTGTTTTTTACAACATAAATGACAAACACTTTTAAAAGTCTTAGAGATTTTAAATAGTGGTTGCCCCATTTTGAACGCTTTAAAGTTTATGCGAGTTTTGCAATTACGAATACTACTTTATAATTTGTGGTTCCGCTGGTGTCAACTTATGACAACATAACATATATCTTATTAAAATATTTTCATATATCGTGTAATGTGTCATATTAGTTCCAGATCATTGAAAATGCTGACCTAGAGAAATAGGTAATGAAGTGTTGTGTCAATTTTGAAAAATAATTTTTTTTTTATCATAATAGGTTAGGGAAAAAAAGACTGTCGCATTTTTAAAATTGAACAAAGGTTCAATGCGCCGCTTAGGTTGGGGCGTTAAAAATTAATTTGTCAAATATTATGTTTTATGAAGGTGAAACATCTCTTGCGTGGAAGTGCGCTACGTTTAATCTTTAATTTCTATTATAAAATATATATATATAACATTCCTTTTTTTATTTTCTTTGGGTTGTTTGTAACCGCTCATGCATATTTCATACGATTTTTACCTTATTTTTTTGTAATTAAATTTTTAATGTGTTTTTTGATAATTGTCATGTTAGTTTTTTTAGTTGTAAAATAAGTAACTAAATTAATACAAATAATAAAATAATTTACATATGCATGCTAATTCATTATTATCCTCAAAGAAGGAATAAGAAAAGAAAATGGAAATATTAACAAAAAACAATGATTTGTTTCAAATTATTAAAGTGAATATAGTTTACAAATACATTTAATCATATATCACCATATCTCTATAAACATATATATATATATTGGTGCCAATAATTTACTAAAAAATATGACACCCATACAAAACCATACTGATACTAAATTCGTCATATGTGTAAGTAAAATATACACCATCAATATTGGAACCGCTATATGTTTTAGTGGTTGAAATTTTCTGGAAATATTGACGGTCACATGCATGTCACATATTATTTATTCGTGCAAGCTTCCAAACATGAATTCACGATGACATTAACTCCAAGAGCATCTGTAAATTATTGAAACAACCACCGATAATTAATTGAATTAAATTTTATAAGGTCAGACTGATATATACAATTATAAAATTTAATAGGGAAAAGTATAAATACCACTTTTGACGTTTATCGACTTGGAATTTACACACGTAGTTGTACAATCGTAAGCAACTTTTGAAGATATCTTACGGCATTTTAATAATTCACAAGCACCAACACAAGCCGCATATAATGGTATTTCTTCAATTAAGTATCTACATTTTAGAGCACACTTGGCTGAACAAAGGATAAAACGGATTGAGCGGTGTTTTGGTGGTGATGAAGGTGCAACAAAATCATCCGCTTGTGCAACAACTAACATTATCATTACAAAAATCGGAACAATCTTTTTCATCTCTCTCTTGGCCATAACTCTTCTCTATACAATTCTTGATTTTCTGAAAAAATTTGTGAAATTTTATTTGACGGTCATTGAATAGAAAACCTCAATTTATAATCACATAATAGTTAAACATTTAAGTATATTTTAACTTCTTAACAAAACTAAACATCACGTGAGAAAGAGTTTTTGACTTTTTGTGCCATGTCAAACAATTTATGTGTGCTAACAAAACAATATAAAAATAAAGTCATACTCTATTGTGGAAAATGACACAACATAGTAATTGATATTAAGTTTTCAAAAAAAGAAAATGCATTAAGAGAATCTCAAATTACTTTATCTAATAAAGGTAGGGATCTAAAAAAAATTATTTTGGTTCCATCAATGTAGCCAACGTCAAACAATTGAAAAATATTATGTTAAAGAATGTAAATTCATAAAAAAGATTTTAAAAATGATGAATGAATTAATAGATTTTTCTATAACATATGGTTAAGCGTAAAAATTGTCCTTAATAATCTAGAGTTTAAATAAGAGGTAAGTTTTGTTACAACTGAGATTTTAACTTTAGTATTCTCGACCGATTCAACCATCACTGAACCATATTTACTATTTGAGGTCAATGACTTAGTTAATAAAAGAAAATATAATATAAAAATAGAGAGTCACCATTTATATTTTCATTAATGTAAAATTGAATTATAAATTCTAATAAACTAGAGTAGAGACCTCGAGTATCACTGCGAGAAATTTTACAAGGGATGATAAAATAATAAGGTTGATAATTTAAAGACTTACAATCCTCACGAGAAGGAAGTGAAGGACAAAATTATTCTCTCGATCGATTTTTTAGTGACAACTAATAACTTTGATTTAAAATCGGATGCGTTATGTGCTACTATTAAGGATGATTGTATGGATACGCGTCCTAAGACTCAAGTTGACATTGATATTTTAAATATGAAATTTCTAAAGATGAATTTCGTCTTTGATGAATAGATAACCAGAATTGCAACAACATATATACATTTTTCACAAGTTAAGATCAAGTTAAGGTCCAAATTCAAGTAGCATTATGTTGAACACAATGAAATTTAATAAGACGATGACATATACTTTTCAAGGTTTGCTATAAAATATTTTTGAAACACAATGGGTGTATTTAACAACATAAATGACAAACACTTTTAAAAGTCTTAGAGATTTTAAATAGTGGTTGCCCCATTTTGAACGCTTTAAAGTTTATGCGAGTTTTGCAATTACGAATACTACTTTATAATTTGTGGTTCCGCTGGTGTCAACTTATGACCACATAACATATATCTTATTAAAATATTTTCATATATCGTGTAATGTGTCATATTAGTTCGAGATCATAGAAAATGCTGACCTAGAGAAATAGGTAAGGAAGTGTTGTGTCAATTTTGAAAAATTATTTTTTTTTTATCATAATAGGTTAGGGAAAAAAAGACTGTCGCATTTTTAAAATTGAACAAAGGTTCAATGCGCCGCTTAGGTTGGGGCGTTAAAAATTAATTTGTCAAATATTATGTTTTATGAAGGTGAAACATCTCTTGCGTGGAAGTGCGCTACGTTTAATCTTTAATTTCTATTAAAAAATATATATATATATATATATAACATTCCTTTTTTTATTTTCTTTGGGTTGTTTGTAACCGCTCATGCATATTTCATACGATTTTTACCTTATTTTTTTGTAATTAAATTTTTAATGTGTTTTTTGATAATTGTCATGTTAGTTTTTTTAGTTGTAAAATAAGTAACTAAATTAATACAAATAATAAAAGAATTTACATATGCATGCTAATTCATTATTATCCTCAAAGAAGGAATAAGAAAAGAAAATGGAAATATTAACAAAAAACAATGATTTGTTTCAAATTATTAAAGTGAATATAGTTTACAAATACATTTAATCATATATCACCATATCTCTATAAACATATATATATTGGTGCCAATAATTTACGAAAAATATGACACCCATACAAAACCATACTGATACTAAATTCTTCATATGTGTAAGAAAAATATACACCATCAATATTGGAACCGCTATATGTTTTAGTGGTTGAAATTTTCTGGAAATATTGACGGTCACATGCATGTAACGTATTATTTATTCGTGCAAGCTTCCAAACATGAATTCACGATGACATTAACTCCAAGAGCATCTGTAAATTATTGAAACAACCACCGATAATTAATTGAATTAAATTTTATAAGGTCAGACTGATATATACAATTATAAAATTAAATAGGGAAAAGTATAAATACCACTTTTGACGTTTATCGACTTGGAATTAACACACGTAGTTGTACAATCGTAAGCAACTTTTGAAGATATCTTACGGCATTTTAATAATTCACAAGCACCAACACAAGCCGCATATAATGGTATTTCTTCAATTAAGTATCTACATTTTAGAGCACACTTGGCTGAACAAAGGATAAAACGGATTGAGCGGTGTTTTGGTGGTGATGAAGGTGCAACAAAATCATCCGCTTGTGCAACAACTAACATTATCATTACAAAAATCGGAACTATCATTTTCATCTCTCTCTTGGCCATAACTCTTCTCTATACAATTCTTGATTTTCTGAAAAAATTTGTGAAATTTTATTTGACGGTCAGTGAATAGAAAACCTCAATTTATAATCACATAATAGTTAAAGATTTAAGTATATTTTAACTTCTTAACAAAACTAAACATCACGTGAGAAAGAGTTTTTGACTTTTTGTGCCATGTCAAACAATTTATGTGTGCTAACAAAACAATATAAAAATAAAGTCATACTCTATTGTGGAAAATGACACAACATAGTAATTGATATTAAGTTTTCAAAAAAAGAAAATGCATTAAGAGAATCTCAAATTACTTTATCTAATAAAGGTAGGGATCTAAAAAAAATTATTTTGGTTCCATCAATGTAGCCAACGTCAAACAATTGAAAAATATTATGTTAAAGAATGTAAATTCATAAAAAAGATTTTAAAAATGAATTAATAGATTTTTTTAAAACATATGGTTAAGCGTAAAAATTGTCCTTAATAATCTAGAGTTTAAATCAGAGGTAAGTTTTGTTACAACTGAGATTTTAACTTTAGTATTCTCGACCGATTCAACCATCACTGAACCATATTTACTATTTGAGGTCAATGAATTTGTTAATAAAAGAAAATATAATATAAAAATAGAGAGTCACCATTTATATTTTCATTAATGTAAAATTGAATTATAAATTCTAATAAACGAGTAGAGACCTCGAGTATCACTGCGAGAAATTTTACAAGGTATGATAAAATAATAAGGTTGATAATTTAAAGACTTACAATCCTCACGAGAAGGAAGTGAATGACAAAATTATTCTCTCGATCGATTTTTTAGTGACAACTAATAACTTTGATTTAAAAATCGGATGCGTTATGTGCTACTATTTAGGATGATTGTATGGATACGCGTCCTAAGACTCTAGTTGACATTGATATTTTAAATATGAAATTTATAAAGATGAATTTCGTCTTTGATGAATAGATAACCAGAATTCCAACAACATATATACATTTTTCACAAGTTAAGATCAAGTTAAGGTCCAAATTCAAGTAGCATTATGTTGAACACAATGAAATTTAATAAGACGATGACATATACTTTTCTATGTTTGCTATAAAATATTGTTGAAACACAATGGGTGTATTTAACAACATAAATGACAAACACTTTTAAAAGTCTTAGAGATTTTAAATAGTGGTTGCCCCGTTTTGAACGCTTTAAAGTTTATGCGAGTTTTGCAATTACGAATACTACTTTATAATTTGTGGTTCCGCTGGTGTCAACTTATGACAACATAACATATATCTTATTAAAATATTTTCATATATCGTGTAATGTGTCATATTAGTTCGAGATCATAGAAAATGCTGACCTAGAGAAATAGGTAAGGAAGTGTTGTGTCAATTTTGAAAAATGTTTTTTTTTTTTATCATAATAGGTTAGGGAAAAAAAGAGTGTCGCATTTTTAAAATTGAACAAAGGTTCAATGCGCCGCTTAGGTTGGGGCGTTAAAAATTAATTTGTCCAATATTATGTCTTATGAAGGTGAAACATCTCTTGCATGGAACTGCGTTACATTTAATCTTTAATTTATATTATAAAAAATATATATAAAACATTCCTTTTTTTTATTTTCTTTGGGTTGTTTGTAACCGCTCATGCATATTTCATTCGATTTTTACCTGATTTTTTTGTATTTAAATTTTTAATGTGTTTTTTGATAATTGTCATGTTAGTTTTTTTAGTTGTAAAATAAGTAACTAAATTAATACAAATAACAAAATAATTTACATATGCATGCTAATTCATTATTATCCTCAAAGAAGGAATAAGAAAAGAAAATGGAAATATTAACAAAAAACAACGATTTGTTTCAAATTATTAAAGTGAATATAGTTTACAAATACATTTAATCATATATCACCGTATCTCTATAAACATATATATATTGGTGCCAATAATTTACGAAAAATTATGACACCCATACAAAACATACTGATACTAAATTCGTCATATGTGTAAGTAAAATATACACCATCAATATTGGAACCGCTATATGTTTTAGTGGTTGAAATTTTCTGGAAATATTGACGGTCACATGCATGTAACGTATTATTTATTCGTGCAAGCTTCCAAACATGAATTCACGATGACATTAACTCCAAGAGCATCTGTAAATTATTGAAACAACCACCGATAATTAATTGAATTAAATTTTATAAGGTCAGACTGATATATACAATTATAAAATTAAATAGGGAAAAGTATAAATACCACTTTTGACGTTTATCGACTTGGAATTAACACACGTAGTTGTACAATCGTAAGCAACTTTTGAAGATATCTTACGACATATTAATAATTCACAAGCACCAACACAAGCCGCATATAATGGTATTTCTTCAATTAAGTATCTACATTTTAGAGCACACTTGGCTGAACAAAGGATAAAACGGATTGAGCGGTGTTTTGGTGGTGATGAAGGTGCAACAAAATCATCCGCTTGTGCAACAACTAACATTATCATTACAAAAATCGGAACAATCTTTTTCATCTCTCTCTTGGCCATAACTCTTCTCTATACAATTCTTGATTTTCTGAAAAAATTTGTGAAATTTTATTTGACGGTCATTGAATAGAAAACCTCAATTTATAATCACATAATAGTTAAACATTTAAGTATATTTTAACTCCTTAACAAAACTAAACATCACGTGAGAAAGAGTTTTTGACTTTTTGTGCTATGTCAAACAATTTATGTGTGCTAACAAAACAATATAAAAATAAAGTCATACTCTATTGTGGAAAATGACACAACATAGTAATTGATATTAAGTTTTCAAAAAAAGAAAATGCATTAAGAGAATCTCAAATTACTTTATCTAATAAAGGTAGGGATCTAAAAAAAATTATTTTGGTTCCATCAATGTAGCCAACGTCAAACAATTGAAAAATATTATGTTAAAGAATGTAAATTCATAAAAAAGATTTTAAAAATGATGAATGAATTAATAGATTTTTTTAAAACATATGGTTAAGCGTAAAAATTGTCCTTAATAATCTAGAGTTTAAATAAGAGGTATGTTTTGTTACAACTGAGATTTTAACTTTAGTATTCTCGACCGATTCAACCATCATTGAACCATATTTACTATTTGAGGTCAATGACTTAGTTAATAAAAGAAAATATAATATAAAAATAGAGAGTCACCATTTATATTTTCATTAATGTAAAATTGAATTATAAATTCTAATAAACTAGAGTAGAGACCTCGAGTATCACTGCGAGAAATTTTACAAGGGATGATAAAATAATAAGGTTGATAATTTAAAGACTTACAATCCTCACGAGAAGGAAGTGAAGGACAAAATTATTCTCTCGATCGATTTTTTAGTGACAACTAATAACTTTGATTTAAAATCGGATGCGTTATGTGCTACTATTAAGGATGATTGTATGGATACGCGTCCTAAGACTCAAGTTGACATTGATATTTTAAATATGAAATTTCTAAAGATGAATTTCGTCTTTGATGAATAGATAACCAGAATTGCAACAACATATATACATTTTTCACAAGTTAAGATCAAGTTAAGGTCCAAATTCAAGTAGCATTATGTTAAACACAATGAAATTTAATAAGACGATGACATATAATTTTCAAGGTTTGCTATAAAATATTTTTGAAACACAATGGGTGTTTTTTACAACATAAATGACAAACACTTTTAAAAGTCTTAGAGATTTTAAATAGTGGTTGCCCCATTTTGAACGCTTTAAAGTTTATGCGAGTTTTGCAATTACGAATACTACTTTATAATTTGTGGTTCCGCTGGTGTCAACTTATGACAACATAACATATATCTTATTAAAATATTTTCATATATCGTGTAATGTGTCATATTAGTTCCAGATCATAGAAAATGCTGACCTAGAGAAATAGGTAATGAAGTGTTGTGTCAATTTTGAAAAATAATTTTTTTTTTATCATAATAGGTTAGGGAAAAAAAGACTGTCGCATTTTTAAAATTGAACAAAGGTTCAATGCGCCGCTTAGTTTGGGGCGTTAAAAATTAATTTGTCAAATATTATGTTTTATGAAGGTGAAACATCTCTTGCGTGGAAGTGCGCTACGTTTAATCTTTAATTTCTATTATAAAATATATATATATAACATTCCTTTTTTTATTTTCTTTGGGTTGTTTGTAACCGCTCATGCATATTTCATACGATTTTTACCTTATTTTTTTGTAATTAAATTTTTAATGTGTTTTTTGATAATTGTCATGTTAGTTTTTTTAGTTGTAAAATAAGTAACTAAATTAATACAAATAATAAAATAATTTACATATGCATGCTAATTCATTATTATCCTCAAAGAAGGAATAAGAAAAGAAAATGGAAATATTAACAAAAAACAATGATTTGTTTCAAATTATTAAAGTGAATATAGTTTACAAATACATTTAATCATATATCACCATATCTCTATAAACATATATATATATATTGGTGCCAATAATTTACTAAAAAATATGACACCCATACAAAACCATACTGATACTAAATTCGTCATATGTGTAAGTAAAATATACACCATCAATATTGGAACCGCTATATGTTTTAGTGGTTGAAATTTTCTGGAAATATTGACGGTCACATGCATGTCACATATTATTTATTCGTGCAAGCTTCCAAACATGAATTCACGATGACATTAACTCCAAGAGCATCTGTAAATTATTGAAACAACCACCGATAATTAATTGAATTAAATTTTATAAGGTCAGACTGATATATACAATTATAAAATTTAATAGGGAAAAGTATAAATACCACTTTTGACGTTTATCGACTTGGAATTTACACACGTAGTTGTACAATCGTAAGCAACTTTTGAAGATATCTTACGGCATTTTAATAATTCACAAGCACCAACACAAGCCGCATATAATGGTATTTCTTCAATTAAGTATCTACATTTTAGAGCACACTTGGCTGAACAAAGGATAAAACGGATTGAGCGGTGTTTTGGTGGTGATGAAGGTGCAACAAAATCATCCGCTTGTGCAACAACTAACATTATCATTACAAAAATCGGAACAATCTTTTTCATCTCTCTCTTGGCCATAACTCTTCTCTATACAATTCTTGATTTTCTGAAAAAATTTGTGAAATTTTATTTGACGGTCATTGAATAGAAAACCTCAATTTATAATCACATAATAGTTAAACATTTAAGTATATTTTAACTTCTTAACAAAACTAAACATCACGTGAGAAAGAGTTTTTGACTTTTTGTGCCATGTCAAACAATTTCTGTGTGCTAACAAAACAATATAAAAATAAAGTCATACACTATTGTGGAAAATGACACAACATAGTAATTGATATTAAGTTTTCAAAAAAAGAAAATGCATTAAGAGAATCTCAAATTACTTTATCTAATAAAGGTAGGGATCTAAAAAAAATTATTTTGGTTCCATCAATGTAGCCAACGTCAAACAATTGAAAAATATTATGTTAAAGAATGTAAATTCATAAAAAAGATTTTAAAAATGATGAATGAATTAATAGATTTTTTTAAAACATATGGTTAAGCGTAAAAATTGTCCTTAATAATCTAGAGTTTAAATAAGAGGTAAGTTTTGTTACAACTGAGATTTTAACTTTAGTATTCTCGACCGATTCAACCATCACTGAACCATATTTACTATTTGAGGTCAATGACTTAGTTAATAAAAGAAAATATAATATAAAAATAGAGAGTCACCATTTATATTTTCATTAATGTAAAATTGAATTATAAATTCTAATAAACTAGAGTAGAGACCTCGAGTATCACTGCGAGAAATTTTACAAGGGATGATAAAATAATAAGGTTGATAATTTAAAGACTTACAATCCTCACGAGAAGGAAGTGAAGGACAAAATTATTCTCTCGATTGATTTTTTAGTGACAACTAATAACTTTGATTTAAAATCGGATGCGTTATGTGCTACTATTAAGGATGATTGTATGGATACGCGTCCTAAGACTCAAGTTGACATTGATATTTTAAATATGAAATTTCTAAAGATGAATTTCGTCTTTGATGAATAGATAACCAGAATTGCAACAACATATATACATTTTTCACAAGTTAAGATCAAGTTAAGGTCCAAATTCAAGTAGCATTATGTTGAACACAATGAAATTTAATAAGACGATGACATATACTTTTCAAGGTTTGCTATAAAATATTTTTGAAACACAATGGGTGTATTTAACAACATAAATGACAAACACTTTTAAAAGTCTTAGAGATTTTAAATAGTGGTTGCCCCATTTTGAACGCTTTAAAGTTTATGCGAGTTTTGCAATTACGAATACTACTTTATAATTTGTGGTTCCGCTGGTGTCAACTTATGACAACATAACATATATCTTATTAAAATATTTTCATATATCGTGTAATGAGTCATATTAGTTCGAGATCATAGAAAATGCTGACCTAGAGAAATAGGTAAGGATGTGTTGTGTCAATTTTGAAAAATAATTTTTTTTTATCATAATAGGTTAGGGAAAAAAAGACTGTCGCATTTTTAAAATTGAACAAAGGTTCAATGCGCCGCTTAGGTTGGGGCGTTAAAAATTAATTTGTCAAATATTATGTTTTATGAAGGTGAAACATCTCTTGCGTGGAAGTGCGCTACGTTTAATCTTTAATTTCTATTATAAAATATATATATATATATATATATATATATATATATATAACATTCCTTTTTTTTATTTTCTTTGGGTTGTTTGTAACCGCTCATGCATATTTCATACGATTTTTACCTTATTTTTTTGTAATTAAATTTTTAATGTGTTTTTTGATAATTGTCATGTTAGTTTTTTTAGTTGTAAAATAAGTAACTAAATTAATACAAATAATAAAATAATTTTCATATGCATGCTAATTCATTATTATCCTCAAAGAAGGAATAAGAAAAGAAAATGGAAATATTAACAAAAAACAATGATTTGTTTCAAATTATTAAAGTGAATATAGTTTACAAATACATTTAATCATATATCACCATATCTCTATAAACATATATATATTGGTGCCAATAATTTACGAAAAAATATGACACCCATACAAAACCATACTGATACTAAATTCTTCATATGTGTAAGAAAAATATACACCATCAATATTGGAACCGCTATATGTTTTAGTGGTTGAAATTTTCTGGAAATATTGACGGTCACATGCATGTAACGTATTATTTATTCGTGCAAGCTTCCAAACATGAATTCACGATGACATTAACTCCAAGAGCATCTGTAAATTATTGAAACAACCACCGATAATTAATTGAATTAAATTTTATAAGGTCAGACTGATATATACAATTATAAAATTAAATAGGGAAAAGTATAAATACCACTTTTGACGTTTATCGACTTGGAATTAACACACGTAGTTGTACAATCGTAAGCAACTTTTGAAGATATCTTACGGCATTTTAATAATTCACAAGCACCAACACAAGCCGCATATAATGGTATTTCTTCAATTAAGTATCTACATTTTAGAGCACACTTGGCTGAACAAAGGATAAAACGGATTGAGCGGTGTTTTGGTGGTGATGAAGGTGCAACAAAATCATCCGCTTGTGCAACAACTAACATTATCATTACAAAAATCGGAACAATCTTTTTCATCTCTCTCTTGGCGATAACTCTTCTCTATACAATTCTTGATTTTCTGAAAAAATTTGTGAAATTTTATTTGACGGTCATTGAATAGAAAACCTCAATTTATAATCACATAATAGTTAAACATTTAAGTATATTTTAACTTCTTAACAAAACTAAACATCACGTGAGAAAGAGTTTTTGACTTTTTGTGCCATGTCAAACAATTTCTGTGTGCTAACAAAACAATATAAAAATAAAGTCACACTCTATTGTGGAAAATGACACAACATAGTAATTGATATTAAGTTTTCAAAAAAAGAAAATGCATTAAGAGAATCTCAAATTACTTTATCTAATAAAGGTAGGGATCTAAAAAAAATTATTTTGGTTCCATCAATGTAGCCAACGTCAAACAATTGAAAAATATTATGTTAAAGAATGTAAATTCATAAAAAAGATTTTAAAAATGATGAATGAATTAATAGATTTTTTTAAAACATATGGTTAAGCGTAAAAATTGTCCTTAATAATCTAGAGTTTAAATAAGAGGTAAGTTTTGTTACAACTGAGATTTTAACTTTAGTATTCTCGACCGATTCAACCATCACTGAACCATATTTACTATTTGAGGTCAATGACTTAGTTAATAAAAGAAAATATAATATAAAAATAGAGAGTCACCATTTATATTTTCATTAATGTAAAATTGAATTATAAATTCTAATAAACTAGAGTAGAGACCTCGAGTATCACTGCGAGAAATTTTACAAGGGATGATAAAATAATAAGGTTGATAATTTAAAGACTTACAATCCTTCCGAGAAGGAAGTGAAGGACAAAATTATTCTCTCGATTGATTTTTTAGTGACAACTAATAACTTTGATTTAAAATCGGATGCGTTATGTGCTACTATTAAGGATGATTGTATGGATACGCGTCCTAAGACTCAAGTTGACATTGATATTTTAAATATGAAATTTCTAAAGATGAATTTCGTCTTTGATGAATAGATAACCAGAATTGCAACAACATATATACATTTTTCACAAGTTAAGATCAAGTTAAGGTCCAAATTCAAGTAGCATTATGTTGAACACAATGAAATTTAATAAGACGATGACATACACTTTTCAAGGTTTGCTACAAAATATTTTTGAAACACAATGGGTGTATTTAACAACATAAATGACAAACACTTTTAAAAGTCTTAGAGATTTTAAATAGTGGTTGCCCCATTTTGAACGCTTTAAAGTTTATGCGAGTTTTGCAATTACGAATACTACTTTATAATTTGTGGTTCCGCTGGTGTCAACTTATGACAACATAACATATATCTTATTAAAATATTTTCATATATCGTGTAATGTGTCATATTAGTTCGAGATCATAGAAAATGCTGACCTAGAGAAATAGGTAAGGAAGTGTTGTGTCAATTTTGAAAAATAAATTTTTTTTTATCATAATAGGTTAGGGAAAAAAAGACTGTCGCATTTTTAAAATTGAACAAAGGTTCAATGCGCCGCTTAGGTTGGGGCGTTAAAAATTAATTTGTCAAATATTATGTTTTATGAAGGTGAAACATCTCTTGCGTGGAAGTGCGCTACGTTTAATCTTTAATTTCTATTATAAAATATATATATATAACATTCCTTTTTTTATTTTCTTTGGGTTGTTTGTAACCGCTCATGCATATTTCATACGATTTTTACCTTATTTTTTTGTAATTAAATTTTTAATGTGTTTTTTGATAATTGTCATGTTAGTTTTTTTAGTTGTAAAATAAGTAACTAAATTAATACAAATAATAAAATAATTTACATATGCATGCTAATTCATTATTATCCTCAAAGAAGGAATAAGAAAAGAAAATGGAAATATTAACAAAAAACAATGATTTGTTTCAAATTATTAAAGTGAATAAAGTTTACAAATACATTTAATCATATATCACCATATCTCTATAAACATATATATATATATTGGTGGCAATAAATTACGAAAAAATATGACACCCATACAAAACCATACTGATACTAAATTCTTCATATGTGTAAGAAAAATATACACCATCAATATTGGAACCGCTATATGTTTTAGTGGTTGAAATTTTCTGGAAATATTGACGGTCACATGCATGTAACGTATTATTTATTCGTGCAAGCTTCCAAACATGAATTCACGATGACATTAACTCCAAGAGCATCTGTAAATTATTGAAACAACCACCGATAATTAATTGAATTAAATTTTATAAGGTCAGACTGATATATACAATTATAAAATTAAATAGGGAAAAGTATAAATACCACTTTTGACGTTTATCGACTTGGAATTAACACACGTAGTTGTACAATCGTAAGCAACTTTTGAAGATATCTTACGGCATTTTAATAATTCACAAGCACCAACACAAGCCGCATATAATGGTATTTCTTCAATTAAGTATCTACATTTTAGAGCACACTTGGCTGAACAAAGGATAAAACGGATTGAGCGGTGTTTTGGTGGTGATGAAGGTGCAACAAAATCATCCGCTTGTGCAACAACTAACATTATCATTACAAAAATCGGAACAATCTTTTTCATCTCTCTCTTGGCGATAACTCTTCTCTATACAATTCTTGATTTTCTGAAAAAATTTGTGAAATTTTATTTGACGGTCATTGAATAGAAAACCTCAATTTATAATCACATAATAGTTAAACATTTAAGTATATTTTAACTTCTTAACAAAACTAAACATCACGTGAGAAAGAGTTTTTGACTTTTTGTGCCATGTCAAACAATTTCTGTGTGCTAACAAAACAATATAAAAATAAAGTCACACTCTATTGTGGAAAATGACACAACATAGTAATTGATATTAAGTTTTCAAAAAAAGAAAATGCATTAAGAGAATCTCAAATTACTTTATCTAATAAAGGTAGGGATCTAAAAAAAATTATTTTGGTTCCATCAATGTAGCCAACGTCAAACAATTGAAAAATATTATGTTAAAGAATGTAAATTCATAAAAAAGATTTTAAAAATGATGAATGAATTAATAGATTTTTTTAAAACATATGGTTAAGCGTAAAAATTGTCCTTAATAATCTAGAGTTTAAATAAGAGGTAAGTTTTGTTACAACTGAGATTTTAACTTTAGTATTCTCGACCGATTCAACCATCACTGAACCATATTTACTATTTGAGGTCAATGACTTAGTTAATAAAAGAAAATATAATATAAAAATAGAGAGTCACCATTTATATTTTCATTAATGTAAAATTGAATTATAAATTCTAATAAACTAGAGTAGAGACCTCGAGTATCACTGCGAGAAATTTTACAAGGGATGATAAAATAATAAGGTTGATAATTTAAAGACTTACAATCCTCACGAGAAGGAAGTGAAGGACAAAATTATTCTCTCGATCGATTTTTTAGTGACAACTAATAACTTTGATTTAAAATCGGATGCGTTATGTGCTACTATTAAGGATGATTGTATGGATACGCGTCCTAAGACTCAAGTTGACATTGATATTTTAGATATGAAATTTCTAAAGATGAATTTCGTCTTTGAAGAATAGATAACCAGAATTGCAACAACATATATACATTTTTCACAAGTTAAGATCAAGTTAAGGTCCAAATTCAAGTAGCATTATGTTGAACACAATGAAATTTAATAAGACGATGACATATACTTTTCAAGGTTTGCTATAAAATATTTTTGAAACACAATGGGTGTATTTAACAACATAAATGACAAACACTTTTAAAAGTCTTAGAGATTTTAAATAGTGGTTGCCCCATTTTGAACGCTTTAAAGTTTATGCGAGTTTTGCAATTACGAATACTACTTTATAATTTGTGGTTCCGCTGGTGTCAACTTATGACAACATAACATATATCTTATTAAAATATTTTCATATATCGTGTAATGTGTCATATTAGTTCGAGATCATAGAAAATGCTGACCTAGAGAAATAGGTAAGGAAGTGTTGTGTCAATTTTGAAAAATAAATTTTTTTTTATCATAATAGGTTAGGGTAAAAAAGACTGTCGCATTTTAAAAATTGAACAAAGGTTCAATGCGCCGCTTAGGTTGGGGCGTTAAAAATTAATTTGTCAAATATTATGTTTTATGAAGGTGAAACATCTCTTGCGTGGAAGTGCGCTACGTTTAATCTTTAATTTCTATTATAAAATATATATATATATATATATATATATATATATATATATATATATATATATATATATATATATATATATATATATATAACATTCCTTTTTTTATTTTCTTTGGGTTGTTTGTAACCGCTCATGCATATTTCATACGATTTTTACCTTATTTTTTTGTAATTAAATTTTTAATGTGTTTTTTGATAATTGTCATGTTAGTTTTTTTAGTTGTAAAATAAGTAACTAAATTAATACAAATAATAAAAGAATTTACATATGCATGCTAATTCATTATTATCCTCAAAGAAGGAATAAGAAAAGAAAATGGAAATATTAACAAAAAACAATGATTTGTTTCAAATTATTAAAGTGAATATAGTTTACAAATACATTTAATCATATATCACCATATCTCTATAAACATATATATATTGGTGCCAATAATTTACGAAAAATATGACACCCATACAAAACCATACTGATACTAAATTCTTCATATGTGTAAGAAAAATATACACCATCAATATTGGAACCGCTATATGTTTTAGTGGTTGAAATTTTCTGGAAATATTGACGGTCACATGCATGTAACGTATTATTTATTCGTGCAAGCTTCCAAACATGAATTCACGATGACATTAACTCCAAGAGCATCTGTAAATTATTGAAACAACCACCGATAATTAATTGAATTAAATTTTATAAGGTCAGACTGATATATACAATTATAAAATTAAATAGGGAAAAGTATAAATACCACTTTTGACGTTTATCGACTTGGAATTAACACACGTAGTTGTACAATCGTAAGCAACTTTTGAAGATATCTTACGGCATTTTAATAATTCACAAGCACCAACACAAGCCGCATATAATGGTATTTCTTCAATTAAGTATCTACATTTTAGAGCACACTTGGCTGAACAAAGGATAAAACGGATTGAGCGGTGTTTTGGTGGTGATGAAGGTGCAACAAAATCATCTGCTTGTGCAACAACTAACATTATCATTACAAAAATCGGAACAATCTTTTTCATCTCTCTCTTGGCCATAACTCTTCTCTATACAATTCTTGATTTTCTGAAAAAATTTGTGAAATTTTATTTGACGGTCATTGAATAGAAAACCTCAATTTATAATCACATAATAGTTAAACATTTAAGTATATTTTAACTCCTTAACAAAACTAAACATCACGTGAGAAAGAGTTTTTGACTTTTTGTGCTATGTCAAACAATTTCTATGTGCTTACAAAACAATATAAAAACAAAGTCATACTCTATTGTGGAAAATGACACAACATAGTAATTGATATTAAGTTTTCAAAAAAAGAAAATGCATTAAGAGAATCTCAAATTACTTTATCTAATAAAGGTAGGGATCTAAAAAAAATTATTTTGGTTCCATCAATGTAGCCAACGTCAAACAATTGAAAAATATTATGTTAAAGAATGTAAATTCATAAAAAAGATTTTAAAAATGATGAATGAATTAATAGATTTTTTTAAAACATATGGTTAAGCGTAAAAATTGTCCTTAATAATCTAGAGTTTAAATAAGAGGTATGTTTTGTTACAACTGAGATTTTAACTTTAGTATTCTCGACCGATTCAACCATCATTGAACCATATTTACTATTTGAGGTCAATGACTTAGTTAATAAAAGAAAATATAATATAAAAATAGAGAGTCACCATTTATATTTTCATTAATGTAAAATTGAATTATAAATTCTAATAAACTAGAGTAGAGACCTCGAGTATCACTGCGAGAAATTTTACAAGGGATGATAAAATAATAAGGTTGATAATTTAAAGACTTACAATCCTCACGAGAAGGAAGTGAAGGACAAAATTATTCTCTCGATCGATTTTTTAGTGACAACTAATAACTTTGATTTAAAATCGGATGCGTTATGTGCTACTATTAAGGATGATTGTATGGATACGCGTCCTAAGACTCAAGTTGACATTGATATTTTAAATATGAAATTTCTAAAGATGAATTTCGTCTTTGATGAATAGATAACCAGAATTGCAACAACATATATACATTTTTCACAAGTTAAGATCAAGTTAAGGTCCAAATTCAAGTAGCATTATGTTGAACACAATGAAATTTAATAAGACGATGACATATACTTTTCAAGGTTTGCTATAAAATATTTTTGAAACACAATGGGTGTATTTAACAACATAAATGACAAACACTTTTAAAAGTCTTAGAGATTTTAAATAGTGGTTGCCCCATTTTGAACGCTTTAAAGTTTATGCGAGTTTTGCAATTACGAATACTACTTTATAATTTGTGGTTCCGCTGGTGTCAACTTATGACAACATAACATATATCTTATTAAAATATTTTCATATATCGTGTAATGAGTCATATTAGTTCGAGATCATAGAAAATGCTGACCTAGAGAAATAGGTAAGGATGTGTTGTGTCAATTTTGAAAAATAATTTTTTTTTATCATAATAGGTTAGGGAAAAAAAGACTGTCGCATTTTTAAAATTGAACAAAGGTTCAATGCGCCGCTTAGGTTGGGGCGTTAAAAATTAATTTGTCAAATATTATGTTTTATGAAGGTGAAACATCTCTTGCGTGGAAGTGCGCTACGTTTAATCTTTAATTTCTATTATAAAATATATATATATATATATATATATATATATATATATAACATTCCTTTTTTTTATTTTCTTTGGGTTGTTTGTAACCGCTCATGCATATTTCATACGATTTTTACCTTATTTTTTTGTAATTAAATTTTTAATGTGTTTTTTGATAATTGTCATGTTAGTTTTTTTAGTTGTAAAATAAGTAACTAAATTAATACAAATAATAAAATAATTTTCATATGCATGCTAATTCATTATTATCCTCAAAGAAGGAATAAGAAAAGAAAATGGAAATATTAACAAAAAACAATGATTTGTTTCAAATTATTAAAGTGAATATAGTTTACAAATACATTTAATCATATATCACCATATCTCTATAAACATATATATATTGGTGCCAATAATTTACGAAAAAATATGACACCCATACAAAACCATACTGATACTAAATTCTTCATATGTGTAAGAAAAATATACACCATCAATATTGGAACCGCTATATGTTTTAGTGGTTGAAATTTTCTGGAAATATTGACGGTCACATGCATGTAACGTATTATTTATTCGTGCAAGCTTCCAAACATGAATTCACGATGACATTAACTCCAAGAGCATCTGTAAATTATTGAAACAACCACCGATAATTAATTGAATTAAATTTTATAAGGTCAGACTGATATATACAATTATAAAATTAAATAGGGAAAAGTATAAATACCACTTTTGACGTTTATCGACTTGGAATTAACACACGTAGTTGTACAATCGTAAGCAACTTTTGAAGATATCTTACGGCATTTTAATAATTCACAAGCACCAACACAAGCCGCATATAATGGTATTTCTTCAATTAAGTATCTACATTTTAGAGCACACTTGGCTGAACAAAGGATAAAACGGATTGAGCGGTGTTTTGGTGGTGATGAAGGTGCAACAAAATCATCCGCTTGTGCAACAACTAACATTATCATTACAAAAATCGGAACAATCTTTTTCATCTCTCTCTTGGCCATAACTCTTCTCTATACAATTCTTGATTTTCTGAAAAAATTTGTGAAATTTTATTTGACGGTCATTGAATAGAAAACCTCAATTTATAATCACATAATAGTTAAACATTTAAGTATATTTTAACTTCTTAACAAAACTAAACATCATGTGAGAAAGAGTTTTTGACTTTTTGTGCCATGTCAAACAATTTCTGTGTGCTAACAAAACAATATAAAAATAAAGTCATACTCTATTGTGGAAAATGACACAACATAGTAATTGATATTAAGTTTTCAAAAAAAGAAAATGCATTAAGAGAATCTCAAATTACTTTATCTAATAAAGGTAGGGATCTAAAAAAAATTATTTTGGTTCCATCAATGTAGCCAACGTCAAACAATTGAAAAATATTATGTTAAAGAATGTAAATTCATAAAAAAGATTTTAAAAATGATGAATGAATTAATAGATTTTTTTAAAACATATGGTTAAGCGTAAAAATTGTCCTTAATAATCTAGAGTTTAAATAAGAGGTAAGTTTTGTTACAACTGAGATTTTAACTTTAGTATTCTCGACCGGTTCAACCATCACTGAACCATATTTACTATTTGAGGTCAATGACTTAGTTAATAAAAGAAAATATAATATAAAAATAGAGAGTCACCATTTATATTTTCATTAATGTAAAATTGAATTATAAATTCTAATAAACTAGAGTAGAGACCTCGAGTATCACTGCGAGAAATTTTACAAGGGATGATAAAATAATAAGGTTGATAATTTAAAGACTTACAATCCTCACGAGAAGGAAGTGAAGGACAAAATTATTCTCTCGATCGATTTTTTAGTGACAACTAATAACTTTGATTTAAAATCGGATGCGTTATGTGCTACTATTAAGGATGATTGTATGGATACGCGTCCTAAGACTCAAGTTGACATTGATATTTTAGATATGAAATTTCTAAAGATGAATTTCGTCTTTGAAGAATAGATAACCAGAATTGCAACAACATATATACATTTTTCACAAGTTAAGATCAAGTTAAGGTCCAAATTCAAGTAGCATTATGTTGAACACAATGAAATTTAATAAGACGATGACATATACTTTTCAAGGTTTGCTATAAAATATTTTTGAAACACAATGGGTGTATTTAACAACATAAATGACAAACACTTTTAAAAGTCTTAGAGATTTTAAATAGTGGTTGCCCCATTTTGAACGCTTTAAAGTTTATGCGAGTTTTGCAATTACAAATACTACTTTATAATTTGTGGTTCCGCTGGTGTCAACTTATGACAACATAACATATATCTTATTAAAATATTTTCATATATCGTGTAATGTGTCATATTAGTTCGAGATCATAGAAAATGCTGACCTAGAGAAATAGGTAAGGAAGTGTTGTGTCAATTTTGAAAAATAATTTTTTTTTATCATAATAGGTTAGGGTAAAAAAGACTGTCGCATTTTTAAAATTGAACAAAGGTTCAATGCGCCGCTTAGGTTGGGGCGTTAAAAATTAATTTGTCAAATATCATGTTTTATGAAGGTGAAACATCTCTTGCGTGGAAGTGCGCTACGTTTAATCTTTAATTTCTATTATAAAATATATATATATATATATATATATAACATTCCTTTTTTTATTTTCTTTGGGTTGTTTGTAACCGCTCATGCATATTTCATACGATTTTTACCTTATTTTTTTGTAATTAAATTTTTAATGTGTTTTTTGATAATTGTCATGTTAGTTTTTTTAGTTGTAAAATAAGTAACTAAATTAATACAAATAATAAAATAATTTACATATGCATGCTAATTCATTATTATCCTCAAAGAAGGAATAAGAAAAGAAAATGGAAATATTAACAAAAAACAATGATTTGTTTCAAATTATTAAAGTGAATATAGTTTACAAATACATTTAATCATATATCACCATATCTCTATAAACATATATATATATATTGGTGCCAATAATTTACTAAAAAATATGACACCCATACAAAACCATACTGATACTAAATTCGTCATATGTGTAAGTAAAATATACACCATCAATATTGGAACCGCTATATGTTTTAGTGGTTGAAATTTTCTGGAAATATTGACGGTCACATGCATGTCACATATTATTTATTCGTGCAAGCTTCCAAACATGAATTCACGATGACATTAACTCCAAGAGCATCTGTAAATTATTGAAACAACCACCGATAATTAATTGAATTAAATTTTATAAGGTCAGACTGATATATACAATTATAAAATTTAATAGGGAAAAGTATAAATACCACTTTTGACGTTTATCGACTTGGAATTTACACACGTAGTTGTACAATCGTAAGCAACTTTTGAAGATATCTTACGGCATTTTAATAATTCACAAGCACCAACACAAGCCGCATATAATGGTATTTCTTCAATTAAGTATCTACATTTTAGAGCACACTTGGCTGAACAAAGGATAAAACGGATTGAGCGGTGTTTTGGTGGTGATGAAGGTGCAACAAAATCATCCGCTTGTGCAACAACTAACATTATCATTACAAAAATCGGAACAATCTTTTTCATCTCTCTCTTGGCCATAACTCTTCTCTATACAATTCTTGATTTTCTGAAAAAATTTGTGAAATTTTATTTGACGGTCATTGAATAGAAAACCTCAATTTATAATCACATAATAGTTAAACATTTAAGTATATTTTAACTTCTTAACAAAACTAAACATCACGTGAGAAAGAGTTTTTGACTTTTTGTGCCATGTCAAACAATTTATGTGTGCTAACAAAACAATATAAAAATAAAGTCATACTCTATTGTGGAAAATGACACAACATAGTAATTGATATTAAGTTTTCAAAAAAAGAAAATGCATTAAGAGAATCTCAAATTACTTTATCTAATAAAGGTAGGGATCTAAAAAAAATTATTTTGGTTCCATCAATGTAGCCAACGTCAAACAATTGAAAAATATTATGTTAAAGAATGTAAATTCATAAAAAAGATTTTAAAAATGATGAATGAATTAATAGATTTTTCTATAACATATGGTTAAGCGTAAAAATTGTCCTTAATAATCTAGAGTTTAAATAAGAGGTAAGTTTTGTTACAACTGAGATTTTAACTTTAGTATTCTCGACCGATTCAACCATCACTGAACCATATTTACTATTTGAGGTCAATGACTTAGTTAATAAAAGAAAATATAATATAAAAATAGAGAGTCACCATTTATATTTTCATTAATGTAAAATTGAATTATAAATTCTAATAAACTAGAGTAGAGACCTCGAGTATCACTGCGAGAAATTTTACAAGGGATGATAAAATAATAAGGTTGATAATTTAAAGACTTACAATCCTCACGAGAAGGAAGTGAAGGACAAAATTATTCTCTCGATCGATTTTTTAGTGACAACTAATAACTTTGATTTAAAATCGGATGCGTTATGTGCTACTATTAAGGATGATTGTATGGATACGCGTCCTAAGACTCAAGTTGACATTGATATTTTAAATATGAAATTTCTAAAGATGAATTTCGTCTTTGATGAATAGATAACCAGAATTGCAACAACATATATACATTTTTCACAAGTTAAGATCAAGTTAAGGTCCAAATTCAAGTAGCATTATGTTAAACACAATGAAATTTAATAAGACGATGACATATAATTTTCAAGGTTTGCTATAAAATATTTTTGAAACACAATGGGTGTTTTTTACAACATAAATGACAAACACTTTTAAAAGTCTTAGAGATTTTAAATAGTGGTTGCCCCATTTTGAACGCTTTAAAGTTTATGCGAGTTTTGCAATTACGAATACTACTTTATAATTTGTGGTTCCGCTGGTGTCAACTTATGACAACATAACATATATCTTATTAAAATATTTTCATATATCGTGTAATGTGTCATATTAGTTCCAGATCATTGAAAATGCTGACCTAGAGAAATAGGTAATGAAGTGTTGTGTCAATTTTGAAAAATAATTTTTTTTTTATCATAATAGGTTAGGGAAAAAAAGACTGTCGCATTTTTAAAATTGAACAAAGGTTCAATGCGCCGCTTAGGTTGGGGCGTTAAAAATTAATTTGTCAAATATTATGTTTTATGAAGGTGAAACATCTCTTGCGTGGAAGTGCGCTACGTTTAATCTTTAATTTCTATTATAAAATATATATATATAACATTCCTTTTTTTATTTTCTTTGGGTTGTTTGTAACCGCTCATGCATATTTCATACGATTTTTACCTTATTTTTTTGTAATTAAATTTTTAATGTGTTTTTTGATAATTGTCATGTTAGTTTTTTTAGTTGTAAAATAAGTAACTAAATTAATACAAATAATAAAATAATTTACATATGCATGCTAATTCATTATTATCCTCAAAGAAGGAATAAGAAAAGAAAATGGAAATATTAACAAAAAACAATGATTTGTTTCAAATTATTAAAGTGAATATAGTTTACAAATACATTTAATCATATATCACCATATCTCTATAAACATATATATATATATTGGTGCCAATAATTTACTAAAAAATATGACACCCATACAAAACCATACTGATACTAAATTCGTCATATGTGTAAGTAAAATATACACCATCAATATTGGAACCGCTATATGTTTTAGTGGTTGAAATTTTCTGGAAATATTGACGGTCACATGCATGTCACATATTATTTATTCGTGCAAGCTTCCAAACATGAATTCACGATGACATTAACTCCAAGAGCATCTGTAAATTATTGAAACAACCACCGATAATTAATTGAATTAAATTTTATAAGGTCAGACTGATATATACAATTATAAAATTTAATAGGGAAAAGTATAAATACCACTTTTGACGTTTATCGACTTGGAATTTACACACGTAGTTGTACAATCGTAAGCAACTTTTGAAGATATCTTACGGCATTTTAATAATTCACAAGCACCAACACAAGCCGCATATAATGGTATTTCTTCAATTAAGTATCTACATTTTAGAGCACACTTGGCTGAACAAAGGATAAAACGGATTGAGCGGTGTTTTGGTGGTGATGAAGGTGCAACAAAATCATCCGCTTGTGCAACAACTAACATTATCATTACAAAAATCGGAACAATCTTTTTCATCTCTCTCTTGGCCATAACTCTTCTCTATACAATTCTTGATTTTCTGAAAAAATTTGTGAAATTTTATTTGACGGTCATTGAATAGAAAACCTCAATTTATAATCACATAATAGTTAAACATTTAAGTATATTTTAACTTCTTAACAAAACTAAACATCACGTGAGAAAGAGTTTTTGACTTTTTGTGCCATGTCAAACAATTTATGTGTGCTAACAAAACAATATAAAAATAAAGTCATACTCTATTGTGGAAAATGACACAACATAGTAATTGATATTAAGTTTTCAAAAAAAGAAAATGCATTAAGAGAATCTCAAATTACTTTATCTAATAAAGGTAGGGATCTAAAAAAAATTATTTTGGTTCCATCAATGTAGCCAACGTCAAACAATTGAAAAATATTATGTTAAAGAATGTAAATTCATAAAAAAGATTTTAAAAATGATGAATGAATTAATAGATTTTTTTAAAACATATGGTTAAGCGTAAAAATTGTCCTTAATAATCTAGAGTTTAAATAAGAGGTATGTTTTGTTACAACTGAGATTTTAACTTTAGTATTCTCGACCGATTCAACCATCATTGAACCATATTTACTATTTGAGGTCAATGACTTAGTTAATAAAAGAAAATATAATATAAAAATAGAGAGTCACCATTTATATTTTCATTAATGTAAAATTGAATTATAAATTCTAATAAACTAGAGTAGAGACCTCGAGTATCACTGCGAGAAATTTTACAAGGGATGATAAAATAATAAGGTTGATAATTTAAAGACTTACAATCCTCACGAGAAGGAAGTGAAGGACAAAATTATTCTCTCGATCGATTTTTTAGTGACAACTAATAACTTTGATTTAAAATCGGATGCGTTATGTGCTACTATTAAGGATGATTGTATGGATACGCGTCCTAAGACTCAAGTTGACATTGATATTTTAAATATGAAATTTCTAAAGATGAATTTCGTCTTTGATGAATAGATAACCAGAATTGCAACAACATATATACATTTTTCACAAGTTAAGATCAAGTTAAGGTCCAAATTCAAGTAGCATTATGTTGAACACAATGAAATTTAATAAGACGATGACATATACTTTTCAAGGTTTGCTATAAAATATTTTTGAAGCACAATGGTTGTATTTAACAACAAAAATGACAAACACTTTTAAAAGTCTTAGAGATTTTAAATAGTGGTTGCCCCATTTTGAACGCTTTAAAGTTTATGCGAGTTTTGCAATTACGAATACTACTTTATAATTTGTGGTTCCGCTGGTGTCAAGTTATGACAACATAACATATATCTTATTAAAATATTTTCATATATCGTGTAATGTGTCATATTAGTTCGAGATCATAGAAAATGCTGACCTAGAGAAATAGGTAAGGAAGTGTTGTGTCAATTTTGAAAAATAATTTTTTTTTATCATAATAGGTTAGGGAAAAAAAGACTGTCGCATTTTTAAAATTGAACAAAGGTTCAATGCGCCGCTTAGGTTGGGGCGTTAAAAATTAATTTGTCAAATATTATGTTTTATGAAGGTGAAACATCTCTTGCGTGGAAGTGCGCTACGTTTAATCTTTAATTTCTATTATAAAATATATATATATAACATTCCTTTTTTTATTTTCTTTGGGTTGTTTGTAACCGCTCATGCATATTTCATACGATTTTTACCTTATTTTTTTGTAATTAAATTTTTAATGTGTTTTTTGATAATTGTCATGTTAGTTTTTTTAGTTGTAAAATAAGTAACTAAATTAATACAAATAATAAAATAATTTTCATATGCATGCTAATTCATTATTATCCTCAAAGAAGGAATAAGAAAAGAAAATGGAAATATTAACAAAAAACAATGATTTGTTTCAAATTATTAAAGTGAATATAGTTTACAAATACATTTAATCATATATCACCATATCTCTATAAACATATATATATTGGTGCCAATAATTTACGAAAAAATATGACACCCATACAAAACCATACTGATACTAAATTCTTCATATGTGTAAGAAAAATATACACCATCAATATTGGAACCGCTATATGTTTTAGTGGTTGAAATTTTCTGGAAATATTGACGGTCACATGCATGTAACGTATTATTTATTCGTGCAAGCTTCCAAACATGAATTCACGATGACATTAACTCCAAGAGCATCTGTAAATTATTGAAACAACCACCGATAATTAATTGAATTAAATTTTATAAGGTCAGACTGATATACACAATTATAAAATTAAATAGGGAAAAGTATAAATACCTCTTTTGACGTTTATCGACTTGGAATTAACACACGTAGTTGTACAATCGTAAGCAACTTTTGAAGATATCTTACGGCATTTTAATAATTCACAAGCACCAACACAAGCCGCATATAATGGTATTTCTTCAATTAAGTATCTACATTTTAGAGCACAATTGGCTGAACAAAGGATAAAACGGATTGAGCGGTGTTTTGGTGGTGATGAAGGTGCAACAAAATCATCCGCTTGTGCAACAACTAACATTATCATTACAAAAATCGGAACAATCTTTTTCATCTCTCTCTTGGCCATAACTCTTCTCTATACAATTCTTGATTTTCTGAAAAAATTTGTGAAATTTTATTTGACGGTCATTGAATAGAAAACCTCAATTTATAATCACATAATAGTTAAACATTTAAGTATATTTTAACTTCTTAACAAAACTAAACATAACGTGAGAAAGAGTTTTTGACTTTTTGTGCCATGTCAAACAATTTCTGTGTGCTAACAAAACAATATAAAAATAAAGTCATACTCTATTGTGGAAAATGACACAACATAGTAATTGATATTAAGTTTTCAAAAAAAGAAAATGCATTAAGAGAATCTCAAATTACTTTATCTAATAAAGGTAGGGATCTAAAAAAATTATTTTGGTTCCATCAATGTAGCCAACGTCAAACAATTGAAAAATATTATGTTAAAGAATGTAAATTCATAATAAAGATTTTAAAAATGATGAATGAATTAATAGATTTTTTTAAAACATATGGTTAAGCGTAAAAATTGTCCTTAATAATCTAGAGTTTAAATAAGAGGTAAGTTTTGTTACAACTGAGATTTTAACTTTAGTATTCTCGACCGATTCAACCATCACTGAACCATATTTACTATTTGAGGTCAATGACTTAGTTAATAAAAGAAAATATAATATAAAAATAGAGAGTCACCATTTATATTTTCATTAATGTAAAATTGAATTATAAATTCTAATAAACTAGAGTAGAGACCTCGAGTATCACTGCGAGAAATTTTACAAGGGATGATAAAATAATAAGGTTGATAATTTAAAGACTTACAATCCTCACGAGAAGGAAGTGAAGGACAAAATTATTCTCTCGATCGATTTTTTAGTGACAACTAATAACTTTGATTTAAAATCGGATGCGTTATGTGCTACTATTAAGGATGATTGTATGGATACGCGTCCTAAGACTCAAGTTGACATTGATATTTTAAATATGAAATTTCTAAAGATGAATTTCGTCTTTGATGAATAGATAACCAGAATTGCAACAACATATATACATTTTTCACAAGTTAAGATCAAGTTAAGGTCCAAATTCAAGTAGCATTATGTTGAACACAATGAAATTTAATAAGACGATGACATATACTTTTCAAGGTTTGCTATAAAATATTTTTGAAGCACAATGGTTGTATTTAACAACAAAAATGACAAACACTTTTAAAAGTCTTAGAGATTTTAAATAGTGGTTGCCCCATTTTGAACGCTTTAAAGTTTATGCGAGTTTTGCAATTACGAATACTACTTTATAATTTGTGGTTCCGCTGGTGTCAAGTTATGACAACATAACATATATCTTATTAAAATATTTTCATATATCGTGTAATGTGTCATATTAGTTCGAGATCATAGAAAATGCTGACCTAGAGAAATAGGTAAGGAAGTGTTGTGTCAATTTTGAAAAATAATTTTTTTTTATCATAATAGGTTAGGGAAAAAAAGACTGTCGCATTTTTAAAATTGAACAAAGGTTCAATGCGCCGCTTAGGTTGGGGCGTTAAAAATTAATTTGTCAAATATTATGTTTTATGAAGGTGAAACATCTCTTGCGTGGAAGTGCGCTACGTTTAATCTTTAATTTCTATTATAAAATATATATATATAACATTCCTTTTTTTATTTTCTTTGGGTTGTTTGTAACCGCTCATGCATATTTCATACGATTTTTACCTTATTTTTTTGTAATTAAATTTTTAATGTGTTTTTTGATAATTGTCATGTTAGTTTTTTTAGTTGTAAAATAAGTAACTAAATTAATACAAATAATAAAATAATTTTCATATGCATGCTAATTCATTATTATCCTCAAAGAAGGAATAAGAAAAGAAAATGGAAATATTAACAAAAAACAATGATTTGTTTCAAATTATTAAAGTGAATATAGTTTACAAATACATTTAATCATATATCACCATATCTCTATAAACATATATATATTGGTGCCAATAATTTACGAAAAAATATGACACCCATACAAAACCATACTGATACTAAATTCTTCATATGTGTAAGAAAAATATACACCATCAATATTGGAACCGCTATATGTTTTAGTGGTTGAAATTTTCTGGAAATATTGACGGTCACATGCATGTAACGTATTATTTATTCGTGCAAGCTTCCAAACATGAATTCACGATGACATTAACTCCAAGAGCATCTGTAAATTATTGAAACAACCACCGATAATTAATTGAATTAAATTTTATAAGGTCAGACTGATATATACAATTATAAAATTAAATAGGGAAAAGTATAAATACCACTTTTGACGTTTATCGACTTGGAATTAACACACATAGTTGTACAATCGTAAGCAACTTTTGAAGATATCTTACGGCATTTTAATAATTCACAAGCACCAACACAAGCCGCATATAATGGTATTTCTTCAATTAAGTATCTACATTTTAGAGCACACTTGGCTGAACAAAGGATAAAACGGATTGAGCGGTGTTTTGGTGGTGATGAAGGTGCAACAAAATCATCCGCTTGTGCACCAACTAACATTATCATTACAAAAATCGGAACAATCTTTTTCATCTCTCTCTTGGCCATAACTCTTCTCTATACAATTCTTGATTTTCTGAAAAAATTTGCGAAATTTTATATGACGGTCATTGAATAGAAAACTTCAATTTATAATCACATAATAGTTAAACATTTAAGTATATTTTAACTCCTTAACAAAACTAAACATCACGTGAGAAAGAGTTTTTGACTTATTGTGCTATGTCAAACAATTTATGTGTGCTAACAAAACAATATAAAAATAAAGTCATACTCTATTGTGGAAAATGACACAACATAGTAATTGATATTAAGTTTTCAAAAAAAGAAAATGCTTTAAGAGAATCTCAAATTACTTTATCTAATAAATGTAGGGATCTAAAAAAAATTATTTTGGTTCCATCAATTTAGCCAACGTCAAACAATTGAAAAATATTATGTTAAAGAATGTAAATTCATAAAAAAGATTTTAAAAATGATGAATGAATTAATAGATTTTTTTAAAACATATGGTTAAGCGTAAAAATTGTCCTTAATAATCTAGAGTTTAAATAAGAGGTAAGTTTTGTTACAACTGAGATTTTAACTTTAGTATTCTCGACCGATTCAAAGAAGGAATAATAAAAGAAAATATAATATAAAAATAGAGAGTCACCATTTATATTTTCATTAATGTAAAATTGAATTATAAATTCTAATAAACTAGAGTAGAGACCTCGAGTATCACTGCGAGAAATTTTACAAGGGATGATAAAATAATAAGGTTGATAATTTAAAGACTTACAATCCTCACGAGAAGGAAGTGAAGGACAAAATTATTCTCTCGATCGATTTTTTAGTGACAACTAATAACTTTGATTTAAAATCGGATGCGTTATGTGCTACTATTAAGGATGATTGTATGGATACGCGTCCTAAGACTCAAGTTGACATTGATATTTTAAATATGAAATTTCTAAAGATGAATTTCGTCTTTGATGAATAGATAACCAGAATTGCAACAACATATATACATTTTTCACAAGTTAAGATCAAGTTAAGGTCCAAATTCAAGTAGCATTATGTT